>JAEQBH010001689.1:0-453449 GCA_016808115.1 Tetrastigma voinierianum
TATTCAATTAATCTTGTGATGATCTTGTATATATATTTTGAAAGTAATAATTCAAGTATCTATCAGTTAAAGTGTTAAAGAAAACATACATGTGTCTAAGAGTTGGAAAAATAAAAATATGAATATATTATGTTTATTTTCTTTTATCTGGGTTTTATTTTACTTGGATTTATACTAGAAAAAACTTCTAAAGAGACTACCATAATGGTTTAATTATCCAAGAAATAATTCACTCGTTCATGTATTAGAGTTTTTCCCATCTCTTTGTAAAGTTTGAACGATACAATATGTTTTACTTTTATAGTTTATTTAAAAAAGAAATTGCCTAAAATATAGAACTCTTTGAAGCTAAATATATTTCTTATAAATTGGAAATACTATGAAATATAATTCACTCTCTTGGTTAGAATTCGATTTTTTTTCCCTCACTTCTCCTATATTTACTCTTACAGCCAAGCGATGTCAGTTGTGAGGCCATATTTAAGTTGCATAAGTTTGAAAAGATTAACAAATTGGGTTGTGCCTAATAGTAAAAGTTGATAGATTTTTAGTGGGACATAAGCTCATGTACTTTGATATAAGGAAATTTTCACAAAAATTCAATGAGGCCCTCTTGGCCTATACTAGATCTTCCTGTATATACAATAACTTTGACTCTTTAATTGAAAAATCCTATAAATAATGGGAAAATGAAATTAGCTATTCTTTTTAAATAAATATTATTATTGACCAGTAGTAATACGTTGATAAAAACGCGAATGCGTTAAAAGCATAAAGGGATAACCTTTATGTTAATAGCATAATAAATTGACTCAAAGCTTACAAATTTGATAATATAGTAACTAGTTCTACAACATATTGGCGATTATAATATGACTTGTTATTAATACATTTGGTTGAATATCTTTTACTCGTATGGATACGACCATCATGATAAGGCGACCCAAAAACAAACGTCATAATAAGACAATGACCTGAAAGCAAATCTTTGCTGATAGAACGACCGATGAAATCATGAAAAAAATAAAACAATATCCATGTGGAATAACCACTTTATTAGAAATAGGCGATAGAATGAGGTGTAGAGATGTGATTTCAGGTCGAGAATGACAAAAATCACTCCTCCTTGTAAAAAGGAAGATGAGTAGCTAGAAAGTTGAGAAAAAAATGAGGTTAGGATTTTTTTTTTCTCTTTATTTTATTTATAAATAAATACAAAAAAATTTAAATGAGCTTTTAAAAGAGATAAATTGGTTTAAATGGGATAAATTCCAAAAATATTTCAAAGAATATTCTCTTGCAAAAGTAAAATATCCTTGAAAGTGTACAAGTAAATCTCTCACATGATAACTAAATTCCTCATGGTCATTGTCCCATCTCCATGTTATAATTATATTTTAGGGGCGAATTTGTCTACATAATTGAGTAGGGCGAGGGAAGATTGAGCAATTCACAATAGTATGAAGATAGAAACCAGATTTTTCTTGTTTTTAAATCTTTATAGTCATGCTCAATTAATTCCTATGGCTAAAGGTTAATGAGAGTTTCCTTTTGCCACATGAATTTAATAAACGTGGCGATATATATTTGTAATTATGAATTTTAATAACCACGACTAAAATTATGTCATTATAACCTATTTTTTCTTGCAGTGTAAATAGTTTTTTAGGGTTCTAGAAAATAATTGCCAACCATATCCTACTAATTTCCTTAAGTTAATAAATAAATATAGATATAAGAAAACGATGTTTTTAGTCATTTTCATTGTACATGAAGAAGTAGTATATTGAGGATGAGAACTAATTCTGGTAAATTAAAGTAGAGGGTTCTTCGTAAATTTTAAATTTCTTCACATTGAATAGAGCTAATTATATTTTGGATAGCAATTATGTGATTATGAAGATTCATTTCATGTTTATCATGTTTAATTCATGTGATAGAGCACTCAACGTTTCAAAAAATGTAGGACATAGTATGGGAGGATCTTGCGTTCGAAGCTTTAATGCGAATAGTTTACTACATCAGAATTTAAAGTATTTAGTTATAAAAAAATTCACTTCCTAGTATTATTTAATGGGCCTCAGGGTAGGGTAATGGTTACAAAAGATGAGGACCACAAAGACAATTTCCCCTATTGGAATTTTAGAATATTTTTTGCAGTAAGGGTTTAGAAATTTTGATCTTTGTTGCCCCTATAAAAACTCTAAAAAAAAGTAGTAACCAAAGGTTATGAATCCAAGAAACATTTTTATTAGAGGTCGCCTCATCAAGTAAAGGGTCCTCGGTTCCCACCGCCTGTATTACGGCTCAAATGGTAACTGTGGACGGAGTTTCCATGGATTCTGGCTTGAACTTTAAGAAATCAACATATTAAAAAAGAATGATTAATTGTGTTAGAGAAGACGTAAGTCAAATGAGCATCCGTGACTACGTCAGTTCTCGAGAACAAGAGGGAAGAAAATCTGGGAAAGAAAATGAAAGTGGAAGCGGAAAAAGTGAAGAAAGGGAGACAACATTTAACCTAATTCAAAACAAAACACAAAGGTAAACAAATGCATACCCACCTAGAATTCACCAAAAAAAGAGGCCAACAACCAAAATCACAACAACCAAACAAAGAACAACCATAAATGAGCCATAGTTCGCTCAAAACAGAACAAAGAAAAAACAAAACAAAAACAAAACACTCAAATAAAAGACTAATTTTAAAGATTAAATTCCTTTCCCAAGCTGATGATCGTGTTCAAGAAACTAATCTATGCTGGGATTGATCTGAAGGTGGCTGCAATGGCAAGATCGGGTGGGCCATTTAATTGGTGTTGTAGCGATGTTATGGTTGTGTGCGATGGCGATGATGATAACTACAGAGCGTACCTTCCTTCCCGTGACTGGCATATTGCTCACCAAACCTAAAAACCCTACGACTAATCCCAACATCAACGGTAACTTACGAATTTCTTCATCATTATGCCCTGAGATTTCACCTTAACCTTTCAAAGAAAAGCACTATCCCTCTCCTTCGCTTCCTTCACACTTCGCTCTTTCGCTCTTCCTCCATTCCATTTCCGCCTCCGATCCTCTTCCACCGCTTCATTCCGTTCAAAGAACAAAGAAGTGGGCCTCAAATTGTAACAAAAAGATGTTATTCACATCTAATCGTGAGCAGAGCAATTCCATAAGTGGAGTGTACCAAACTTGTTCCCACATGAAGAGTGCTCTTCCTGAAGCTCCTGACATTTACAAGCAACAAGAATAAGAGATTTCTGGTTCCGTCCTCCCGCCTTTCAAACTCAACATCCATCAATGGAATAGCACTCTCAAGGAGGTCAGATTATTATGCATATTCCTTATATCTCACAATCTCAATGAGAGATCTATGCTTGGAGCTTAGGATGGTTTCACTTCTCACTCCCTATTCCACCAACGCTACTACAAGACTTCATTCTAAGTCTCCATGCATGGGATGGAAAGAAAGAGTAAGGGAGGAGGCTATATATAATCGCTGCTTGCATGATAAGGTTTGATGGTTTTTACCAAAACCATGTTTAGTAAAGCTTATAAGTGTCAATTATGATTTATCAGAAGTTTAGGTAGAAACCATCGACCCTAGATTTATCGAAACCGCTTCCGTCCCTAGTTTTTTTTCGTGCTTAAAACCGTCCGTTATAATCCCGAGGTATGGGGTCTTACATTCGTAGGATTGATAGAATCTCGCAAGGTCTAGCAGTGGATATTCATACCAATATGAGAGAAATAGGAAATATATAAGATTAGTAATTATCATAAGGTCCATGAGGGAAAACTTATGTATGTAATGTTAGGCGTGAGTCCAAGGGTTAAAAACAGGGACGATTATAAGTTAATAAGTATGAAGAATATTCAATTGGTTTGAGACTAGCCTAAATGAAAATCATAAAATCAAGCCTGCTAGACAATATCATACCAATGTGGAATTAAAGGGGCAGGCCCACAAGTTTCCCAAAATGTAAGAATAGGGTAAGGGGACCCTAAGGTCTTCCCTTTTACCCTTGAAATGATCCTCTAGTTTTTCACAGGTCTTAAATTGTCCATCAGAACTCCGATGTATAGTCTTATATCTGTAGGATCAAGTGGATCACGCTTAGGTCTAGTTATGGATATTCATACTTAATATGGAGAGAAATAGGAAATAAGATTAGTAATGATCATAAGGCCCATGAGGGAAAAACTTACGATGTAATGTTAGGTGAGTCCAAGGGTTAGGAACAAAGATGATCAGAAGTTACTGCTATAGAGAATATCTCGATCGGGTATGAGACGTAGCTCCAAAACAAAATCGTAAAAGCCTCAAGCCCAAGTTAGACAATATCATACCAATGTTGAATTAAAGGGGCATGCCCACAAGTTTCCCAACATGTAGGAATAGGCTAAGGGGACCCTAAGGTCTTCCCTTTTACCCTTGAAATGATCCTCTAGTTTTTTCTGTGTCTTAAACCGGTCCAGAATTCAGGTATAGTCTTATGTCTTATAGAATTGATAGAATCGTACAGGTCTAGTTATGGATATTCATACTCAATATGGAGAGAAAGAAGTAAGATTAGTAGTGATCATAAGGCCATAAGAGAAAACTTATGTATGTAATATTAGTGTACATCTAATGGTTAGAAACAGGACGATTATAAGTTAATAAGTATGAAGAATATTCAATTGGTATGAGATTGTTCAAAATCAAAATCGTATGGTCCTGTGCCCAAGTTAGATAATATCATACCAATGTAGAATTAAAGGGGAAAACCCACAAGTTTCCCAACATGTAAGAATAGGCAAAAGGGATAAGGTCTTCCATTTTACCCTTGAAATGGTCCTCTATTTTTTCGGTCTTAAACTATTCATTATAATCCCGAGGTATAGTTTTGTATCTTATATGGGATTGATAGAATCGTGCTAGGTCTGGGGTTTGGATATTCATACCAATATAGAGAATAGAAATGAAGATTGAATAATGATCATAAGGTCCATGAGGGAAAACCTATGTAAGTAATGCTAGTGTGCGCCTAAGGGTTAGAAACAAGGACGATTTGGTTAACAATGAAGAATACTGTACATTTTTGAGAAGCTCCAAAATAAAACCGATATCTCAAGCCCAAGTTAGACAATATCATACTAATGTAGAAAGGGTAGAACCATAAGGTCCCCAACTATATAAGAATTAGCTTCTTAAGGGGGACCTTTAAGGTCTCCCTACCCTCTTGGAATGATCCTCTAATTTTTTGTGTCTTCAACTATCCGTTATAATCTCAAGATATAGTCTTATATCTTGTAGGATTACTTGAATTAAAGTAGGCCTGAAGGCGGATATTCATACCAATATGGGAGAGAAATAGGTTAAGATTAATTATGATCATAAGGTCCATGAGGGAAAACTTATGTATGGAATGTTAGGAAGGCCCAAGGGTTAGAACATGGATGATTATAAGTGAATAGCACAGAATATTCAATTGGTACGAGACCTTTACAAGAGACCAAAAACAAAACGTTAGTACCTGCTCGTTAGTACACACACACAAAAACCATAGAGCCCCCAATATAATATAAACTAGAAAACAGGACCTAAGATTCCTCCTTTTAATGAAACATCTTCTAATTTTTGGAATAGTTATTCTTATAATCAACTTATAATTGATATTCTCTTTTTTTAATAGAATGTCATGTTTCGATGCTTGGAAATTGAGTTTTAGAAAACATCTCAAGCACTAAGTGATGAGAGCAAATGTAGAACCCCGGAAAATTTAAAATTTTCTAAAAGTATAAAATTAAATAATAAATTGTTGAAACGGCTCAAGGAAGCCTAGAAAAAATTTCTATAGCTCGATGACTAAATCCAGACCGAGTCAGTTGAAGTCCGCTCACGAAAAACGAGTAACTCGTAAAGTTTCGCACCTGTAATGGAATTCTTTATGAATCTCTTGAAGTTAAGTATCTAGTAACTCAGAACGCAGATTTTCTTAAAAATTTCGAGAGTTAAGAAATGACTTGAGTTAAGTTCATTTTAAATGAATTGAACTGAAAAGAAATAAATTGTTTCGGGACAGAAATGAACCCGAACGGGTCATGGACACATGGAGCAAAATGGGCCCCACGTCCAACTTAAACTTAAAAGGGAAAAGAGGAGAAAAGATGACATTTTCTCCCATTTTTGGCAATTCCTGGGCAAAGGGGTTTGGAGTTGAGAGAGAAATGAGAGAAACTCCTCTTCTCTCTATGATCTACTTAAGATCAAATATCGAAACTGGCCAAGCCAAGATTTAGTTTATCTACTCGACGAGAGCTACGCATGGGTACTGACAACACGCAGTTTTACCGAAGATTTTGGGTTTGGAGAAGAAAAGCTAGTGGGAGAAGCTCGACCTTCTCTCTAAGATTTACGGTGATCGGAGGCTCGGTTTCCATCGGGCCAAGACTTAAAGTCGGAGTACTCGTCGAGGGCAACACGTGGACACCGAAATCAAGAATTTTCCTCGAAGATTCGAGCGAAAGTTCGGGAAGGCCGTGGGTCTCGGGTCTTCGAGACTCCAAAAAGTTTCGTCTTCTCTCCAAGAGGTAGGGAACCTTCCTACTCGGGTTTATATTTCATCTAAATGTTGTTTGTCTCGTTGAGCTCCTGTGGGCTGTTTGGTTGTGTTCCTGCATTACAAAACCGATTTTTTTTCTGCTTGAGCTATGATGTCCAAGCAGTAGCTTTGAAGCCGATTTTGGGCCAGCCTGGGATGAGTTGCCATGTTTATGGTTGGAATTATGGACTCCGATTGGGCGGTTTAGTTTGCCAAAGAGAGGGTTGTTTCCGGATGAGTTTGGGTAGGAAAATAGCATAGTACCTGAGCTTTAGTGAGCCCCGAACGCAATTTCGTGGGTTTCATGAAGTCGCCCAGCTTGCACTGGCTAAGGGTAAGGCTCAACTCGACACATAATCTCTTTCGGGTCCGAGCTCCGTTTTAGGTGTTCTTAGACTCTATGGAAAGCCAATTGATTCTAGAATCCATCCATATATAGGTTGATAAAATTTAAACTCATATTTGATCCGAAAAGGATGAAAAAAAGTAGGCCCCTCGCGATTCCGTAAGGCTTACCATCGTTCATACGAAATTTCAACTTCTGACTACTATAACTTCTTTCTTCCAGTTCGTTTAGGATGTGTTTGACTCTATGGAAATCTATTAGAGTTTTAGAATCTGACCATATGCTTTTCAATGGTAATTGGTGCTCTCACATCCTTGTTGAAAAATTCTATTGTTACAACAAGTGTGCAACTGTCGGGTCAGGTGGATGCAGGAGTCAAGGGCCGGCTGGCCATTATAATGGCAAGTTGTAGTTATCTTAGTGCATGATATGCCATGAATTAATCAGAATGAGGTACGTTACTTCGCCAGGTAGTGACTTGATGAAATGTTAACATGTTTAGTGACGATTTGAATGTATTTTCGTTAAGAGGCTTATGCTTGATGTCACATGCGCGTTTAACATATCATTTCAGGATGTGGCTGCAGGATGGCTATTGTATAAGTATGTTGTAGGCTAGTTTATCAAGTATTATAGCGTCATGATGTGCCTAGGATTTGAGTATGACATTACTTGTCTAAGTAGTAGCCTAATGATGTCAAGTGCATGCTTTTTTGATGTGTTGACATGAATGTGATAAAATGTTAGTATGACTGCATGTATATTGACGCTTAATGAATGTATGGACTTCAGGTGTATTAGACATGAGTTTCATGGTACACTAGTGCGTACAAGATGGGTGTCCATGGGAGGTCTTATACATTACATGATCAGATGCAACAGCATAATGTTGCATCCATACAGATATCATGAGCAGGTGATGAAGAAATACCAATAATCCTCAGTGAATGTTGTGAATCAGATTTGTATCAGAACCATCAGATCCAACACTTATATTTACAACTCCACATCTGTTGAAAGTTCATAGCAGAGATCCCAATAATGTAGATGCAAGATCTGTTGAACTCAATGTTTATATACATGAAAAATAATATATAACAAAGTTTGTACATATAGATAGATTCTCTAGTATGAAAAGATCTAAATCTATTTAGTTGATATGATTCATCACAAGAGCATCAGTATGTTTTAAACAAAACTATATCCTGTAAATCAAAAATCATACTCACAAATGTAATATATATTATCAGATTGATTTATAATGTTATACTCAGATAAACCATGGTATGGCTTGAGGAAAACGCAAAAGTTTTATTTATGAAATAAATGATTTATGAGGACTCATCCAAAAAACACTTTTGAAAGAAACAAAAATGACTTTTAAATGATCATCGATGTGATCCTGAAAAAATAAAGGTTTTTATCACTTACGGGTTCTAATACTGCAGAGAGGAGCTCATGAGGACTTGACATGGGCCATGATGAGTCCCTTCTCATTCATGATAAGTAGGATTATGTGCTAGGATCGCATGTCCAGGTTGGTGTGTGCTTGGTCAAGCCACCATTCACGTGCATTTAGCGGGAATAACCCTTATAGGACTTATTCCACAGCGTTAGCTCACTCCTGTCAGGGGACCCCCTTTCGTACCTCAGACATGGCAAGAAGATCTGCCCTTGGGAGGCCGTGATTACTGCTGGCCTGATCAGGGCTCGATTCATATTTTGTATTTTATAATAGAACATATTAGTTTTAATATAATGTTTTTGTATTAAGAGTGATGTAATAACTCTTGGTGTCGTGATGTAGATTGTATTTATATGGGATGTCCGGCTACACGTGGCCATTTTTACCGTGATGTGGACCCTGTGTCGTTGTATAATATCGACAGTTGCCATGAAATTACACAAAGTTGTATTTCAAGACTCTACAAAGGAGACTCTGCTCGATTTCATTAAATCCTCAGGGTCCTGGGAGCACCAGAACTGAGTGGTGTTTGCAACTGACATCCACAAATTCCTCCGTGGATTTCACATTGTGTTGTCAACCCGACCCTGATTTGGGTGTCACATCGAAAGTGACTTGGGACAACTATTTTCAGCTCTTAATGTTATGATTTAGCAAATAGATAGTGGAGGCTTCGATGATACAAAGTGATTTATTTTAAATCATTCTATTGCTTCAAATCGAGTTTTACGGCTATTCAAGAGAATTCCAAACACCTAATGGCGATTATTGTGACTAGGACTACCATTATTGAGCCACCTTTAATTTGACCAGAAAAAATAGCTTTGGGAGCTTTAAGATTTAATCTTAAGGAGGTTCAATTAACGAGTATGTACATTAGGTTTAATTAAATTATGTTTGTGGCTTGAAAATTCTCTAGATGAAAGCACACATATATATAGGTATCTTGGCTGAGTTAGCTTAATTTGGAAGGTCTCTTCTTGAAACAAGGTAGCTCAAAGGACTTTATCCTTAGCACTTGTCTAAATCTTCAGAAGTCTAATTCCTAATTTAATTGGTTTTTCTCCTACTTTTCAATAAAATCATAATTTTTTTTTTTTTCAAGAAATTATGAGTAGTTTGTTTTTTTTTATTCATCTTAACCTATGAATATCCTTTTACACCTGCATTTCCCTATGGTTTGATAGCTATCACTAAGATTTCAAACTACAAACCAACTCCTATGATACAAATTGGAGCATTCATAGGTTTTGAGACTTGTGTTTAAAATAAAGTTAGCTATTCTTGATTTATAGAATTATATAACTTAGTTTAGATGAGTTTGTGCCTCTTTACAGTCATTCTATGTTAAAATTTTTACCACTTTATTTGAATCTTTATCATTTTTAATGACATCAAATAGATCTATTTTAAAGGAGAAAACATGAAACGATAAAAATGTTGTTCGATCCCATTCTTTTCCTTATATATACATAGTTTTAAGGATCTTATTTTCACACAATATATACTTCCTTCAATGCTATTTGTTTTCCTCTTTAGGGTCAATTGTTTTAGGTTGAAATTGATTAGTCACCCTTTTATCATTCTAAACTTTAAAAGAGTTGTAAATTTTAATTCATATGTTCTTAATTATTTTGTGTTTTCCTTTATAAGGAACTGTATCTTGAGCCAACCTATCATACTTCAAGAATGTTATCCTGGAATGTAGTATTTATAGTTAGAATATGTAATCAATATTTAGAATCAAACTTTAGAAAAAATTCATGGCGATAATTCTTGTGGATCCTTTTGGTATTTTATGGTATGATATAGCCATCTTTGCTAGATGATCACATGTTTACTTTGTCTTTACTCCCAATTAATGTGTGGCATTTGACATTATTTTACTCAAATAATTCATTTGAGAACATAGTTCCAAATTATTCTATCAAGGAAATGTGTCTTGCTATATAATGTGGGGTGAATTTTCATCCAAAACATTTGTTAACTATTAAAATGTCAATTAGAATCACATTAAAATATCTTATTACTCATGCATGTTTATTCCAAAACGTTTATTTTTTAATCCCTATCACGGAGTATATGATACACATACATACACACATTCTATATCACATCCTAATCCATTTCACCTTCCACTAACTCAATATCTCAACTTTAAACTTGTACTTGGTCAAGCAAATGTTTCTTCACTTAAAAATTTTTGTTATGCTATTTATATCGCTATATCAATCCTTTATCAAAGGATTAAGATGAGCCACAAGACGTATTAGATTTATGATAGTTTTGATTGTCCATCATCTATCATCAGAGTCTTAGAGCAATTGTTTTTCATGGCATTTTTGTTGAAATCCAATTTTGATAAAACAATTTTGCTAATGCGAGATGGAGGAATCTAATATTGAGAAAATGATGAAAAAAATAATAAATTTACTAATAAACTATTTATCTCACTCAATCCCCTCGATCTTATTAAAGTGAACTAGAACTTTGGGAAGGTCAAGATATGATTCACACGTTAGGAAAGTGCAAATCAATTGTAAGATGCACCAACATTATACTAGCTACAAAAATATTCTAGTATGAAATTATGTCCTTTCAAACGATTAATTGATATCAAGCAAATGAATTTGAAACAAGCTTGAAGTGTGATAGACTTAATAGCTTAAAAGATAATTTCTAGGAAAACAAGGTATATTTAAAATGGCTATTGAATTGGATTCAATGAGTCCCAAACTAATAAATAACCCCTATGTTGTTACCTTGATTCGCCTGATCTTGAGGCATCGCGCACAATGTAAACCTTCAAAAGTGGCGATCCAAAGAATGTGGGTCATCATTTCAATGATTGTTTAAAAGATGAGAGAAGAAAAGAAAGTTCACACAAATTGAATTGCATACCTTTCATCGGGGGATCCTACTCAATTTATAGAGTGGTTCATGAATCCTCTCCCCTTTTTCTCTCCGTAAAGAATTTCCTTCTCTTTGGAATAAGATCTCATTCGTTATCAGACTAATTCTTCTTATCAAAGATCGATCTTCCGAGAAGTAAGAGATTTGGAAACTAAGTGGTGGATAAATAACTTTGCGTGTTTCTGGCCTTTGTCTATTAAGTCCATACGAACTTTGCTAAAAGAACGGAAAGGCAATTTGGATGGGGACTTGGAACTCTAGGCAGACAGCCACAAGGAGGCCCAGCCTCTGGGAGGGCACACCCTGAGCTTTCCCACAGGACGGGCCTCTGGTTCCATCTAAGTAGTGCTGAGCCGGTTTTAATATGATAGTAGCTCTTGGTAAACTCACATAGTGGGCGGGCGGACTATACCAGACAAGTGGGAGCTACAGGCCCACATCGAGTAATGGTTTTAAAAACAATAATACTCACAATGCCCCCCTTTTTCCCAGGTTGGAATTTTATGCTTTTCTAGTTAGGGAAAATCATAGTATTGAAATGTTGAATGTGGAGGTTGAATTGCACCAGGCGATGCTCGTGGGTTTAAAGCATGTGGGGAAAGCGCATGCTTCCCAATATATATATGCTAAACATCTTGCTCGGCGATCATTGAATGGACTATTGATGCCACCCTGAGAATGGGGGTAGAGGTTTAATCGCGATTTCTTTTCGTTTTCTCGCAGATTACGACTCACGCAACTTTGCCTTTTACTATTGCTTCCGTGAACTTTCCTTTCAAAGGAGCCGCCGGAGACTCTTAACTCTTAATGACTTTCAATTTTTCGGTGGTGTTTGCATCTCAAACTTTCTTTTATCAATTGGTTTGTTTGAGTGTTTTGTGGTTGGGGTGTCTATTAGGTTATCTCAGAAAGGTTTGGTTGGCATTCCCTGGAAGTTTTGGCTCCAAGTTGGGATCTCAAAACACTCAAAGGGGATTTTATCTTCGAGGGTTTCATTCCATCTTAAAAACCCAATGGATCTTAAGTTGACCCTTAGTATCTTTAGAGATAATGAGGTTCTGAAGGGTTTTTAATAGCCCGGTGGCGTCGGAGGGACTCCTTAGGAAATGCCTCTTCTGGCAATTATAGTTCTTCATTATGTCTGTAAAGGCCCCGAGGTTGTACGTCAGGTTCACATGAAATCGATCTGGAATGTTGGGACCATTTGCTCAAACTATGAGGAGCGGATGTCTCATTCACTTGGTGGGAGCTGATTGGTTGTTGGGCTTGACCATCCCACATGTTTGGACAAGTGGTTTTTGCGTTTTGCGAGGCATCTGCTCATTTTATTCGATTTCTTCGATCTAATAAATTTGTAGTGTGCTAAACTTTCTCTACATTTGGATATTTCATTAAGTTGAGATTTGTTTCATTTACACTTTGAAGATGTAGTTTGAGATTCTGGTTTAATCTATGCCAGCTTTAACCCCAATCTGATTTATATGACTTCTTGAATCCCTTAAAGACTTAAGAGAAAGGGTAGTCTTGGTAGAAAGGCTCGTGGTATGAACATGTCGGGCTTTAGATAGATTTACTTGAATTAGTCTTTTGTGTTCCCAGGTTTGTCCCAGCTTTGTTGGAGTTTTGTTTGCCCCCAAGTTTCTTGCGTTTTAACATTGCCTATCTCTTTGAATTTTTTTTTAGGTAGTCTGGCGGCCCAGCCTAGTTAAACTGGTGGAGAAGGGCAAGTTTGATCGCATCGAGCTGATTCTGAGATTAAGACCTGACCACAGAAGCCTACTTTATTGGTGAAGAACATGGGAGTTAGGTCTTGTCCCCTTCCATTATAGTCCCGGTCATCCCTCATCCTTTCTTCAGAAGAGGCTGGTGTAGTGTTCACTTGTTCTTGCAGGCCATAAGTCGATCAGGCCGAGTTCTTCCTGTGATAAACAGAGCTAGGTCGAGGTCTCAGGAAGCTTGATTAGATTGTTGGCTCTTCAGTCGGCGTCTTTTGGCGGGCAGTTCATCCTACCCCAGGCGAAGAAGAGAAAAAATGAGGGTTTGTGGACAAAGGCTCAGCGGTATATGGTTTTAGATTTGTTGGATAAAGTTTCTACGGCGGCGAGAGGCTCAAGATATCTAATCTTGGGTTGAGTTTGTTGCGCGTGCATGGCGGGCTCACGGCGCTTGGAGGCTAATCCGAATCTGAAGGTACTGCGTACTGGCGTTCCGGGTGTTTGGTTTAAGAGGTCGAGAGGTCGAGTAGTTGCTTTGGTTCTCAATGGGCTCTGGGGCCGTCCGACTTTGGGTGCTGCTCAAGCTTCTAGCAGAAGGAAGGCGCAGCGTTGGAGAGATGGGTAATCTACTGCGAAATTTCCGTGCGATAAATTCGATCGACTCCCTCAGATAGTTGTTGGGCCTTGGTTCTCGGCCCGGGCTTGCCGAGTGCGGTTCTGGCGAGGCTCATGATTGAATAGTGCTTGGCTGCGTATGTTTAAATCATAAGGCTATGTGTGTCCTTGGTTGGATATGGTATTTTGGTCGAAGGTTATTCGGGAGATCATCGGCCGTTCAGTCACTTCCACAAGGAGGACTCTTCGGTCGCAAATGTGCGCGATCTCTACCCCACTCTTCTCCGGATACCGGTGGTGGCTCATATCGAGAAGTATTACATCCCCTTCCTAGGCTATTTGGACAGGAAGTCCTACCAAAGACGTATCGAAGATCGGATACACACGTAGCTTGGGTAATGACTAGACTCTATCTACTATTTAAGCTCTCAGATGCAGGATTTTCTCTAACACCTTTTCGTTTGCAAGCCATTACCGCTATTTGGAATATGATGTGCCAACACAGGGAGCTCCATCAAAGGCTGGAAGATGCCGAGAAGTTGCCACTCTACGCTCAATTGACCACCTCCAAGCACCAAGCATTAGAAGACAGCCTAGGCAAGGCGAGGTCCAAGGCCAAGTACCGTGGAGCAGGCCGGGCTGGCGGTACCGAGAGTGGCTGTAGAGGCGAAGGAAAGGGACGGCTAAAGAGAAAGCCTGCTTCGACTAGCCGTCATCGGGCGTGACATGAAGGCAACGATGGGAGGGTGACTCGCCAAGGTCCAGGAAGCCTTGGTGGATGTAGAGAGCCAAAGCAAATCATGAGGCTGAGACTCCCCGACTAGAGGTTGAGCAAACGTCACCCTAATTCGAACCCGTAGCGGATATGATGAAGGTCTTCCCTCCACTCTCAAGCGGGCAAGGACAAGGAGGCCATGGAGGAGGACTACCAAAAGGTCCTGGAGGTGATCTTCGCCTACGGCTACGAATGTTGTGCATTCAAACACAATATCTGTGGAGACCAAACTGCAGGTTCCAATGGTATGTCTAATTGGGCCGACCCTCTTCTCAGAGTTTTGTGAAACCCAAGGTGCCCTAGCCCTGAGTAATCGAGGCAACAAAGATCTGTGGTGGATCTAACTCCAGACTCGCCAAGGAACCTAAGGGGAATGCCTTCATTGCGGATCATAGCTGATTCTACTCTTCTTTCCTCTTTCTCCCCTCTTTTCGAAATTTCTGTAAGGGGCCCCGTCTGGCCACCAAGAGATATTTTTTGTGATCACAGACGCCAATTTAATGAAATATGACTCTGGTGCATTTATGCAATGAACCTCCTCTGTTTCTCATTCTTTCTACGTATATTGATTAGTATGTTTGCTTATATTTTTCTTTTTAAGGACCAGAAGCTGGTAAGGATCATACATGGCCATTGAGCAAGGCACTATTTTGGGGCCTATGCCACAGGCTAAGAGTTATTGTTGTGTTTAAAAATGTGTCACGGCTGTGGTTATGTTTGGTCTTGAAAGCGCCAGCAGCTTGCAGCCACAAGTCTGGTCTTTTGAAACTGCCAACAAGCTTAGAGCCATAAGTTTGGTCTTCAAAGTGCCAAATGTGCTTAGAGCCACATTCGGTCTTTCAAAGTGTCAATGTGCCAGAGCAAGGCGTCCGGCCTTTAAAAGTGTCACAGGCTTGTAACCACAAGTCAAGTCTGAACGCGCTGCAGGCTCAGAGCCAAGTCTAGTCTTTGAAAGTACGCAGTTTAAAGCCACAAGTTTGGTCTTTGAAAGTGCCGCAGGCTTAGAGCCACAAGTCCGGCCTTGAAAGGCCGCTTAGCTTAGAGCCACAAGTTTAGTCTTTTGAAAGTGTCAGCAGACTTAGAGCCATAAGTCTGATCTTTTAAAAGTGTTAGCAGGCTTAGAGCCACATGTCTGGTCTTTTGAAAGTACCAGCAGACTTAGAGCCACATCTGGTCTTTTGAAAGTGACAAAAGAAGCTAGAGCCATGATCCGGTCTTTGAAAGTGCTATCAGCTTTAAAACCACACTGGGTCTTTTTGAAAGTGCCAACAGCTTAGAGCCACATCTGGTCTTTGAAAGTTCCAGTTTATAATACATTCGTCTTTTCCAAAGCCAAGGCTTAGAGCCACATCTGGTCTTTTGAAAGTGCCAGTAGGCTTAAAGCCATATCTGGTCTTTTGAAAGTGGTTGTATTAAAAGAAAATACTTTAAAGGAAATTTAACTGATAATACCTTTAAAGAAAACTTTATTGATAATACCTCTTTATATGCATAGCATTCCACATCCTAGGCATTAGCGTCCCATCCAATTTATCCAATGCGTACGATTCGACTGGCCCCACTCTAACTATCGCGGTAATGCACCCTTCCCAATTTGGTTGAACTTGTCGCTTGTCATCCGGCTGCGGTTTTCAAAGACCCTCCTTAAGACTATTAGGTCCCCGACTGAATGTACGCCGCCTTACCCGCCCGTCAGAGGTTTGTTGCTTTTTGGCAAGAGGATGCCACGTGACAACCGCCGCTTCACTGAGTCATCTGTCATATCTAAGTCCTCGAAAGGGCTTCAGATAGCCTTTAGGAATTTCGTCTGAAGTGTGGCATTCCAATTTCTGGGGATTATAGCCTCCATCCCAGCGATCGTGACGGTGACATTTTAGCCGATTCTATTGGTTATTATATATGCCCAAAGAACTCCGGGTAGCTCTTCTACCCATTTCCCTGTAGCCGAATATAGACGTTTTTTCAAAGTCGTCAAGAGAGTTTTGTTGGAAGCTTCTATCTGGCCATTGCTCTGTGGGTAGTACAAATTTCTGATTTTCAGCTAATGGTAGAAGTTTCTATATACTTTGCTATCAAATGTGGTCTATTATCAGTTATGATCAACTGAGGTATTCCGAACCAGTAGACAATATTCTTCCACACAAATTGGGTGACGCCCTTGCCTTTGATGGAGGAGAAGGCTTCAGCTTCTATCCATTTACTTAAAATAGCCTGGCCCGCGAAACGGATATTAAATTCCTCGAGCCGCCTATCGACTCACAAATCATTGGCTGCACTCCATTCTGAGGTAGGAGCCCGAGAGTCCATTGTGCTTGGAAGTTAAACAAGATTGGCTTCTATCCCTCTCTAGGTCACCATAAAGCCTAAAAACTTGCTCGAGCTAACTCCGAACGCACATTTCAAAGGGTTAAATTTCATATTGTACCTTCACTAGTTCAGCGCCTCTTGTAGATGTCAGCGGCTCGAAGTGTTCCTTGGATTTTACAAGCAAGTCATCGATATAGGCTTCTATGGTGTTGCCCAACAGTGGTCAAAATGTCTTAGTTACCAGCCTTTGATCAGTGGCCTCGACATTATTTAACTCAAAGGGCATCACATTATAGCAGTATAGTCCGTGTGGTGTAATGAATGTCGTTTTCTCTGCATCAGGCAGGTGCATAGGAATCTAATGATATCTTGAGAAAGCTGCCTAGAAACTAGCAATAGCCCGCCCGGGTCGGGCCATCCAAAATTTGATCTATACGCGGTAAGGGGAAGCTATCTTTTGGGCATGCTTCATTGAGGTCGATGTAATCTACACATACTCGCCACTTATCTCTCCTATCTTTGGAACCACCACCATGTTGGCCAACCACTCGGCATGTAGAGCGTTGACGCTACACCAAAGGTAGGATGCCCGGGATGAGGCCAGGATCAACCCGAGGCAATCGCCAGGTGGGTTCCTATGGCTTGATCCACTGACTCGTTTTCTACCTGCTGATGTGACCAAATCATATATATACAAATTTATGACACCATTACCATAGGAATATATGCTAATCCCCAGTGAAGGCACCAGAAACTTGTTTAGACCAAAAATAACTTGTATGCTCCATAGAAAAATGGATTTGTCAATGAATTCATTAAAGATTTAGTTTGGTCTTACTATCAGAAGTGCAATGTGTCAGATAATAAAAGTGCACCTATAAGTCCCGATATCGCTCTCATAGATTTTGAAAAGAATTTAAAATTCAATTACCCAACTACCAAGTTCCACACTATTTGAACTTCCACTTCATAGGAATTTCCACAACCGAACTAAGAATTCTACTATCCGAATTTCTACATCTATAAATAAGGAAAAATTTAAACTCCTGAACATAAACTGGACTGAACCAAATCATTGTTGGAAGTGGACACTGGGATTTCACTGCTATGAAATTATCAATTCCTACATCATAATCTAATTCAATTCTATCATAAATTGGAATCTTAAATTGTCAAAGAGGCAAAGTAGTATAGTTTAGATTTCTCCTTTAACTATACTTTTCACTGCTTAGAGAATCATGTTCATTTCTTATTCATGTTTCTAATCAATCGCTTGTAATCGTAATTTCTTTATAAGATCCGGTATTTTCTTTCCAATACTTCATACCCATTTCTTATGATCGTAGATTTCTGCTTCCTAAGATGTGGTCATTTTTTATTTCTACAATATGAATTATGTCTCATCCTTAAAATCTTAAAGAATTCTCCCTTTCTTTGATTGTATCTGTTAACACAGATCAAGATCAATCCTCCAAACCAAAGAGAGATCTCTAATTGATTAAAATTGATAGATCACCAACTAATTCTCAAACCATAAGTAAATTGATGATTTATCTAAGTAATCTTTCAAATATCATTAGTTCTGAGTTACTAGCATTACCCCAAGTAATGCTTCATGCTCTCAAGAATCTCCATCTTTATGTCACTCAGAGGGCCTACTGAAATCGAGCCGAAATGGGCCCTTTTATGGGTATTAAGCATTAATATTGGGAACAATTCACTTCATGAACATCACCATTCAAATGAATTCAAGATTGTCAACCTGTGAAATTTTTCTAATTGTATAGAAAAGACCATAACTAACATCGATCTTTCCCAACTAAGCCGTGGTTTCAAAACCGGATCACAAAGAACTCAAATACCGATCAGAAAATTCCATCAGAATCGCAATCAACTCAAAGAAATGAATTTCATCTTATCTAGATTTCATTGGATTCAAACACCTGAATGACTTTCTTAATAATTTATAATTCCAACTTCTAACCTCAACACCCATCAAGCTTCGTATCCCGTAAACAAATTAAAATTCTATGCTAAATCTAGTCTACGAAGAAAAGAAAAGAAAGAAAATAAAAGAAAAATATAATACAAAAAAGTCATCAACTCCCTAGATGCCATCGTTTTCCTCTGACTCACCTTTTTTACTTTCCTCCAATTGTTTCTATTTATAGAGCCTCAGAAGTTTAGGCCCTAAATTCGAGGCTACATTATGGATCCCCAAAATTCTGGCCCAGACTGCATTCTCTGTCGCGACCTGGAAGTTTTGTCCTGACAGAGTTTTCAATCTTCATCATGTGTCTCTCGTTGTGGTAAAGATGCAGCCACGGCTGTAGTTTCCTTGGTTACGATAAAGACTTTTCTTCAACATATTCATTTTGTCACGACAGAGTTTCCTCTGTCGCAACAAATCTTTCTTTGGCTCCTTAACAATCTGTCTTGTAAAGTCTGTTGTTCTAACCGTTCTATGTCACGACAATCTTATGTGTGGTTCCTTGAATAGTTATGTCGCGACATCGACAATTTTGTTGGCGATGCAGTTTCCGCGTGCCTTCTTCAAATTGGTGTCGCAACCCAGTTTTTATGTTATGACAGCATTTCGTTTTGGTTCTCACAGAACACTGCTTCTTTATATCGTAATTCGTCACGCCCAAAAAGTTTGTCGCTATAGAGTTTTGTCACCACTTAACCCGATTTCTTGTTTCAACTTCATTCGATGCTGCAACATGGCCTCTTGGTGTCAATAGATATTTCACGGCCGCTACCAGCTTCTCTTCTTTCAGGTTGAATCTTGCTGCGACATAGAAAAAGCCCTGTCGTAACCTTTATTTATCTCGTGCTCACCGATCTCTCGTGTCGCGACTTTAGGATCCCCGCCACGATATCAAACATCTCTTCACTTGAAGTATGTCGTAACATTGATTTCTTTTGTTGCAACCGTAGCGGTTCACTAAGTAAGCATCACACGTGGAAACCACGCTTTATCCGCTACAACCGTGAGTTTTTTCTTCTTTTCGCGGCTCGATGACAGCCAATTGTCGCGACTGAAATCTTTCTCCGAAGCTCTTATTTTGTCTCAACAAGCTTTTTCCATGTTTCCATAATCAGTGTCGCAACATAAGAGGCTTCTGTCGCGACAGAGATTTTGCCTTCTATTCTTCATTATGTTGCTGCATAAACTTATCTGTCGTAGTATTCTTCATGTATTGCTTTTTAATTTCTTGTCATAACAGAAGATACCTTGTCACAACAGAATTTCTGCCTTCTTCCTATTTCATTTGTAGCGACAGGAGCTTCTTTGTTGAGACAAGTTCTTCCTTGTTTTGACATCCTGCTGAAAACTTTGTCGCAACATAAACTTTCTTTATCTCAAGTGACTGATTATATTATTCCCATTTTCTGTCGCGACACGCTGTCTTTTGTCACGACAAAGCTCATCTGTTAATACTCAAACCTTTGTGTTGCGACAAAGGAAATATTGTCGTGACTGAGTTCCTTTGCTATTTGCTTAGAAGTTTGTTGCGACACACAAAACTCTATAGCGGTAGAGACTGCTGCAATTGCTCTTTTTCTCTTCTTTCCTGCTATAATTTTCTCCTTTTTGAATTAAAACCTACAAAACACAAATTTGGTAAATATTCCATAATTTGGCCTTAAAACAAATCTAAAGATACTAAAAATAAGCTAGAAAAATGGATCAAAAATAGATGAGTTTAAGACTCATCACCCGGCTTCCTCTCCTTTCGCTCATGAGATGCTCCAATCGACGCATCACTAAAGGCAAGTAGGGGCAAAGGCCTCTCGCGCGATCATACCTTTATGCTCTCCGTAGCCTTCGCTTGCGAGATACTCATGATGGGGAGCCGCTCGAGGAGCCAATAAAAACATCGCCCGCTAAGGTATCGATGTCGCCGAATCGACGCTCCTTCCCTTAATTGCAGGCGATCGGATACGATCATTGTCTCGTACGTCTTTTCCAAGATCGTGGCTATTTTCACCTAGTTCAAGAATCGTCATTCTCACGCCGCAAGCCGCTTAGCCACTGCATGTAACTCCTTCCATCCGCCTGTTGTTCCTCTTACTTTCTCTCTCCAAGTCCCGATAAGAGCGATAACTGATCTTTTAGTGACTGGTTCATCAGATTACTTGTCATTGCGACTACCTCGGACGAATTAGATGTGGAAGGGGGGATCGACAAAGTCCCAAGTGGTGAAGGGCTATTAAACAATCGTTGAAGCAAGTTCCATGTACTTGTAGGCAAGACTTCTATCTGAAATTCCTACAAACGGTATCAATTGTTGTTACCCTTTGATCGTTCGATCTTCGAGGCATTAAAGGGCAAGAATGTAAACATGAAAAAGGGCATTCCGGGCGATCGGTGGGACTCGTGAGCCTCTTCTACCGATTAAGTCAACAAAAATATGGAGAGAAAGAAGAAGAAAGTTCGCACAGTTGGAATTGCATACCTTCTCACAGCGGTGATCCCAATTTATAGAAAGTGGTTCATGAATCTCTCTCCCCCTTTTTCTTGGGGAAAGAATCTTTCTTCTTTCGGGACAAGATCTCTCCTTCCTTTATCAAAGACTAATTCTTCCCTTATCAAAGATTTATCTTTCTCGAGAAGTAAGGGATTTGGAAACTAGGAAATTTGTGGATAAATACCTTTTGTTTATTTCTTGTCTTTATCCATTCATCCATAACGAACTTGCCATAAGCGGAAGGACGGCCGACTGGGGGACTTGGAACTCTAGACGGGCTACCCTTAGGCTGGCCTTTGGGAAGGCACCTTGACTTTCACAGACGGGCCTTCGGATTTCCCGTTTAGGTAGTGCCTACCAATTTTAATATGATAGGTGGGCTTAGGCCACTTCGCATCGTGGGCCGCCGGACCTTGGGACCACATGGCTGGACCCAGGGCCTATCAAGCAGCGGGCCTAAAAACCACGATACCACACCCAGCAGGGCATAAATTATGCAATTGATCCATGAAGAGGAATACTTTAAAACAATGACATGCCAATTAATTATCTATAAATAGGAGGAGAAGGGGTTTGAAATATTATCTACAAATAAGAAAAAAATGGGATTGAAATACTCTTATAATTGACAACTTTTTTTCCAAGTGGCTATTGATATCACAAGAAAACAAGAACATCAAACCAACAATTGTGGATGAATGTCAATATGGACATGATGGTCTAAAATGGAAAGAAAAAAAAATGTAAATAAAACTTAAAATTCATTAATTACAAAGTAAAAGATATATTTTGACTACCTAACAATTTCTTCAAGATGTAAGAGTTTACCAAAATGAAATTATATGATATAAAATGTATTAGTGCATATAGTACAAGTTTTCTTGCAAAAACCTAGTGTTATACTACTTTCTCTTTATGGATGTCATAATGCTTGCTTTATAATTAATTTGATAACCTCAAAAAAGATTAGATTTGAGTATGATGAATTTTATAATTTTTTTTTTTATGGATAATTTTATAACATATTTTTATTGATTCATACATAATGATAGGTACATAAAAGTCCCTAAAAAATTTTAATTGCCTTAAGCAAATATTATAAATCCTCATAATAAGTACTCATTTAAGTTATAGTGGCTCGTGTATGGATAGTAATGCTTTGAGGTATGTGGTATAACCAACATGACAAATACTTACTAAAATAAGGGTATGTGAATACATTTTAAATTAAGAAATCAGAAATTAGATTTGTAGTTATTGTGGTGTGTGTTAATCACTTAAATCTCGATGGGATTTTCAAATAACTCACACGAACAACAAATTATTTGAAATGAAAGATCTTGAGAAAATAAAATATTGTCTTAACTTGCAAATAAAAAACATTCCAAATGCAATATTAGTCAATCCATCAACATATACAAAGAAAATATTGAATCATTTCGTGATGTGAACAAATTGCATTCATTAGTTCCTAGTGGTTGTTCGCTTACTTGAAGTAAAGAAGACTAGGATTTGGCATAGGCAAGCCTGGGACGAGGAATCCTTATTCCATTCCGTCCCACATCATCCGATCATTCCCCCATACTCGTCCCACTAAACCTTCCAAGTCATGCGTGGATACATGCATTCCCATTCCATTATGGCCATTATAACCAAAATCTCATCATCGCCCCATCTCAACCTAATCTGTGTTTTCCTCATTCCCTTCCATCCTATGTGTTGGGTTTGAGATTATCCATATCTTCATCCTTAGAGTGTTACAAGAAGAAGACTACTTTGAAGATCAGAATCGATGGATGAAGATTTGAAGGGTCAAGAAGTCCCCAGCAACCAAGATAAAAATCGACCAAGACCGGTCCCACAAAGGTGTGGACGCAGACTCTATAAGTCCAGACTTGAAGCAGAGTTGACGTGGGACACACGGCAATATACTTGTATGGAGGCCAAGATACTTGAGGAGCAAGTAACTTATGGGTCTGAGATCATTTAGGCATGAGGATAAAGATCATTTAGGCAAGTGGATAATGATCAAATCAAGAAGATCTGATCATCTAAGCTATCAAACCAAAATTATAATCAAATAAGGATTCCATTCTGAAGAGGATACTTGAGCAACAAGTTTCCTATTTCAGCATGATAGCTTTAAGGAAAGTTCGGATAATTCAAGGTAGGTTTGGAGTCATATTAGAATAATGATCCAATCGTCTCTAGTCTTCCATAACCAAATAAACAAGGCTATATATTTGGGGCTTTGGAAAATGCCTAACATGGATTTTTCAGATGCAGCTTGAAAAGAATAAAAGTCAAGTCCATACATGCCGAAAGAGTGTGGAGTGCGGATACTCTCTAATGTATTGCATGTTAAAAGACTTTCACCTTTGGTGAAAGATGATATTCTTTAATTTCTTTATCTTTTATTAATGTAATGTGGGATTAGGTGTGTAATGTTGTAGAGAGGGGAATGGAGGGACTTCATTGTGAATTCCATTAGGAGTGATTAGGTTTCAAGAAAGGTCGTGGGTATAGAGAGAGTCTCGTACCATGTAAGACTAATTGTAAAACTTGAATCAGATTAGTGGAAATGATAGCATCTAGGCACAGCCCCATATGTGGATGTAGGAAAGTTGCCAAACCATGTAAAAATTGTGCGTGCTTTATCTTATTGCAAAATAGCAAGTTGCCAAACCATTTTGTTGTCGTGGTAGATCGATTGACTAAGTCAACTCACTTCCTACCAATGAGAACTGACTATTCACTTGATAAGTTGCCAGAGCTTTACATAAAGGAAATAGTTTGGTTACATGGAATTCCAGTGTCTATCATTTCATATAAAGATCCAAGGTTTACCTCGAGATTTTGGGAAAAATTGCAAGAGGCTTTAGGCACTCCTCGATCACTCAGCACACCTTTCCACCGCATGATGGACAATCGTGAGAGAGGATTCAAGTTTTAGAAGATATGTTGAGAAGTTGTGTGATCGACTATGAGGGTAGTTGGGATAGACACATTCCTCTAGTTGAATTTGTGTATAATAATAGCTTCCAATCGAGTATTGGAATGGCGCCTTATGAGGCTCTCTATGGAAGAAAGTATAGAACACCACTATGCTGGACAAAGTACGGTGAGAAGAAAATAATTGGCCCCGATTTTATTCAAAAGACCGAAGAAAAGGTGAAAATGATTAGAGAAAGATTAAAAGTAGCCACGAATAGACAAAAGTCTTACGCCAACTCAAAGAGAAAGGACATTCGATATAAGATCAATGAAAAAGTGTTTTTGAAAGTATCGCCTTAGAAGAAAGTTATGAGATTCAGGAAGAAGGGCAAGTTAAGCCCTAGGTTCATTGAGCCGTATGAAGTGATAGAGAAAGTGGGTCCAGTGGCATATCGATTAGCCTTACCTCCAGAGTTGGAAAAGATCCATAATGTCTTCCATGTGTCAATGCTAAGAAGGTATAGGTTAGACCCATAGCAGATACTCTCTGAGGTATTGCATGTTAAAAGACTTTCACCATTAGTGAAAGATGATGTTCTTTAATTTCTTCATCTTTTATTTATGAAATGTGGGATTAGGTGTGTAATGTTGTAGAGAGGGGAATGGAGGGAGTTCATTGTGAATTCCATTAGTGTGACACCCCAAATCCCGGGGGTCCGTTGACAACCCGTCAACCCGCTGAAAATTTGTGAATGTCGGGTAACCCGACACCACTCCATTGAATCCCTTTTTCCCAAGACCTAGGATTTAACGAAAATCGGGTAGAGTCTCCTTTGTACGGGGAGCTCTACCCAAAATACAACCTGTGCAATTTCATGGCAACTCATCCTAATATTATACAACGACCAATAATCGGTCCATTATACGAGTAAAATGGCCACGATAGCCCATTTTATCCATATAAATACACCCACATCATCGGGCTTCACCAAGAGTTATTACATCACTCTTAATACAAAACATTATATTAAAACTAACATGTTCTAATATAATATACAAACATGAATCATACAACCGCCCGCGTGATCTAATCCCGTCCTAAGGAGCATCATTCCGCCCACACATGTCTCAGACCGAAAAGGGGGTCCCACGATGGGGTGAGCTAATGCCCAAGAGGAGATAAAACCACAAGGGCCATTCCCTCACCTAAATGCACATAAATGGTCAACAACCAAGCACACACCAACTCAGACATGCAATCCTTGCAGTAACTTACTTTGTCATGAATGAGACACGACTCATCATGTCCCATGTATCAAGTCCTCACCGACTCCCTCAAACATGCATTTTTCCATGAATGAAAACCATTTTCAAACAAAGGTATTGTGTTTACCCGTGGACAACCCTCCGATATAAATAGTGGACACACTCCGATAATCTATTTTGTGGACAACCCTCCGATGTATATCAATTGGGCATACTCCGACGATTGACATTATATGGACATTCCTCCGATGTATATCAATTACGCATACTCCGACGATTGACATTATATGGACAACCCTTCGATGTATATCAATTGGGCATACTCCGATAAATAATATTGTTAGTCAACCCTCCGAAACAATTCTCTCAAGAAACCACTTCATGCACTCACTCCTATCGCTCTAGTGGTGCCCTAATGCATGTGGGAAATGCAATGAGCCATTTCCATTTCTTTAACCCGGCAACACCATGCAAACCGTGGACTTCATTAGACTTCGCCCAAAGTACTGTCCACAACCCATCTCGACTAAGGATGGCGAATGACAACGACTATGCACTCATACTCCACACCATGCGACGTCCTCTTACGTACTGCTGGGTAATGCAATTGTACCATTGCACTCTAAGTCATGCCCAATGTATAAAGACCTCTACAAGGACACCCTATATCGTACACTCCACCGTGTACCATGGACACTCATGTCTAATGCACAAAAAAGTTCATACATTCATTAAACGTTAATATACATGCAGTCATACTAACATTTATCACATTCATGTCAACACATCAAACAAGCATGCATCAACATCATTCCGACTACTACTTAAACAAGTAATGTCATACTCAACCTAGCTACATCATGGTGCGTAATTGCCCAACAACCAGCTTCCACAACATGCCATGTAATAGCCATGTCCACCTGAAAACACATCACAAACCCAATATGTTAGAGCACACATATTGACATCTAAGCATGACACCTCTTAACCAAGAAATGTCATTTCAATCAATCACACAAACACATGTTAACATTTCATCAAGTCACTACCTAGGCAAGTAATGACACATCTCATTTCCTAGGCTAATTCATGGCATATCATGCACCTAAGATAGCCTACAACCTACCATGTAATGGCCACTTCAAAGACACAAATTCTCACATCCACACAACCAACACTAGCAATAATTTGTTGTAAAATTAATTTTTCAACAAGGATGTGAGCACCAATTTCCATTGAAATTCATATGGTCAGATTCTAGACTCAAAAATCTTTCCATAGAGTCCAAGAACACCCCAAACGGAGCTTGGACGAGTTATGGTCATCCTCAAATTGAGGGGCCTCGTATGAATAAAGGATCGACAGCACGGAACCAAGCATAGGCCTACCGCTTTTCATCATTTTCGGATCAAATATGAGTTCAAATTTTATCAAGCTTATATATGGATGGATTCTAGACTCAATGGCTTATGAGTCTAAGAACACCCAAACGGAGCTCGGACGGAAAGTTACGGTCGTCCAAGTTGGAGGCCTGACAAAACAATGCAACAATGGGCAGCCGCATGAAACCCACGAGCTATGCTCCTGATCCTTAAAGCTCCCAGATATGCGGTTTTTCCTACTCCAAACTCATCCTAGAAACAACCCTTTCAATTTAAACAACCCTTTCACCCGTAACAACCCAATTCTAATTGAGTCTCACAATTCACCCATAAACATGGCACAAAAACTCAGCCTCGAATCCCCAAATTTCAATAATCAACTTAACAAAAACAACTTCAAATCAAGAAATACGATTCCTTTCAGGTTCTGGAACACAATCCAAACAAATTCTTAGGGCCCAAATCTTAAGACCAAAAAACAAGATTTAGATAAGAAATAAACCCAAGTAGGAAGGTTCCCTACCTCTTGGAGCGAAGACGAAACTTTTGAGAGTCCCCGAAGACCCGACCGTGCCTCCCAATCTCTCGTCAATCTTTAATCGAAAATTCTGATTTGTCCACGCATTGCCCTCGGCAAGTACTCGACTTTTATCTTCGCGCCCGACGGAAACTGAAGCTGCTGGGATTGTCAGAAATCTTAGAGATAAGGTAGAGCTTCTTTCACTAGATTTTCTCCAAACCCGAAATACGGTGAAATCATGCGTTGTTGGTACCACGCAGAAATTTCTCATCGAGCTAGGGACAACTTTAAATCTGTCGACGGATTTCTCGACTCACTCAAATCTCCGTAGATCGTAGAGAGAGGGAGGAGTTTTTCTCTCCCCTCTCACTCTCTCACGCCCACTGCCAAAAGAATGGGAGAAATCTGATTTTCTTTTTTTTTTTTTTTCCTTCATCTTTTCCCTTTTTGTCCATTTAAGCATAAGTTGGACGTGGGGCCCACTTTGTGCCACGCGTCTGTGACTCACCGTGTTCATTTCTATCCCTGAACAATTTATTTTCGCCCTTAGCTCAATTTATTTTAAACGAACTTAACTCAAGCCATTTCCTAACTCTATTTTTAAAATCTCGTTCCTAGGGTTGGCTTAAATACCTAACTCAAAATTCATAAAGAATTCTAATTACCTAGAATTCAACGAAACTTTTCCTCGACCACTCATTTTCGTGGGAGATCGACTAAACGGCGAACTGGGCTTCACATCCGGAAGTTCTAATGTAATTTCTAAAGCCCCGAAATATTTCAACAATTTATTATTTAATTTTATACTTTTTATAAATTTTAAATTTTTCTGAGTTCTATAATTGCGGAGCCGATTAGGTTTCAAGGCGGTCGTGCATGTAGAGAGTCTCGACTAATGTACATCAATTGTAAACATTGAATCATATTAGTGGAAATGCTAGCATCTTGGCACAGCCCCATACTTGGACGTAGGCAAATTACCAAACCATGTAAAAATTGTGTATGCTTTATCTTATTGCAAAATATATCATATCTGCCATGCACACGCTAAGTTCCATAGGAGGGTTTAGACGCACAATAGCATAATGCAAATGAAATCAAAGTCCAAACATTAAGGACTATGGTCTGGAATGCACACTTACATTCGTCATTATGTTTTCTCAACAACTAAACATGGCTTTTGCTTTAAAAAAAGATATAAAAACAGCAATTCTCAAAAAAGTAAAAGTCTATGCAGAAGATCAAGATCGAATCTTAATATCAAAATAGATCTTCGATCAAAAGACTCAAACCACATCCAAATAAAAAAATAAAAAATAAAAATCTACAACCATATTGATAAGACAAAAAATCAACATGAAGCTGCTAGAAGAAGCAGGGAAAATTTTCATTGGAATAGCAGGATACCAAAAGATGATTCGAGGACTAGAACATCGATTGTCCTCCACCACCATTGTGCCCTAGAAATCGATCTTAGAAACCAAAACCGCCTAGAGTAAAAAAGGAGAAGAATTGTGACAACTTTTGAATAAAAAAGACACAGGCTCTATATATAAAGTGGTACAATGATATTTTTCCCATTCAGGATAAGGCAGGACAAAATGGTATAAATCCCGAACTCGATACAAGTTTTAAAATACCAAACCCAAACTTGTCCCATACTTGATTGTTATATTCCCAAACCCATTCTAATAGGGGTAGGTAACCTGAAAAAATTGGGTATTTTCCTTCTATAAAAATGACTATTTCAACCCAAATATTAAAAATAAAAATAAAATAAACTACTTGGTCCAAACATACCTTATCTTAGTGTTATTAGTAAATATCAAGTGGATGTTAATTAAGTAAATAAATGTTATATCTTTTTTTTTTTTTTTTGAAATAAAAATAATATTATTGATTCAAACTTACAATAAATCGATATATCTAAAATATAAATAGCTAAAAACCATATAGGATGAAACAATATCCAAAGCTTAATAAGATAACAATCTAAGATAAACCTATAAATTTGATAATATAAGAATCAGAATATATGCGACTCCAATTCTTCTCGAAGATACTAACAACCATAATTGATATCTCGACCGACAACTTTACCTATCCGAACCCGCCCCTACATGTATAAACGATACAACAAAACTACCTAACATCGTCACGCGTTATAATGTGTCAAGATAAACCAAACAATGATAATACGACGACAACACAAAAAAGCAAGAAAAAACTTAAATCATAGTGAGAAAACCATTTTATTAAGTAATAAAACGAAAAGAAAAAAGCATTTAGATTTGCTCGATTTGCACCAATTACTTGAAGAAAATATAGGCTACAAGAGAAGATGAAGAGAGAGAAAAAGAGGAGGGCGGCTAGGGTTTTTATGTGGTTTAGACCTTCACTTTTGTTATATCTCCTATTTAAACCATTCAAAAATGAAATATAAATGTGTATGATTACATAATAAGCTAAAAATATTCAAGAATTATGTAAACTACTCTTCATCAAATATAATGCTTTTAAATTACACTATGATATTGTTTGTATTATAAAAATAAATAAAAAATGATGATTGACATGGGGATTTATTTTATTTGAAAGAATTAGAATCTCAATTACTTGTATATGTGAATGTTGCATATTTTACAAGCCCCCACAAAGCTTGATCTAAAATATGATATGTATTTACCGGTAATAAATATCATGAAAATCAATTAAGTACAATGATATCTACCTCTTCAAATATTTGAGAATTATATAAACTATCCTTTATCAAAGATAATGTTACCAAGTCCCATGAAAATAGTGTTACATGTATATCACAAATTAAATAAAAAAATTATAAAAGGTGACAAAACCAAATAGATCTCACTGAATTCTCTTATAGTCACAAACTCCAAAAAAATAAAATTATTGCCTCATATGTTCAATTAATCTTGTGAGATCTTGCATATTTACAAAAAGTACTATTTTACGTGATTCACTGGTTAAAGTGTTAAAGAAAATATACATGTATCTACAAGAGTTGGAAAAATTAAAATATGAATATATTATTTTACTAGGTTATATTAGAAAACCTTCTAAAGAGACTACCATAATGTTTTAATTATCCAAAAAATAATTTAAAACCGGTCAAGAACAGATGGAGCGGACAAACCGGACGATTCCACGTCTTTGACTTTGGTGTCAACTTTTTAAATGCTATAACATATAATCAATACAATCATTAATGCTGTGGGACAAGGATGATTTTGTAAAACACCTATTGATTAACCATTAAGCTAACTTCGGATTTGTTTTATAGTATTACAATCTTGGATACATATCGCTTTTTGAATAACAAATAAATAAATAAATATATATATATATACTATGTTATTATTTAACTTTCAATATATTTTATATTTAAATATTATTTTTTTATAGAAGTTAAAATGTTAATACAATTATATAAAAATAATTAAATAAAACTATAAATATTAAATTATATATTTTTTGTTCAGCCATCAATCCAGTTTTTAAAATATTGGTTCAATATGTTTACATTTATTTAAAGAGAATTGCCTAAAATATGCGAACTCTTTGAAGCTAAATATATTTATTATAAATTGGAAATTCTATGAAATACAATTCACTCTCTTGGTTAGAATTCGATTTTTTCTTCCTTCATTTCTCTTTCTACTATTACACATAGAGGTGGAGCCAAATTTTGATTTTGGTGGGACCATATTTAAGTTGCATAAGTTTGACAAAGATTGATAAATTAAGGTTATACTTGATAGTGAAAAGGGCGACGGATTTTCAGTAGGCATAACTTTATTCTCATCAGTGTTTAAAATACCTGGAATATCTAATGACATTTACGCTAGTTTGCATCGCCGACACGATATATCCTTCCGATAATCGTTCAACAGAAATTTCGGAATTTTTTTTTTCACCATCTGGCACATTTCGCATTTTACCGATTTTCTAGATATTTCCCAATATATCTAAGACTGCTCATAGAAACAACATCGTTCACGAACAATAACCTATCGATTACTGTTCATAATTTGAAATAAAACTCCATAAAATACATTGCATGAGGTTCGAACTCCCCTTCAAAACCGTGGGCTTCCAACCCTCCATCTACTAGCCGCAGATATCCTTATAATATATAAATAAGAAATTTTAATATATCATTATTCTAATTTACGAATTATTTTAATCATTTATAATAACTAAATATAAATATACAAATATATAAAATATTATATTCTATTATACGTTGTTATTACAATTACCAAATTTCAAAAAATATTTGAATAAAATATTTTGTATAAATCATATAAAAATAATTTATTTTAATTAAATATATTTAATAAAAATAATTTATTTTTTTTATAAAACAAATATAAATATAGTAAAAGAATGTAAAAAATCAAATCTAATTGATATTATCATTTTCTATGCTTTCAAAATAATTTTGATAAGTAACTTAAATATATTCTTAATTTTAAATAATTTTTAATTACCGATATTTATATAAAAATATCCACCGATATATCCGATATATCCGTAAAACCCAAGTATCGATATATCCGTCAAAACCGATATTTTCATCCTTGAATTTCTACGACTTGATATATAAGATTTTGGTCAAAAATCAATGAGCCCTGTTGGGCCTAAGATTAGATCTAGCAATTCTTGTTTATATACAATTAATTTAAAATCCCCATAAATAACAGAAAAATTAAATTAGCCTTCTTTAAAATAAAAATAATTTTATTTATTCAAACTAATAATACATCGATAAAACACAATTCCTAATCACAAAAATCTTAAAAGATGAAATAACATCATATTAGTAGCACAATCGGTTCAGCCTATAAATTTGATAATACTATAATTATTGTAATACTTATTACTCTACCAGAATATATCGACGATCATAATCCGATTTATTTTCTATTCATCAATACACTTTACTCATACGACCACCGACAAACAAATAAAACGCTATAATAGCATTTAATTTAAAACAAACATCAGAATAGACTCACAACACAAAACTAAATAATCGTGAATAAGCACGATAATGAAATCACGAAAAACAAAATAAACAAGATTTATGCAATGACCACTTAATTAAGTTAAATAAACCGATATCGAGCGATAAAGATGCGATTTAGTCGAGAACGACTGCAAATCACTTTTATTACTTAAAGAAGTTAATTTAGTGGCTGTGGTTATAAAGTCGAAAAAAGGGTTAGTTCTTTATTTTATTTATTTATTTATAAATAAATAAATAAATACAAAAATGAAATTAGCTTGAAAAAATAGAAATTGGTTTTAAAGTGATAAATTCCAAAATATTTATAAGAATAATCTCATAAAAGTAAATATCATTGAAAGTGTACAAATAAATATCTCATGATAACTAAATTTTAGTGTCATTTTGTCGCATCTCCATGTTATAATTATATTTTTAGGGGCAAATTCTAGAACATAATGTCTTTTTGAATACATTTGCACTCTACAGAATAAATTATTTTCTACTGAGACTCCGAATTCCAAGCACTTCCACTCCTAGCGCACCTCTTCGAACTTGAAAACCCCATTCCTACGCTACATGCCATTCAAATTTCCAGCGAACACTCTACCACGAGCTAGATATGATGGGCCACATAGTGTCTTTTAATCCGACTTTAATATAAAAGTAATTCATTTTTAGAAAAAAAAAATGACACATACAGATTTATTTTCAAAATATTCACAGTTCATTTTTCGCTTTTAAAACTAGATTCTCACAATCCGCAATTTTGAAAATAACTCCAAACAATAATTAAGAAATACGGTTTTAAAAGTAAAAGATTATTTTGTGAATATTTTGAAAATAAGTTTACATGTGTATTTTTTTTTAAATGAATTATTTTTACTTTAAACTCTTTAATCCTTCCTTTTGGGTTTTTTTAAAGAAAATGATTAGTTTTGTAAAAAGTGCCAGGTTAATTATTTAAAAAAAAAAAAAGGATGAAGAAAACAATTTTTTTTTTTTTTTTTTTTTTAACTTTGCTTTTTCTCCCAAATTCCTTTTGCCCAAACACAACATACACTTCTAAACCCCTCAAAACAAATGATACAACCAGAATCCTTTTAGTTTTAATTTACGCCCAAAGAATCAGAGAGAGAGAGAGAGAGAAATGGCGTCGTCATCATTGTCGGAGGAGGAGCTGACGCTGACGGTGAAGTGGAGCGGCAACGAGTACACCGTCCGAGTCTGCGGCGACGACTCGGTGGGCGAGTTGAAGCGCCGAATCTGCCAACTCACGAATGTCCTCCCCAAGCGTCAGAAACTTCTCTACCCCAAACTCGGCTCCAAGCTCGCCGATGACTCAATTCTTCTCTCCCAGCTCCCCCTCAAGCCCTCTCTCAAGATGACGATGATTGGGTATATTCTCCATTTTTGTTCTCTTTTCTCTTTTTTTATATTTTTATTTTGTATATGAGGTTTAAGAAATTTTTTCTGTTTGTTGTTTTTCTGATTTTCTCGGGAATCAGACACTGATTGTGGTGATTAACTGGGGTTTGACTGTTTTGGGCTTTGGATAGCCGAATTTTGTTAATTCCAGTGTTGAGTGAAGCTCTGGTGCTTTCAGATAACGCAAAAAAGTTTGAAATTTTGATTTTGCCTTTGGTTTTCTCCGTTTTCTCGTCATCCAAACAAGTGGACAATTTCTATTTTTAATCCGGTTTCTATTTTTATTTTTATTTTTAATGTTGCTCTGTCTGTCAGTGCATAATGTTTTAAAAAAAATCGTTTGTTTGTTTCTTGTTCTCCTAATTTTTCTGGCGAACCAAAACTGAACCTTGGTAACCGATATGGAGGATTAATTCAAGTACAATCCAGTCGTTGGGTGATTCATCAGCATTTCAACAAATAAAAAAAAATCAAAACTTGATTTTCTTCGTTTTCTATAATTTCTTGTGGGCCTGTGGCAGTCAATTGGAAGCTTTGTGCTTGGCGTTTCAGATTTTCTTTGAATTTGAAGTGGTGATGGCATTGTTGAGAACAGAATTGTCATGCTTATTGGTATTGGAAGAATTGGCATTTTTAAAAACTCGGTTTGGATGTTAGAAAGGTACAGGAGAAGGAAAGAAAATACTTGGAAAATAATTGTTCAAGTACTAAATTTTTAATTTTCAGCATTTTCCTTCTATTTCTCTTTTTCTGCACCAATTTAATCTCAATTTAGCAGTTGAGAAGTTTTGGAACAATGGCAGGTATACATTTGGGCCAAACTTGCCTTTGTATCTTTTTTTTTCCCCTTTCCCCTTTTCATTTTTCCAATTGTTTCTGATACCAGTCAGTCCCTTCAAAAAGTGTTATACTAATGAAAGTAAAATAAGAATCATTTGTATCAAATAACTCCATTTTTCAAGGGTTACACTGTAATCATTACCGAGATCTTGGTAAATTTCAGACCAGTGAGCAGTTCAATTTGGTTCTGACATTTGTCTGATCTCTGAATTGTTTATTTTGATTTGATGTACTTGTATTGGATTTTATTTCTAATTTCCAGTACTGTGGAAGATGATATAATTGTGGATCAAGTGGATTCACCAGAGATAATTGATGACTTTGAAATTGGGCAAGATGAATCTACTGATATCAAAGATAAAGAGGTCAATAAGCAGAAATTGAGAAGACGTATTGATCAATACAAGGTCAGTCTCTGTTAATACAAAAGTTATGAATTTTTCCTCTCTAATGCTTTGCAAATGTAAAATCCATAACCATCTTCATAATTGGGTAGCTAGCTAACTGATGCATGAGTCGCAATTACTGTTTTTATAACACTAAGCATTGATGTTCTTGCATTATTCATTGTCCATTAACACAACAACCCCCTTCTTTTCAATATTATTCTCTCTCAAAAATACATTCAGTTTGGATCTGTTCGCACCTTTAATTGTAACCTCCCAAACGATTCTTAAATAAGTGGATAAGTAAAGCCCCCAATCTCATTCTTCCTTACCTTGAACTCAAACTTTTTTCCTGCTTCTTTTTCATATATTAGACTTAATTAAGAGGTCTCTCCCACTCTCTCCTAAACTTTAGAATCTGAGTCTCTCACATTTATCTACTGACTGCAGCAATCTTGTTGAGCAGTTGACTTCAAAATCAAGATTTGCGTTCCTAAAAATGGGAAAGAGGGCCTACTAGAACCCTATCATCAACCAATAGGTGATGAGAGCTTAGTTGGGATCCTTCCCTGGGCCACCAAGATGTCTATTAACATTTTACTTACCAGCTTGAGGAGGGTTTAGCCCACTGATTAAAGTTGTCAAGAGTTTGATAGACATCAACCAGTACCACTAGAATGTCGATGGATTGATGGAGATGAAGCTAGCCTCTAGCTTTAGCGACCAGGTCATTCGGCTGGCATCACTACCTCACTGTAGCTAGTTAGATCTACTTCAAAGATTTCCCATTGGCAACATTTCTTTTTTGGCTGCCACCATTACCGCAGAAAATGGACATTTATTGCCTTTATTTGCTTTGGCCTTCCATTTTGGATGTGTTATAGTCCCTTTTTAAAAATCAAAAGGGTCTGTATCCTTTTAGAAGATGCTTGTTACTGTTGATGATTTATCACATCTCAAAATTAGAAAGCATACGCTAGTAAAGCTTTATCAAAGGTGTTGCTTTTTGGAGAAGCTGTTTTTAAGAAGCTCTCTTATAGGGAAACATTGTTTTACATCAAAGATGTTATGGGGATATTGTGTCTTGTCAAAGGTTGGATGGAATTGTGGTAAAAGAGGATCTTTACCATCAATTAGTTGATGAAAGTGATAGTCTTAGTAAATTGATGTGTGTGCAAGTTGCTGGAATTGAGCCCTTAAAAGTTAGACATGATATAACTTAGACTTGACTCTCCTCTTGTTATATCTTTTGGTGCATTGACATTGATGTGAGCATTTCATTCATATATATTACATTGTACAAGACTTGGATACATTAGGAGTTGGGGTTTCTTATAAGTAGATAAGTTCTCCATGGCTAGCTCGTGGATTTGGACAATCCACTAAAGCCTATAATGTCCCACCTCCTACTTGGAAGAATGACTTGTCTTGGTCATCCTGATGGATTTTCCCATAGAGAATGCACTAGTATAATGTGATGCACTCTAGATATGACCTAGTATGAATCCTGACATAAGGCTATCAATTGTCATAATTCACCAAGCTATATATTGCATAGATTCTTAACCTTGAGATGATATTAAATCTGTGTTAAAATTAATAGGAGACTTTGACCTATGGGTGAGACCCTAAAGTAGTTGTATATACCTATGGATTAGGTCATTATTGATGAAGTTTAGTGCCAACAAGTATTCTTAAAATTTAGATCATGATATCTTGTGGGATTGAGACAATGTGTCTCCTTGGGGATCCAAAGGACATGTAATCATGAAATTTATGACCATAAAAATACTTTTAGTGGAATATGGCATATGTTCCTGGGAGATAGAGTATGTTAGTTGATAAAAAAACAAGTGGATTCTATAATTCAAGGATTTGAGAGGTAGCCTTAATTTGTGATAGGACTACCTTTTTAGATTACAGATACCAGTTCATGGAGGGTTTACATGGCGTGAATAGTAGGTTACGGACTGAACTTTGTTTTGTTGTTATTTACATGGGTGCTGAAATATATTTGATTCTCTTTAGTGGAATGTTGAGTCAACTTCATAATTGAATTATGAGGAGTCAGTAATTTTATGAGTCCTTGTGATCCCTACTTTGAGATTATATCCCATGATAGCACAATTTATGAGGGTTTGATTGACTCTAAGCTCATTCTTGTGCATAAAGGTGTTTTTGTTATTATGCATAATATCATAGAGGATAGTGAATAAGGTATCTGAATTAGCCTCATTAATTAAATAGATTGGCCTTTATTGTTTAATAATCAATAAGGGCTTGTTTTAAGCTAAGTGACTCAAGCCTATGTGGCCTCAAGTCACTTAAACCCTATTAAGGAACCCTATAAATACCCCTTGTAGAGCTAAGATTAGTGTTTCCATGGCTTTAAAGTAATCTTCTACCTTTAGAGAAAGTGTGTGTGTGTGTCTAGATTCCACTCTTCCAAAGTACATACTTTTGAGTGTCAAAGAACATGATTTGGCTAATCAAACGGAAGATCTTGAGTGTACATGACCTTCAAAACGTTCACTGCAAGGGATTCATCTAGGAACTACTAGATCTAGTTATGAACAAAAATTTTGAAATCTTTATCCTAATATGGTTTTTATAGTCATATATTTCGACTATGATAGATTTAGAGAAACCTATAGATAGATTTGCATGCATCCTATGAAATTCAGAGCCTAGGAATTCCCATCCTATGAAATTCAAACCCTTTCTAGTTGGAATGGGTATTTAAGGTAAAAGAAAGAGAAGGTATGGAGAGTCGGCCCTTTGAGTATAATTTGGTGCCTTGGGAGGAGTTGAAACCAGGAAATTTTGAAGCTTCGCAATTATGGGGCTTAGTCAAGCTTTTTGGTTTTCACATCTCCCTGTATGGTGGGAGGAATATTAGGACCGAGTGCTCATCCTTTTAACTTCATTGATATGTATGCTGGCCAATACCTTGATTAGCCTTAGGGCTTTCTTTCTCCTCGGGTCGGGTTTTCCCTACATACTTGCGGTTGGTGTTTTTCCCTTTGACATTTCCTATCAAAATTTCTATTTGCCTATAAAATCTAAAATGTATATATTTTCTGTAATTACACAATTGACATGCTAAAATGAGGAAGACCCTGCAGCTTCCTCAATCTTGATGTTTGTTTGCAGTGTAGGGAGAGTGGTGAAATAGTAGATCATCTTTTCTCAGATCATCCTTTGACTTTGAGGGTATGGCATAGACTTTCATATTGGCTCATTTGGATCGGATTCCTTTTAGGAGTATTTGCAACTTGATGACAATCTCATAAAAGGGTTGGGAAGTATCATTAAAGGCAAGGGTTGTGGCAGTTCGCTTATCTTGCTTCGATGTGGGTTGTGTGGCGAGAAAGAAATGTAAAGATTGATTAGGATTAGGCTGGAACTTCAGAGGGTTTTTGGAATATTATTCATTTCTTAGCCTCCTCTTGGGCCTTCTTATACCAAAATTTTAGGTATTTCCTTAATGTGATCAAACTGACTGCATGCTGTTCTCTAGAGTGGTGGCTAACAAGAACTTACTGCTTTTTGTATATTTAAATTGGATTGTGGCACCTTGTAGATGGATTTGCTTAGCACTTTGAAGATTCCTACATGCTTTTTTTTTTTTGAGGATTCCCGATCTTTCTATTGTACTTTTTCTTGTGTATGATATATCTGTTAGGCCCTTGGCGCGTTCCACTTATTCCAGATGTCCGAAGGGATCCAACAGGATGGAATAGGAGGGTATTTGGGTCTTTTCTGAATTAGTTAGGATTTGTGTTGTCGTCCTGCAGGCAGCTGCGTTTGGGTGTTTTGGAAAATTTGGTTGGTTGGAGATTTTAGGTTTTTGTATATATAGAGTCTGCGTAGGTGGCAGTGGGGATATTCCTCTTGCTTTTTTAATAAAGTAGTCATGCCAGGGAGGGCTAGTAGACCCCTCGAATGTCTGTAACTATCTTTGATTTACAGTTCCTATTAAATGAAAGAAATTTGTTTTAACTTTTTTTTTATCTTGCATTATGTTGGGTAAGGTTGTGGACTGTGCAGATTTAACAATATCATATTGTCATTTCTCATTAGAAAATATATTTTCCTATACTACTGGTCTTTTCCCATTCAAATCAATTCTTCAGTTTTTATTTCTATTATTTACTAAAATGATTCTTGTCTTGTTGCTGTTAATGGTTCCCAAAATGCTTTCTCCATGGTTTCCTAGGTTAAAAATTATATTAGGGTAAAAGAGTGCTTGCATCATTAAATATTCACCACATGGTGGTCCTCTTGTGTAGAATATCTTAGATCGATGTGACTGATACTTCTTCAGATGGCATTTTTATTTATTGGTAAATATTTTTTTACTTGTATGCTTAGATTAAACTTCTAGAATACATTGGAAATGTTTGAAAAACTTTGTGAATGACTTGGAGATAATGTTCCTTTTGGTTGGTCATCAATTGTAGATTGAACTCAGGAACCCATGCCGTGAGGGGAAAAAACTGCTTGTGCTGGATATCGATTATACCTTATTCGATCACCGTTCAACAGCAGAGAACCCACTTGAACTAATGCGACCTTGTAAGCTAACCATTGTAGCAATTGTACTTAATCTTTTGTGTCCTTTGTGTTTGGTGTGGTGACGATGATTTTAATATTGTTCTGTGTAGATCTTCATGAGTTTCTCACAGCTGTATATGCAGAGTATGATATCGCAGATATGGTTCAAAATCAGGTCTGATTTCCATCTTTCTTTTTCCTTTCACTGTTTTGCAAGCGCATTTCGTGGAAAGAATAAAAATGAATCTGTTTGGCATGACTGAAAGCACTGCTATTCTGTCCTTACCACTTTTTGTGATTTTTTTCAATTTATTTCATAATCAGCATAAGAGCTTTCAGATGTCATGCCCTTCCATATATCAAAATACGCTCGACTTGTAATGCCTTTATCTTTGTGTGTGAGCGCATTCGTGCATATATTTAAATCACACCTAGTACTAAGCTTACTTTGCATACCTCTGAATTTTTTCTGGTCTATTTCTCATGATGACTACTGTTGATGGATGGTTTCCCTATAAATCAGGTCCTTGAATTGATTGATCGGATATCTATAGTCATTGAAATCATGGATTGTTAAATTTCCTTCTATAAATGTTTAAATAAAATTCTAATTCTTTTTTATTTGGATGATATACTTCCTAAGTGCTTCCTTTTTTTTTTTTTTAATCTGAATGATATTAGGAAGCATTGTGACATCTTCTCTGATATGCAGATTTCCATAATGTTAGCATGTGTGCATACATGTAGTCGATATCACAAACTGAGTCCTTTCTCCTTTTGTTAGTGATATGGTAACATTAGTCCATCTTATGGAGGACTCCACCGAAACACGTTATATCGGTACCAAACAAACCATGCAATGGGGAGGTTTTAGGTCTCGCGTTCCCTCGTTTTTTAAAACTATGTTCGTTTCCTAAAAACAAGCGAGAGCAAAGTGAAAACCGGAGAATACGGCTTGTTTCTTGGGCTTTGTTCGAAACATCAAAGAACAAGAAAAACTAAATTCGAGAGAACAAGCAACAATTGTCAGAGTTTTTGGTGTTCTTTGTGTTTTCAAGAACAGTTTTCAATAACTGTTCTTAAGAACAATTTTCAGAAACAGGAACCAAACAGGCCCTAAGGGATCGAACCTAAAACCTCCTGTTCTTAAATGGAAGTGCCATCCAATTGAGGTGCCTATTGAATCTTAGGAGGATGTATGATGCTATAGTTGATCTGTTTCCAAACTGCAGCATGAAATGGGTTGAATTGAAGATGGGACAGCTTGGGGTACTCAACAATCCTAATTACAAGATCACAGCGCTTCTAATTCATTTAGCAATGACATAGTTCAATCAGATTCTCGCGGATCTTGATTGCAGTCGCTTGGTTTGATCTGGGCTCATTTTCCAGAGGTCTGATATTCCATTTTCTTATTTCTCCCTTAGTTTTATTTATTTTTTTTCATCTTCATCAAATCCATAGCCAGTCAAATCAGTGATTATTCACGCAAAGGAAAGTGATCTTCTCAAAATCGTAGGAAAATTGAACCTCATAATTTCAAATGCTATGTAGAAAATTGAATTATTGAATTTTCTATGTGGGGACAATGATCTTGTTGCTACCTGACAAACTGTCGGTATCTTGTTACATTTGCAGTTCTACAGTCCAAAAAACACCATCATGTTTGACGACCTTCGAAGAAATTTTGTGATGAACCCACAGAATGGTTTGACAATCAAACCATTCAGGAAGGCTCATGCGAACCGAGACAGCACCAGAGCTTGTGAAGCTCACCCAGTATTTTGCTTGCTGTTGTCAGCTTCTGATGACATTAGCAAACTCAATCACAAGATCTGGGAGTCGTATAACGAGGACAATGCTAAGACGCAGGCATTCATGAGCGATTTGGGAAGGTTGCTGATTTCAATATTCGCTTATAATCGCTTTTAAGGTATGGCAATTTCGATACTGGTTTGATTATGGTGATGATCCACAACAAATCTTCAAAATATGAATTGAGTGCAAGAGTAAGGGTTTGAGAATTATTATCATTATCATTATTATCATGAGCTGCATTCTTATTCTATAGAGCAGCAAAAATGTATACATTCTGTTTGTGGACAGAATTCTTTTGTCCTCCAAGGGTGGCTGTGAGAATTCTGAAACTTCAACCCACAGATGGATTTTCGTGTGTATACACAAAATGCTTATAAATCTTGTGTTTTTTTCTCCGGTTTTTTTTTTTTGATAACTGTGGATGTTTGGGTCAGTTTACGTGTACCTCGACTAATTCCACAGCGCCCTAGAGTGAACAGCCGGATAAATACCCCAGTACCTTCAAGGGGACTCAAACCTGTAACCTCCGAATACCCAACCCCAAAGCTTTATTACCCCTATAGTTTTTTTTTTCTTTTTGTTTGGAGTTAGGAATGAGGAGAAAGGAAAATGGTGTGTGTAGTTGTTCAAAACCAAGATATTTAATGAAAATTGAAAACTTGAAATGTTATAAAAAAATCTGAACTACTAGATTGATACGATTCCATATCGGTTCCATATGAAATTGTGGAGTTGTATTTAAGTTTGAGAGGTTCTCTCACTTACAAGACCGGTCTTTTGGGTTGGGATTTTCTATTTGGCTTAGGTACCTATCTGAATGGATGTTTAGGTTGCAATGTTTTAAAAACTAGACTGGAATCAGTTTGACCAGTCGAATCGTTCATCGATGACTTTTTTGATCCAATTTTGAATCGGTTTGACCGCAATTTGATCACTGGTTCAACCCTTGAACTATGATTGCGAGAACTTTCGAATCTGGTCCACTTATGAACCGGGATGGACCACGATTTGATTAATAGTTCAATTCCTTGAATCATGGAATCGATAACTTTTCCATTTAATCATTAGTCTTGATTTTTAAACATTGCATGGTTTCATAAGGTCTTAGTTTTACCAACCAGATTAGATTGATTTTTCATAGATTTTGAATCAACACTGCTTTGGTTAATGTTGTTTCCCCCAGTTAGATTTAGGCGATGTTGGTTTTTGTTTTTGTTTTTAGTTTTGGAACTTTTTTTAAAGTAATTTGTTTTCGGATTTTAGGTTGTATATTTGTTTTTGGTTTTTTTATAAATAAAATTTGACTGGATAAAAAAATAAAAAAATGTATACTTCATAATATTTAATAATAATAAAATATTATTTAAAAATAATTTAATATAATTCTATAAAGCTTTTTTATTTATTTATTACAAAGAGATGATATGTTGGATCGATACCCAAGAGCTGAAACTTTTGTTAATTTATTACCCACTTTTCTTCATTTTTTACTTCTAATTTTCTCTTTTAATATAATTAAAGAGATTAATGTACCATAAACCCACATTTTAAATCATTATAGTGTAGGATCATACCTGGATCATTTAATAAAAAGATAAAAAGATTTAATTCCAAAAATATCAATAAGATAATTAATATCATTACAACTTAATGATTGAACCTTTTATAATAAAGAAAAATAGAATCAGATATAAAGAAGTGAAGGCACAAGAATATTTATGAAATATAGGTGGTAGATGAGAATATCTCACCATTTTATTTAAGAAAAAAATCATTTCTATTTTATTTGAAACAAAATATCAATCTTATCATTTTATTTACTTTATATATCAATAGCATTATTTTATTTTAATTTTTTAAGATTAATTTCATTTAGGGATGGTTCTTTTTAGTATCTACTTCATGTGTTGTCCACAATGAAATAAATTAAGATGAGAACGAATATTTTTAAATCCACATGAGTTTTAAATGTTTCTTTATCTCACTTCATCTACATCTCATCTAAATTTTATATAAAATAATGTAATATAATTTATATATAATCATGAATGTTCGGATCAGTTTGTATGCACCTCGACTAATCCTACGGATCGTGAAATTTAACAATTGAGTAAAACCTACAATGACCTCGAGGGATTCAAATCAATGATCATTGGGTAACCATACCCAAATTGAATCATTAATTATTGGATAACCCCACACCAATGGTACAATGAGGTTTTATTTTTTTATTTTTTGCATATTCATTTTTTATTTTTTGACTTATATTCACTTTTCATTAATTTTTATTTTGTCCCTCATAATTTTATCCCCATCGGAATTTGGACTCCTTTTAAGCTCTTAATCATTTGAGATAGGTCTTATTGGCTTTTTACATAGGAAAAAGTATGTTTTTCTACACTTATCGAAATATATTTGTTAGGAAAAAGTATGTTTTTCTACACTTATCGAAATATATTTGTACATAAGTGATAAAGAAATCAAATTAGGGTAGTCGGTATATGCTATGAAAAAATAATTATTATGTGATTAAAAAGTCAAATATTCCAAAATTCCCTTCACCCATTATTTTATAGTAACTATAGAATATTATGATAGTAGATTCGGTATGTTATAGTAGTAGTTTAGCAACTACCATAATATACTTAATTTATTATCATAATATACTGCAACTATTAGTGAGGAGCATTTTGGGATCTTTTTGAAATCTTTAACTTTTTAATCAAACCATAATTATTTTTTTCATAACCCCTAAATTTGATTTCTTGATTACTTAAATTTTCTATCAGTGTAGGCAAACCTACTTTTCTCTTTTGCATATCTTTCTTAAAAAACGATCATGTAAATCCAAAATCATTTTAATAATTTAATTTCATGAAAGCCCCTTTAAAAATAAGATGATTAAAGATGGTACTTCAAGAAATAATAACTTTTAATATTTGTACATAATTTGTAGATTTATAAATTTATGTCTTATTCGGATGAATAAAGAAATCATATCATTTTTCCGAAATTCTTTGAAAATAAATATTTTTAACAGTTAAGGACTATTTAGACAAACAATGAGGACCATAAATAGTCACTAATGAAATAAACAAAGTGAGGACGTTTGAAGGAAAGTGGCAATTATATTATTATTATTATTATTATTATTATTATTATTATTATGTCATCTTATTGTCACTCATTTCTTCTCTCTTTTTTTTTCTGCTATCCCTTTTTCTTTAAACAAAGTGGGGTAATTTTTTTTTCATTTTGGTCTTAAATCATCATCTACATCTCTTTTTTATCATTTTTCTTCTCAATAAAGTAATTTTTCACATAGATTTAAGTTTTCACTTTGTTTTTTTTATGATTTGTCATAACTTGTTACTATGGTTGTGCTGTTCTTGATAAACGATGGTGATTTTGACAACAAATCATTTTCGATTCAACAGATACATCAAATCATGATCGACAATGTTAGATAACTATATGGTAAGTTAATTATATAGCAAGTTAGATTATCATCATGAATTGATATTTTCCTTCTTAATGCAGAGAAGACGCCCCAACTCCTAAGATAAAGGTCATGAGGGGTCACTCTTTTTTAAAAACTTATAACCTTTTACACTTACATATTCATATAATGTTAAATGCTTAACTTCAGATACATTCTATAAGAATGGACACAAAATATATACAAGCTCCATATACTAAACGCTCAATACGCATAATATTTACATTTGATTACAAAAATTAGCATACAAAATAGACCTTAAAGGCTCTTCCAAAGGCACCTATCACGTGTGGCCTTGACCGCCGACGTGGGATTGTCCCGTCCTCTGCTTCCTCTTTTCTGCATTCCACACCTGACAAACACCGTGCTAAGCTTTAGCGCTTAGCTGAATATGACTTCTATTAAGAGTCACCACCCTTTATACAATCTACATATAACACATATAACATTTATACATTCTTATCATTTTTCTCATATATATCTACTTCTACAACCGCCATTTCATATCATAGTTCATATACTTTTCTACATTCAGACTTTACTTCTCGTTTCAGAATCAGATACTCATCATCGCATAGCGCTACATGCTCTCATCACGTCATATATTCTACATTTCAGACACTATTTTCTTTTACGTTTCATGCCCCAGATAAACCTTAGAAGTGACACAGAAACTATAATCCATGAGGCCCGAAGGCTGCCATATTCACCTGTGATAAACAAAGGGTCCATTAGGGCCCGAAGGTGTCAGAATATATTATACCCGAAGGTATCATCAACGTATCGAGACGTTGACCTATTCCATGAGGCCCTGAGGCGCCTGTGGTGACCCTTTCTGGGGCCACTGCATCCAAATCCGATCTATGTCATCACCAAACTGTGGCTCTAATATCGTAACTTTTATGTCGCAGAATTTATTTTCCTAATAGGCATGCCCATCTATCCCCAACAGCCCAAGGCATAACCAATGTGTATTTTATGCTCGCATATATCCTTATATTCCCGAATAATTATTGTCATTCTAAGACTATATGTGATATATATATATATATATATACAATCATTTATTCATAACTTGCATTTTTCATGCCTCATCAGATGATAAATAACTTATTTCCTCGTATGCTTATGAGTAATTTATGAATTCATAATATGAATAACTATAGTTACCTACGTAGCCTATCGCTTTTTCATGTTTTCCAGACCAATATGAGTTCCAATCTTATCATGCTATCTATTGATGAATTCGACTAACGGGCTTTCCATGTGTTCAACACTCGAATCGAAGTTCAAACGAAGGAGACATGACCAAGTCAGATAGGTCATGCAAATGGGCTTCGGACGAAATGACCGGGATCGACGGAGCCGTGACCGAAGTGACGAGCTCCTGGCCCCACACCCCCGGCCTCGACATCTAATATCTTCCTCAGGCATATGGATTGGATTCTGAACCCACGGGCTTTCCATGGGAACCAAGAACACCCAAATTCTGAAGTTCAGACTAAGGAGATATATCCTTCCAAGCCTTGAGATCATGCTGTACCGGGCCTTGACGAGCTGACTGACCGAACACGAGTCAGCACTTAAGTGACGAGCTCGGTCTCACACCCTGGCCTGACATCTAATATCTTCCTCGTGCATATGGATGGATTTCTTGATTCAATGGGCTTCCATGAGTCCAAAGAACACCCAAATCAAGTTCAAACTATGGTATGGCACCTTCCGAAGCTTGAGGTCATGCGTAGGCCGGCCTCGACGAGCCGAATGAGTCGCATCGGCGGACGAGCACCGCTTACCCACCACCGCTGATCTAATCACTATTGACCCACCACTATTTGACGATCAACGCTTGACGACCACCGCTGACGACCATCGCTGGATTCACCACCGCTGGACGATCACCGCTTCGACGACCATCGTTGATCCACCACCGCTTACTGATTCACTGCTGATTTGACCACCACCCATTTGACTGTCAGAAAGTAAAAAAAGACCATAACTTGGTCTACAGGGTTCCTAATTGAGAAATTCAAAAGCCTAACATCAAGTTCATTGATGTGTGGCTACAATTTCACAGAAGGATTTACTTCGAATTCTCGTATTCGACCCAAAACCTGTTCTAAGATCCGACCACGCATATGGTCGACAATAGGGAATTCTTCTGGTTCAACTTGCAACTAGACCCTTCTCAAACACACATATTTAGGAGCCTTAAAGCCTCTTCTTAATCAACCCTACAAGAAATGAAGCCAGAGCTCCCAAACCCAAACCATACACAAGATAGAGGGTTCTGAACTGGTGGTCAACTTTATAGTCCAAAACTAGACTTCCATAATTCATAGTTTCCATATAACCCAAAAACGTATCCATACCCATACTCAAATTCCATACTGATACTCAAATTTAGTAATTCCATACAACGAGACATGTATCAGTCTTTCAATTTGGTAGTTAAAATCCTGGCCACAGACATGTGTCAGTACTCAGGTTGGTAGTTCCATCTGACCCAGACATGTATCAGTACTGAATTTAGTAGTTCCATACACTGTGCCAATCTTAACATATTCTTCTTCTTCTTTTCTCTTCTCTTTTGTTATTAATTTGCATCTCCTTTTTCTACAAGACCAAAAATGAGATATTTATTTTGGTCTTATCCTTTCTTCTCTTTCTAATCAAGGAAACTTCCTCCTCTTTCAGCCACTTATCTATTGCACAATTTCATCCTTATTTCATTATTGATATCTTTCTTTTATTACTCTTTGGTCCATAGCTCTTACTATTTGCAAATCAATTTATGTTATTTTACAATAGCCTCTAATCTTCTTTATTATTTGTAATTTAACTTATGCATATTCATGCTTTTTGTTTTTATCTTTGTTTTATTCGGGAAAAATATACTTTTACTTTTATTATACCCAAAACATGTTATAGCTGACCCAGACATAATTTGAGGGTGTTACATATAGCCTATCCTATATAAGGCCTCATCTTGTACATGTAATATATAGTTTATAATATACAAAGACTCAAGTCTTTCTTCATGGTATCAGAGTAGGTTCTTTGAATTTTTTCCGTTGCTCTCACAGTCTAAGCATTACAGCTATCGTATAGCTTATTTTTTCGACGAACACCACCGTTTGCTCCTTATTTCATACATTTGCTAACCTAAGCGAAATTCTGGTAGTTCGAGAGATAGATCTTGTGAGGCGATCCTGCCGGTGTGCGGCGGGTCGTCGGGCTCTCCCTGCAGCCATCCTGTACTTTGAAGTCGTAGCGCGTTGTCCACGCTTAGCCCGCACTTCTGCTAGGCGGCGTTAGATCCCGCAGCCTGCGTGTACTTCGCACCATTAACACCATAGAGCTACGTCGATTATATCGACCCAGTCGGAGCTTGTGCCTATGCCGACTCGACCGCGCCGCCGTGGCCGAACCCGTCAGATTGGCCTCGCCCGCGTCCCAGCTCATTGACCGTGGATTGTGATTGGCCAGAAAATTTGATAGGTGCGATTCACATTTATTTAACGTCTGATTCCATTTTTACCATATGTTTTTCGATTTGGAATTTAGATATGCTGGGTGATGAGATTTCTCGTCTAATTCACGTTATTTTTTTATGGAGATAATTTTGCCCTGTGGTCACAAAATATCTGTGGAGGTTATCTCGAAATGCAGTATGGCTTTATGTCATTGTGACCATCTTTGTCCCCGAATGAAAAACTAATTCTACTACCTATGCCATTCGAATTGAGGATTGGGAGAGTGCTAATCATTAGATCATCACTTGGTTTAAGTAATACTTATTCCATGTTGTTGATGAGTTTGGCAATAATGATATATTGCGAAAGTTTAGGACTTACTTGTACCGGTATGCTAGGCCAGAGGTGTGTATATAAAATATCACCTGCGAGTTTTTCGACATGTTTGGGGGTATGTTAAAAAAACTAAACGAGAGATTTTCGGAAATAAATTGAGAAACTAGGAAAAGTTTACAAGATATAAAGACAATCTTGTAGTAATTTGGCAAAAGATATGAAAGTCATAAAGAGGAAAGATGAGGGTTAAACTGAGAATATGCATAAGTTGATTTAAAGGGAAAATCCAAGGACTTAAAGGCAAATAAAAGAGCAAAAAATGGGTTTTATTTAAGGCCAAACATGGCCTTAAGAAACCCCCATGGGATTAAACACGAAATTGGTCTCCATTTTAGGAGAGCTCCAGCGGTGGAGAAGGAGAGAGAAAGAGAAGAAGGAAGAAGGAAAGAAAGAAGATGAAAAGGAAAGAAGTTCAAACAAAGCCAAATTAAGGTATAGAAACTACTTTAGTATGGATTTTGTATGGATCACATGGAACCACAAGGCTTTGTATGGTTAAAATGCTCTAAATCTAGGTTTTGATAAATTGTATCCCTAAGCAGATTTCTTGAAATTAAGGTTGGTAAACCTGAGGAACAAGAAAGTGGCGAAACCTCCCTTTTATTGTTGGATTCATGGATTTAAAAATGGAAGGAAATTGAGTTAGGGTTTAGAACAAACCCTAACAAATCTTGATTAACTTGGTTTGTGTGTGGTCATGCTTGCGTATTAGAATGATTTTGGAGGAATTCGTGAAGTTTGAAGAAGGATATGTCGATGAAAAATGAATTGAGTAAAGTGAGGATTATAAGATGAATTTGATGTGGTTTGAGGTGTAAGATAAGTATAGAGATTGGTGGGTGAAAATATGGAAAAAGTGCGAGAAAAGCCCACATTAAGGCAGAGTCGAACACATATGCCGGTATAGGTAAGGGTGGCAGATTACATGTAGTGCACTGTTTTATTTCAAGCGATTTTGTAAGTTAGCCATAACGCTCATTTCTTATACGATTTGGTGATTCAAGTTGCTGGTTAAAATAGACTTCAAGACCCAAACATCCTCAAATAGTTACCTTAAAATTACGCCTCTAAGTAGCGAGAATTCAACACGAAGTGGAGCCATGTCGCAAGCCAAATTACCTTAGTTTGATCGCCAAGTGAAATCGGGGTTGTTTGGACGTAGCTTGAGTTTCGGTGCTCAGATTTGGAGTGATTCGGATGGAGGAGAACCATAACACCTTAGCTTTAAAGGAGTACAAAGAACCAGTGTCAGAAATATGGATACTAGGCACTGGAAAATAGATATTACAAACTGTCCTCGGGAGTAAATCGGTAATAGAGCTAGTTGACATGAAAATGTCATAACTTTAGTTTGGGTGCTTCAATTGGAATGATTCCAAGTTCTAAGTAACATAAATTCATAGAGGGACAAGAATATTTGAATGAGGTGTGAATACATAGACATCATACAATACAAGTATCGTAAATGCATATGGAATTTGGGCATGAAACATGTGAACATGAACAGAATGTGATAAGTAGAGAATTGTGGTATGGATCTTTGGAGTTTGGTATGGATTCTTATATGGAATATTATTGGAGTTATTGGTTGCACCTTAATTATAGGGTTCCTTCCCTCTTTGAATTAAGTTTTGGTTTGAGTATGGAAATTAAGGGTACCATGTATGGTTTGTCTGGATGGTTATGAGTTAGTGAATTTGTGGACTTGTATATGAAATTCCTCCTTGGTAGGTTTGAGTGTTAGAGAGGGTGATTAATTGTTAAGAGTATGGAATCTTCCCCTTTGAGGATGGATTGTAGAATTTGTATGGATATGGAAAATTGGTTTATTCCTACTTTTGGGGTGAATTGAGATTGATTGTAGGATGGTTTTGGTCTGATGTTTGTAATATCATGTCTGGTCTAAATTGGGGATATTGTCGCCGGTGGACAAGGTTGTTCGGGATGGTTCGGGTCGAGCGGGCGTGTCGCAGGAAATTTGCCCAAGGCATCTACGGCATCTTGGGCGTGGAAGCCAGCCGTGGCGTGAAGGCTGGGTGCCCCCATACGGCGCGCCGGGCGTGGAATCACGCCGGACGTGGCTGGTGCACCTTACTTCTGGCCCAGGGCGTGGGATTCCCACGCTATGGCGTGCCTGCACCATGTTAACCCTCGACTTTGGATGCGTAGCAACCGTCGAGACTCCGTTTTGGGTGTTCTTAGACTCTATGGAAAGCCCTTTGAGTCTAAAATCCATCCATATATAGATTGATACAATATTGAGCTTATAATAAGTCCGAAAATGAAAAAATACAGTAGCTGCTGCTGCTACTGCAGTTGCTGCAATTTACTGATTTTCTTTCCGCATTGCAATGTGCATAACTCCTTCGTTAGGACTCCGTTTTGGGTGTTCTTGGACTCTATGGAAAGCCCTTTGAGTCTAGAATCCATCCATATATATCTTGATACAATATTGAGCTTATAATAAGTCCGAAAATGACAAAATACGGTAGCTTATAACACTACTGCAATTGCCTGCAATTACTGATTTTCTTTCCGACTTGCAATGTGCATAACTCCTTCGTTAGGACTCCGTTTTGGGTGTTCTTGGAGATCTATGGAAACTCATTGAGTCTAGGAATCTAACCATATGCTATTTAATGGCATTTGGTGCTATCTGTCCTGAAAAATTGAATTATTGTACCAAGAGTACTAATTCTTGGTTAAAGTCAATTGGAATGCGTGATAAGAAAAGAGATAGATATGACCAGCCAAGAAATAGCAAAAATCATTATATTTGATATGTAGATGAGTATAGAAGAAAAGAATAAAATGATAATCTCAGAGAACACGTATAATTGTAGGACTGCCTAAGACCAGTTATTGAATGACGCGGCACCTACATTGCGTGGAAGCGAACCGCATTATAACATTATGATCTTCTACGGTAGTGCGACGACTCTCGGCAAATCAACTGACACATTAGTACTTGGTACTCGGTGAATGCCGATTACTCCCGATTGAGTCTTCACGGCACTCTGTTCGATACTTGGTACTCTCTAATTAGTCTTGTGACACTCCTGTCGGTGTTTCGACATCACGCACGTGCTCTGACACCTCAGTCTTATCTTGTACCTTTAGGTACCTATTTGTGCTATGTCTGCTCATTATTATTCTTGGTCTAAAACGTCCAACATTTATATGATAAAATTCTGAATAAAGAGAATAGAGGAAAATGAACATGGTAGCGATATGAATGTACCTCACAGTACCTGTATCGGCTACGTAGTACCTATGGGTATGACATCGATAAAATAAGTATAAGTTCTATAGTATCTACGGGTACCTCTGTATCTGATTAAATTATGTAGTACCTATGGGTACCTCTATCTGATATAAGGTTATGTACCTCTTAGGTGCATTATAAGCTCCGAGATAAGGATAAACTCATTAGTACCTCACGGGTACCTCGTATGAGTATACGTTAAGAAAGTATTCCACTATAGGATTTGCTTTCAAAATCAACTATCTACGTGATGCGAGAACAAGTATGTGTGTCTTTAGGAGAATTGAACAAGTAGTACTTCACGGGTGTTTAAGGTATAAGGATAAGTTCAGCAATACCGATTATGCGATTCAGTAATATCTCACATGAGTACCTACGGGTACCTCGAATAAGAGTAATCTCGAAGTAGTAATAAGTATAAGCCCCTATGGTATAGTATAAACCTTGTAGTACCTAAGGGTACCTTTGTAAGCATAAGTTCACGCTAACTCCTACGGAAATCAGAGATACATATAAGTTTGTTATAGAGTCTAGTAAAAGTTCGAGTCCACTTTATACGAGATGTGAACAAGCATAAGTTATTTATAAGGATAAGTATGTATGCAAAATTGTTATATGATAACAAGTATATGTATAGTCACATTATATGAATTCTGAAGATTTCGATATCTTATTACATTTTATGATAATTGTGAAGTCGGTATAAATGCATGTGTTTACGTATAAGATATGTTTCCCAGGCGTAAAGCTTAGCATGGGTTTTAATACGTGTAGGTCACGAGGAGAGGCGTGCGAAAACATCGTATAAGTTGGGCGACACACTTGTAAGGGTTCACTACATGTAGGTTCCGTTATACGATTTGTAAATGTAAAAGAATCTTGATTTTGTATTTGTAAATGGGACTCGATAAATGTGTATAGATTTTGATGAATATCCTCTATGGTAGTTCTTTTGATATGTTTATGGCTTGTTTTGATTATGTTATAAGATGTGGGCCATACCCAGAGGAACCAGTTGGGTTTAAAAAAAAAAAAATCGGGTAGAGTCGGTATATGGTCTCGCACCGAGGAACTCGAGTTCGGATCCTCAGTAGTCGGACACAGGTCGGGTGTGACAGTGAGTGCTCACAACCCAGCTCACAGGCTTTATGTGGTTGTCGAACCGGGTGAGCGGATTCTGTATATCACAATGGTGAAATCCATTTAGGATCGACTAATTGCTTAAACGATTCTCTCCAATTTCTTACGACAGGAATTGGTTTATGCTCACCCAGTAACAAAGGTAGGTGTTTCGGTTTCTAATGGGAGAAAACTTTGTGATGAGTTTGAATCAACCAGAAGTCATATTCTACATCAGGATCCCTTCTGCTTAGTCTCACAGAAGCTATTCATAAGTTAGTTGATGATGAAGCACGTCTTAGTGAGGATCCATTTCTATGGAGACCATGGTTCTTGCTACTCGGCTTCTTTGTTCCACAGGCGCTACTCCGTTTTTCCCTACGCTGGATTCATCACCAATGTTTCCAAAGCGAAAGGAATAATGTCGGAACAACATAACAATAAAGAAGTCTCTTCTTGCTCTGAGTTCTGTAATAACAAGGTCATTCAGATTGAAGCACATTACACGTCGACGTATTCTTGAGCTCACTACTTTGACCCAGTTTGAATTATTAGCTATGGACTCTCATTCTAAGTCTGATCCTGTCTCATCTCTCTCTATAACAGATCTATAGGATATGGTTAATCATGTTCATCTTCCATCTTCCAGTGCATCCAACACTGCTCTTTCTCCGATATCAGGTACTTCTCTCGGTAGCTTCTTGATTACGCTGCTTGCCGATCATATGACTTCACCTCTTTGATGTTGTCTCTTCACACCATCTACTTCTCTCCCTACCATATATCACATGAAATGGTTCTCCTATGTCATGTCTTTCATCTTAGTAATGTCTCTACACGACCTTGTCTATTTCAGTATTTTGCAGATTCTGACTCACTTATAATCTTCATTTGTTGAAATGACTCAGCAGAACTTGGTTTTTCTGCAACAGCACTGCTTCTCTTGGGTGTGGTTGTGCGGGATTCTCGGACAAGATAGATCGTTGGAACCTTGAAGTAAGATCTGAGGTTGTTTGGTTCGTCTTTTCTTGTCTATAAATCCTCTCGTCTCTCTACTTTGCTAGTCTCGAATGAGCACCTCATCTCTTGCTTTATGGCATTCGTCTTAGTCATGCATCTATCTACAGGGTTAAGCAGCTAGTTTCTGGGGTTTGTTAGGTTGGATTTCAAATAAGAGTTTTGATTGTGTCCTTTGTCAATTTGGCAAACAAATTGCTTTACCATTTAATAACAGCGTTTCTCATTCTCTCTCTCCCTTTGATCTTATTCATTGAGGTATGGTCCTTTCCCGTACCGGGTGAGTCACGTTATTTTTATTTTTGTGGATGATTTTCGGATATACTTGGATTTATCTCTTCAAAAATGGATTAAGACTTTATCAAATATCGTGACTTTACCAAAATGATTAGCTCTGGTTTTTAAACCTATCAAAGTTTTTAGATCTGATAATGCCCAAGAATATAAAGCCCGTGAATTTACCTCTATTCTACATCAATTTGGTATTGTTCCTCATTCCTCTTATGCTAGCACTTCTCAGCAAAATGGAAGGGTTGAGCGCAAACTTCGTCATATTCTTGATGTTGTTCGTGCAACTACTATAGGCGCTTCCATTTCTACTCAGTGTTGGGGGGAAGCTGCTCTTACTGCCATGTCCTTTTCCCATTGTTCAGAATCAAACTCCTTATGATCTGGTGTTTGGTTCTTCTCCCTCCTATGACTCATAGTGCTTACTTACCCCAAAATATATCATCTTGATTTTAAGAGCATGTTTAGGGTATTTTTGTAGCGTAATTTAGATGTTTCTTGGATTAAATGCGGCAATTAAACGAGACTCAAAATTTACAAGATTTAAGGATAAAATTGTAAATTGCCCAAAAAGGGGCATCAAAGATATGGATTAATGAGATTATGGGCCAAAATACAATTTTGGGAACTTGGAATACAAATAGTCAAAAATAGAAGACTAAAAAGTTAAATAACATAAACCTTCATTATAAATAGATGTGGGAGACCAAAAATACGTATTTTGGTCTCCAGAAACATTGGTCTCAAGCAAAGTCTGAGGAAAGAGAGGAAGAGGAAGGAGAAGAAGAGAAAGAAGGAAAAGCAAATCCAAGGTATGGAATTTTTGTATGGATTCTCTGACTTTTGCATGGAAATTATGGTTCTAGCATGATTTTGGTATACATTACTTAGGATCATAGGATTCTTTAGGGTTTTTATTTGGACATTAATTGGTTCCATATCTAAGTTTTATTAGGAAGACATCCTAACTCTAGATTTAAGGGAAGTTTGGTTGAAAAACCCTAGTGGATAATGAGTAGATATGGAATCCTTCACAATTCCAAGGTTTTGTAGAATTGGGTGAATTTTGGTTTGAATCTAGGATTCTTTTGCAAATTAAAAGTGTTTGGGGAGTTGTTTGAAGTTTCATGTTAGTTTTGATGAAGGATGTAATAAGAGTGATACATGGAGAGAAAGTGCATGAAAAATGGGAGAAAATACACATTAAGGCATTTTTCGGTGACATGTGCCGGTACACTGAGCATGTGCGGTGCATGTTCAGGTCTAGTCATTTTTGACGACATGCCGGTACATGGTAGACGTATGGTACACGCTGACTGTTTTCGCAATTTGGCCAGGTTTTCGTATTTTAGCCATAACTTTCTCATTTATTATCCGATTTGAGTGATTCAAGTGGATAATTAAACTAGACTTCAAGGAGAACCAAACATCCTCAAATAGGCATCGTCAAATTCTGACTCTAAGTGGCCCAGAAATCCACTCCAAGTGAGGTTATGTGCAAGCCAATTCCTGTATCAGTTTTGAATCATGGAGTAGTCCGGATTGTTTCGGACGTATCTTGAGTTACGGTGCTCCGATTTGGGTGATTTCAGTTGGAGGAGAACCCTTAGCACCTTAGCTTTAAAGGAGTACAAAGAACCAGTGTCAAATATGGAGACAAGGCACTGGAAAATGAATATTATGAAACTGTCCCTCGGTAAAATCGGTAAACCGACTAGTTGGCATGAAAATGCCATAACTTGAGTTTGGATGATCCGATTGGAATGATTCCAATTTCTAAGTAAAATAGATTCATAGAGGGACTAGAATACATGAATGATGTGTGAATACATAGGCATTATACGGTACAAGTATATGAAATGCCATATGTAATAGTAACATGAAAAATATAAGAAATGCAAAATGTATAGCGGTGTTCATGAAACATAAATATGATATGAAATATGAAAACGAACCGAAACGTAACCATGAACGTGAAATTCAATATGTCATGAACACATAATGTGGCTAAGAATGCCCTATTATAAGATAGTAAGTTCTTGAACTCATAAATTGTAAAAGCGCTAAGGCCCAGTTATTCGATGACACGACACTCTGTTCGGTACTCGGAAATCTGATTAGTGCTTCGGCACTCTGATTGAAATGCCGATTTACTCGATTGAATCTCAGGCACTCCGATTAGTACTTCGCTACTCTTGATTAGTGCGTAACCTCTGTCTGTTAAGTGCTATGGCACTCACGTCTGATTAGTGCTGCGGCACTCGCATCGCGATAAATGCTACGACACTCCTATCACGATTAGTGCTTCCCGGCATAATGCTTGTATAGTATCTTGGGTACTTATTGTCTTTGTGTCCTATATTCAGTATTCTCTTGCTGGTCTAGGAAGTGAAACGGTTATATGATAAGACTACGAGATAAAGAATAAGAGTAAAGGCACAGATGTACCTACGTATGCGTTTACGTAGTACCTCACGGGCCTCCTGTATACGATTAATTTACGTAGTCTTGCAGTACTCCGTATCGGTAATATAAGTCTGAGTTCTGTAATTGCCCACAGTACTCTAGTGCTCGGTACAATAAGTATATGTTACGCATAAGAATAGAAGTTGCGTAACTCCTACGGGAGTCGAGATGAAACCTAAGCTTTGTTATAAGCATAGAATTTGTATAAGTCTAAAGATGACTCGATATGAGCAAACAACTACATTTGTTGTGGGATATGTTACGAATACGTATAAACTACAGTATAAGTATTTGATGTGATGTACCTACGAAGGGTAATGTCGTAATACGTATAAGTCGATGCGACCTTGTATGTGATATGATTACGATCTGTTTTGACTTATCGTGCCTACGAGTTCATCTGAGAATAAGATGCGAAATTGAGAATCAGTTTTGTAACACAAGTATATAAGATACGTAAGACAAGTACATGTTAAAGTAGTCTGAGTATAAGATCAGAAAACAGAATAAGTTTTGTAACCTGAGTATAAGATCAGTAAGATAAGTATGCTCTGTAAGACAAGTATAAGATCAGAAATACAAGAATAGAGTATAAGTCTGTGGTACCTCACGGTACCTCGCGTATAATGAATACGTTCGGTGGGTACCTACGGATACTCATAAGGATAATGCTCTGCCAATGCAGTACAAGATACAAAGTTTCTCTGTATAAATATAAGTTACGGAAATGCTCTGGTGCTCACGTATCTCGATTAATTCATGTAGTACCTACGGGTATACGTATACGATTAATCTACATAGTACTACGGGTATCTCGTATAAGCCTGGGATAAGGATAAAGCTCGGTAGTACCTCTGGTACCCAGAGTATGAGTATAAGATAAGTTTGATATAAGCCTGAGTGTGCGTCTCTTGAGACATTTGAACCGTGGTACTTACGGGTACTTCCGTATAAAATAAGTTCCATAACACGTTATACGATCCATTAATCTTGTGATACCTACGGGTACCAGCCAGGCAGTGTAAACTCCATAGTATAAGTATAGAGTTACGTAAGCTCCTCGGGAGATGCGAGGATAGAGATAAGTACTTGTCATTATTATAAGTACCTCTGTATAAAGCATAAGTTACGTAACTCATACGGGAGATCGAAATAAGTATAAACGAGATAAGAGTATAAGTACATGTATAAACTCGGTCTGACATACGAGAAATGCGAATAGAATAAGATGCGAATAAGGGAATAGGTCTTACATGAGTATAATATTCAAATAAGGATAAATTACACTTGTAAGAAATGAGTAAATTAATAAGATTGTTATAAGTATAAGTTTAGTCATAGTAGGTGAGAGGATTTGAACAAGCTTAAGTTTGTTCTGAGAAAAATTATGTATGTAAATATGTGATGTAATTCTGAAGATTACGATGCTATTCTTGTTATACATTATTTGTGTTTACGTATAAGATGTATTTCCGCTAAAGCGTAAAAAAACATACGAGTTTTAATCGGTGTAGGTACGGGAGAGAGAAGACATGCGAAAGCATCATCACAATTTGGGCCAACATACTTGTAAGGGTTCATCACGGTAGGTCTTGCAGTACGAATATATGTAATTGGAATGTAAAGTTGTTTTGTATATGTATAAGTAAATGGGACTCGAGTTATATGTGTCCTAGATTTTGATGGACACCACTCCGGTGGTAGTTCTTTTGAATTGTATATAATATTTTGATTTTGTTACAAGATGTGGGTCATACCCACCGGTACAAGTTCGAATTTAAAAAAAAAAAAAAAAATTAGGTAAAGAGTCCCAGTTCGGTCTCACGCCACCAGCTTAGGATTCCGGATCGTGTCCAGATTGAACTACGGAATCGGGAGTACACTTGAGTCTTTGGATGCATTTGTATTCTTCTTCAAAGATCATCATAGAAAAACGACTTTAGTCTCGTTCTCGTTTGTGTTGTTTCTTGGGTATGCGATTGAGTGAGTTAAGTGTTATGATCCAAAAACCATGAAGCGTCTTCCGTGTTTCTCGGCATATGGTCTTTTAGGAACACAAAATGTTACCGGTACCTCATGTTCCTGTTCCCTATTCCCTCTGTGATCCTCTCGGCCATTCCTGGGGTTTCACTTCTATGTCTGACCCCCTCTTATTTATGATGTTTCTCCTCATGCATTTGATGAGCTTCCCACACACGTCATCGACGTACTTAATCTGCTTGGTATGGATCCCTACCGTCCTTCAGGCTCCCATTCACTTTGCAGTTCCCATCGGGTAACTACTCTTCCTTCGTGACTTCCATTGCTTTTCCGCTCTTACCTCTCTCCAGGAACCTCAGACTTTTCGTGAGGCTTCCTTTAACCCTTTATGGTAGCAAGCTATGAAAGAAGAGTTGAATGCACTACATAAGACTGGAACATGGGATTTGGTTGATCTCCCCTCTGGAAAAACTACTATCAGTTGTAAATGGGTTTATAAGATCAATACTCGATCGGATGGCAGCATTGTCGCCCGCAAGGCTGGCCTTGTTGCCGGGGGTTTACTCGAGTATGTGATTGATTATGGGGGCTTTTGCTCTATGACTGAGCTTTCTTCTATCGGGACTCTTATTGCCATTTAACGGCTCGCAAATGACCATCTCGGATGGATGTCAAAATGTTTCCTGCTTAATGGTGAGCTCTCGGAGAAGTACATGTGGAAGCTTATCTGGTTACTCTCACCCCTCAGGGGTTCCTTCTGAGAAATATCTTCGACTATGGCGGGTACTCTATGGTCTTAAACAAGCTCCTTGAGCATGGTTTGCAAAGTTCAATTCTACTATCTTTCAGCATGGTTTTTCGAGGCTATCAGCACGATACAACTCTTTTACGGGGCAGTGCGATCATGGTATTACTATTCTCCTCTTGGCGTAATGGGTAGTATGATTGGCCATGGGTGATGATATACGGGGTATTCGAGTTTAAGCACTTTCTTGGTAGATCCAGTTTGAGAATGAAGATCTGGGTTCTGCTTAATTGCTTTCTTGATGCAGAAGTTTCTTGTACACCAAATGGTTATTATCTTCTTAGACCAAATATACTTCGATATAATTTCTCGAGCCGATTATATCACCTAAAAGTAAAGAGAGTCGACACCCTTTCATGAATTATAAGCGTGCTCGATTCTCATGATGGCGAACCACTGTTTGATGCTACTCTCTACAGACGACTTGTTGAAGTGCAATCTATCTATTTGTCGCTCATGCTGATATTTCTATGCAGTTAAAACATGATCGGTCGGTTTGTAATTTGCCTAAGATCTCCTCATTCCATGCTACTATTCTCGGGATTCTTGATGCTCTGAAGGCACCATATTTGATGGTCGCCGTTTTTCTTTGATTCTTCATTAAGCTCTTCGGGCATATTCATATGCGGATTGGGTGGAGTGATCCATGATCGTCGATCACTCTGGGGATATTGTTTTCTTAAGATTAGTTCTGCACTCTGTCTTGGAAAGCAAAAACAAGCAGTGTAGTTGCTCGTTGAGCCCATGACCAAAATATAGAGGCATTATGCTTTACTATAGTGAACTTATTTGGTTACGTTGGTTACTACGGGATCTTGGTGTTGATTGTTCCCTTTGCAGCTAAACTTTCTTGTGATAATTGAAGTGCTATTCAAATTGTATCATAATGATGTAATATTTCCGTGGGCGTCATACTGGCATGTGAGATTGATTATCGTTTTAGATTCGTCGTTAAATAACGAGAATATAACTCAGCAGCTTGGTCCCCATTTACTCTCGCGATCGGTTAAGATCTCTTCACCAAACCCTTCTCAGGAAACTTTTCGAACTTTAAACAGACTAAGTAATGATTCTCATGAAACCACCATGAGTTTGAAGGGATGGTAGATAACTATATATGGGTTAATTATATGGCAGAGTTAGATTATTGTATATGAAAATTGTATATTTTCCCTTTCTTGAATTTGTATAGCCTAGCACATATAAGGCTCCATCTTATGCATGTAATATATGGTTTATAATATCTAGCTGAAGTCTTTCTTGATCATTATATTTGTAAAACAAGAATCGTATGTATTACTGCCATTATCAAATAAGTAGGCTTTTAGCAAAATATTAATGTTATTATCCTGGATGTTATATCATCTTCTAAAATTTTTAACTAATTTTCTATGCTTTTATAAAATATATTGATTGCTTGAATTAATAAAATTATTTCTCTTTTAAAAAAATTATTATTAATTAATTAATTAAAAAGGAAAAGTGGGAAATCACCCCGACGCACTCCCAAAGGCCACGAGTAAGATCGCGTGAGCTTTAGAAAATGTAACACTCAAGAAACTCTTTCAATAGACGCATTCTCAGCATCCAAATATGGTAAAAAAAAAAACAATTAATTACTTAATTTTCATAGTAATTATAAATTAATTTATTTTCCAACTTTTTTAGAGAGATAAAGAGAGAGGGAGTGAGAGAGAGGGTTAATGTAAATGCTAGTTCAAATTGCTGTCTGTTCATTTCATTGCTGTCTTACATCTAATTTTCTCTCCTCTTTCTCTCTCTAGAAATCCACCTTTTTCTTATGATGATTTGAGATTCTGAAAGCGACCCATTTGAGTTTTTTGATTGGAGATTCATGGGTCGGTTTTGGATTTTGATTTTCTTCTCTCTGTTCACCTTCTTGTCACCCTCTTGTAAGTACTAGTTTTCCGGGAAAAAAAAATGAAAGTATTCAATTTTTTCCCTTTTTTAATTTAATTCAATTTCTTGATCGGAAATGCAGATGGGTATGATCCGATGGATCCCAATGGAAATATAACAATCAAATGGGATATCCTACAATGGAGTACTAGCACTTATGATGTGAGTTTTCCTTTTTTTTCTTTTTCATTTTCCCTCGTTTTCTCTCTTATTTTCTAGGCGACTTTGATACGGGCACTCCTCGATTTTCTCATTCCCGGCCCCTCCCTACCACTCTCTTTGAGAATTGAAAAGTAGGGTCAGTAGAGGAGACAGAGATTAGAGTGCCATAGAGGGAGGCTTTCAGGTCACGTGCGTGATTGGTGGTGGCCGTACTGGTTTGTTTGTTTGTCGGTTGTTGTCTTGACTTTTGCCACATCATCCCACATTGGGGGCACTATAGGGTATTCACATATGGGTCAGGGGTATTTTAGTAATTTCGAGTGAAACACCATGGCTTTCTGCATGGCCATGGTGATGAACCCAGATGGAGCAATGGCCATTGATAGAGACCTCAAGTTTAGAAATTTTCATTTAGATCTAAAATTTAGATGAAAGAATATAAGTTTTCCTTTCTTTACCTTTTTTTTTTTTTTTGATAATTTTATGCATTTTCATTATCTTGCCAAAATATTGAAACTATTTTAAAGAAAATAAGAAGGATATTTCTATCAAAATCATGCCAAAAATTGATAAAGATAATTTTACAAGAAAATAAGAATGGTATTTTGATCAAAATCATGCAAAAAGTCTTTTAATCAAATCTTCATTCTAAAATTTAATAGCTGAATAAGGGAAAAAATACATTTTTAGAATAGTTTTTTGAAACTGTTTATCTATATAAGTGAAAGACAATCCAAAATAGTTAAAAGATCTTCCATGATTATATTTTATTTTTATATGATCCAAAGTAGAAAGTAGAAAATAGAAAATAGAAAACAATTTTTTTTTTCAAATTGGATTTATTATTTATTATTTTAAAGAATGAATTAAACTGTTTCCAAAATAGTTGTTAAAAAGATTAAGGTTTCTTTCATTCTTATGCTTTAATCACATTATATTTCTGAATAAACAATATCAGGTAGACTATGAATATGATCTTATTTGAGGATTTCAAAGTAAGAACCACATATTTAGGGTTTTGTTTGAAAACAAATTTTTCCTTTTTTATAATATCAAAAACTGTTTTAGAATAAGTCATTGTTCTCAAAACAAATTTGAAGGATGTTATCGATTTTTATTACGTATGTTGAAATTCATTAAAGTATTTTGTATTGTATAGTATTTATTTCTTGCAGATTTTAAATAAAATTTATCATCGAATCTTTTATTGAGAATGCTGTTAGAAAAAAACTATTCTTAAAAAGAAATTTGAAAATTATCCTTAAACATATATCATTCTCTAATGTTTTATAAAAACAAGACAGAGATTTAAATGTTTTAACTAGTTTCTACATATATGTATTCAAGTATATTTTAAAAATAACATTTTTATTGTAAGCTTACATTTTTATTTTATAAAAGCAAATTCATCATTTTATAGTTGTTGTCAAAGAAAAAATAAAAAAGCTTTTTTTTGTCTTGTTTTATTCGTTTATTTTGTTGTATGTGTGAGAGAGAGAGAGAGAGAATGCAAATGGGCTTTCATTTCATGTGAATTCCTATGCTATTTCACCAAAATTGCCATAGAAAATTAGGGTTAATACAATCACAGAATAACCATACATATTAAACCAATAAAAAAATTGAAAAATTTTATCAAAAAATGTCCTATTTCAGTCTAGTTGTTGGTAGTGTTTTGTTTTATTTATTTATTTTGGTTTTATATGTGTGTTGAGAGAGGGAGAATGCAAATGGGCTTTTATGAATCAAGTGAATTAATATGTTAATTAGTCAAAATTGTCCATCTCATATTCGAAAGGAAAAAGAGTTCCCATGACTAATAAGTATCAAGGACCTACTCAAAATAATAGACAGACCCTTTCAGACCCAAAAAGACAATAGTTGTATGATTAGGTATGAATTATTATGAAATATTGTTTTAGAATACATAGTTTTAAAGCTTGCTTAAGGTCTACTAGGCTCAAAGCGCAATCCTCCATAGTTATAGCGCCCCACCTTCCAAAACATATACCTTATAAAGAGGGGTGCCTTGTAGACTTATATTTTCTTTTTGAACACTTTCATTTTTTAAATTAGTAATCATATATTGAAAATTTATATTATTTTTGTTACTTTTTCCACTTAATATTTCTTTTAAATGTTAGGGACGTTAGATTTTTACTAATTTAATTAGATTTTGAATCATATTTTATAAAGAGTTGTTAATGTGCTTTGGAGGTCACATTTCATTACCTCTGGCTAAAGCTAATCCTCGGGGAGACTTGCGCTAGTGTGCCTTGTGCCTCATTTCACTTCACTCAGTCTCGTGCCAAGGCACCTAAGACTAGGAGACCTTCGGGCTTTATAACCCTAAGGTAGTTCAGTCGGTGTAAGGTATAGGGGTGGGTGAGGTTAGTTACCTATTGGTCATTAGTTCCCGTCTCCTTAGGGCTATTAGAGATTTTACTTGGTTGTTAGCTTTAAGACCCCGTGAGATTAGTCAAGATACGCGTAAGTTGGTCCAGACATCCATGATTATAAAAAAACAAAAAATAATTCATATGACTATATTAAATATGGACTCTTCAACTTAATCGGTAGATGTATTTTAAAGCTGTAAGAACTCCGAAGATAATATCTATATAATTGGATCCGGTGTTATGAAACATGGTCTTAGAATATTTTAGTTGAAGTAGCAGATTAATCGAAGTGGGTTCGTGCACCACCTTTGGGGCCGTCACATACGAGTCAAGGATGAGCTACGAGAGTAGTAAAACTTCTACCATGTACATAACACATGTGCATTAACCCAGAGTTGAACCGAGATCGTGGGTTAAGTTAGGAAAGAAACCAGCGAAACCGCTCTGTATTGGGTTATATGGTATATATACAGGCAAGGGTATCGATAATCAACTACCAACTGTACCGGCATATAGAAGCACCTGGATGGCGGTTAGGCTGGACCTTATGTTGGAAGACGAGGTTATCTGGGACATGTAGAGGCATTAGCTCGTGACCAGGCTTCTGCAGTCAGTTCAAGAAAACAACTCCCTTACTGTTGTGAGAAGCGGCCGTGATCATCGACCGAGATCCTGGGGGCTCCTATAACAGAAACAGGTCATGGCTGCTGCAGGGACAGTCTGCTCACCCTCCATGATTCAAGACCCCAGTAAACGTAGCTCCCGCCTTCCAGATGAACGTCGGCTCACATACCTAATAACGTTTCCTGCGACTATGCCCGAAACCAGCCTTAGGGTTCAGGATACACTTGCGGGGATCCGTTTCTTGTCCCGCCCAGCCGCTTTTCCGAGGAAGGCGGCTGCCGGTGGACACAGGCTCTCAGTGAGTCTGCTTCTTCTCTACGTACCAGGCTTGTCTTGTTTTGTCGTTTTACTGTAGTAGTATACTTGCTCATTTATTTCCTTCTTTCTGTCTCTTTGTACTTATTTCAAATTCTTTGGTTCGACTCAAAAAGTTTCATGCTACTGTCATCATGATTTTTTTTTTAGGGATTTTAGTTAACCAAGACCCTATTATATTATATTAGGGTTGATTTTTTTGGGGAAATTTTAGTTAACTTTGACCCTACTATTGGGGTTTTGATCACTATATCATGCATAAACTTAGTCTAGAGTCATAATTGACATTTCACATTTTAAGGACAAAGATTCATCAAAGTGCGAAACGACACATGCTTGTATAATTGTAACTAGATTGATTCTAATTACCAAACACATGTCTAAAGTAAACACACAATATTCTAAAGTTATCAATTCTCATATCAATTTACGTCTGTAAAAATTTTCCCAACTCAGCGTTGGTAGTAGCCGAGATTAAAATAAAAAGTCCTAAGATAAATATCCATACACTTATATGAGCTTTGAAACCAAAATAAATCAATAGTTTTTAAGGTATCATGATCATTAAAGGGTTTTGTAGTATTTTCATATTCTTCGGAATACTTTGATACTTAAATCATGTATGTATCGGTGTTTTCATTGTTTGCATATTCTCGTTTCTTTTAAACACTTTTTGTTTGGATTTATTGCAGTGACTTGGAATGTGGTTGTCTTTGCAATTTCTAAACTGCAGAGCATTTTAACAATATTTGCGTTTCTTTGTATCTTGTTCTAACCTTTTCATTGTTCCATGCCCCCAGTGCAGTTGCGGCTGTCAAGAATTCCAAACTTGAGGGCAAAAAACTAGTATATCAACTCCTCTTCTAAGAACCTGATTGATTTCAATTCTGTTTTTTGTAAAACATGTGCCTCTAGGATATTTTCCTTGTATAAACTCTCATGCAGACCTCTTTACTAACAGAAAAAGATTTTCTGATAAAATAAGAAAGACACCCTCAATAGATTAACTCAAGGTCTTAGAACATATTATATAATTATTCTGGTCTTGGGGAGAAGAGAGGATATGGAATCAGGGGTGACATAGGGACAGATGTACATGTTTACTCAGTGTGAGGAAGGAGGTGGAGAGGTTAGTAGTTTGGTGTGAATACAAGAATGAAGAGAGCAATGGAGGTTAAGACACCCAATTGTAAACCAACTGTAATATTCAAAGTTATCTATGAATATAGGCTGTGATTGGCTGAACCGTATTAAAACTTGAACCATTTATCTTTTGTTCTTAGACTAATGTTGAGAAGGAGGTGGAAGCGAGGAAAATCGCGCGATTCAAGGTATGAATACAAGAAATGAGAAAACATGGGATATTTCAAAAACCCAATTGTATATACTTTTTACCCTTGTAATATTCTTTACAGTATAATAGAAAGATCATCTCCAATATGAAAGTAGGCATGATTGGCTGAACCGTATCAAAACTTCGGATCATTTTATCTTTTGTTCTCGAATCAATATTTGAGAAAGAAGGTGGAGCGAGGAAGAGTTCGCGATTCAGAGTATGAATACAAGAAATGAGAAAACATGGGATGTTTCGAATACCCAATTGTATATACTTTGTACCCTTATAATATTCTTTACAGTATAATAGAAAGATCATCTCCGATATGGAAGTAGACATAATTGGATGAACCATATAAAAACTTTAATATCAAATACATCAAACACCGTACTTACCTTTCATATTCTTCAGTACTATCACTTCAACTACTTAGAGGTTAATTCAGACTCCCAAATGTATTTTGTGCAGGCCTGGTGAATCACCATTGTTGTTGCCTCAGGAGGAATGGGCAGCAGCAGGACCTAGTAAGTGCTCCGTCACATGTGCCCAATAAGGGTGCACTGGCACGTATGAAACGAGTTACAGAGAGTATTGGAGGTTAAGATCACAATCCACAATCTCAATCTTGTCAAGAACTATTCTGCCTGGAACTTGTTTTTGCTTCACTAACTTGCAGAGCCTTACGCAGGTTTTCAGCTTCAACTATGGCGCTCTAAATGAACATGGCTCTATCAGTAAGTCATATCAAATCTCACTCTATCTTTGGAATTTTATATATTATGATCTATGGTGGCTTTTCAGATGGTTTGAGAATACACCCACCTTAGAATTTTCTTTGATTTTGATGGTAGCAATGGGCATGACCACAGTAGAAAAATGTCGTCTTAATGGCGGCAAGTCTTATCTTGAAAGTATTAAATGGAATGCGATCATAGATTCATAATAAATAGCGTCATGTAGTACTTACAGTTTATTAAGGTAATACTTAAATACTATCATACTTGAAACATAATTATTTTCTATGAAACCTTGTTGAACAATGTATTTTGCATTCTTTATATTATTTTTACAATTATTCTCTAATGAGAATGAGGAAATGCCAACAATCAAGTTATGTTGCATCTCCTTATTTGTACCTTAGTCCCATTTGCTCGTTTGGAACCGAAGGTATTAGGGAAAAAAAAATACAAAAAAAATATTTTCTCATAAATAAAATAGTTAATCAAACCTTAAAAAAATTAATTTATTAAGCTTAAACTTTTTTTTTTTTTGTCCTAATTTTCTTTCCTTCCACTTCTTTTTTCTCTATTTTTTTTCTGTAGTACTTTTTTGTTCCAAACAGAGCTCTCATTATATTTATTTGGTTGGATTTTCATCTTCCGAGAAAGCCTTTTAGTAAGAAGCAATGCCGAATAGGCTCTTAATCATTTATTTAATCTACTCAAATTGTAAATAGCTAATGGTGTTAGCATCGATATAGTAAGTGTAACGACTTGGCCCAACCACGTAGATATTGTCCGCTTCGCGTCTAAGGGGCTTTCATGGCTTTAAAACGCGTCTACTAGGTTGAGAAGAGTTCATTCTTATATAGTGCCAAGAAGTTTCTCTTATATCCGATATGAGATGTGATAAGCTCCATAAGTACCCAGCACCCAGCGTCACTCGTTGTATCCGTAGAGATTATGTGGAGTTAAACGAATGAAACACCTCCTTTGGGACGAAAGACGAGACCCTCACATTGGAAGTCGATGATCGGGCTTTGATCTGAATTACAATTACCTAGTACAATCATGTATATATTATCCGCTTTAGGCTTAAGGGGCCATCATCACGGCTTTAAAACACGTTTACCAAGTTGAGTAGAGTTCAGATTTATATAGTGTCAAGAAGTTTCTCCCCACATCAGATGCTCGGATGTGAGTTATAACGTCTGTCGTCGTATAGATATTATAAACGCGGGGCCCAAAAGGACTAGCCATTGCTTTAAAAGCATGTCTCTTTAGGTTGAGGAGGAATTAAATCACTATATAGTCTTTGAAAGTTTATAAAATTATCACGATATGGGATGTTACAATAGGAATATGTGATTGCTTTAAGATGAATTTTAAAATCGTTAAACAGGAAAATTTTCTCTTTCTGTGACATATTCATTCCTCTCTAACTACTAGTCAATAATAATGTTCTCAGATGATACTGGAATGTTCTGGGGAATAAATCACTACAATGAGCTGCTGCTGCAAGCAGGTGAGAGTGGAAATGTACAGACAGAGATGCTGCTACACAAAGATGCTGGGATTTTCACTTTCAGAGATGGTTGGGCTTTTCCCAGAAAGATTTCCTTCAATGGAGACCAGTGTGTTATGCCCCCACCTGATCAATATCCAAGGCTTCCCAACACTGCCTCCTCCCCAAGCCAAAGGCTCTGCTTCATTTTCTTCTTCTCATTCTCTGTTTTAGTAATGTTATAAATCCTTATATAAGAAAGATTAAGACAAGTATATAGCATCAGCAGCTTAGGGCTTTATTTGCAGATGTTTCAGAGGATTTTCTTTTTTCTTTTTCTTCCCTTTTTTGAGATAATATGTTTGCATCATCTGTAAAATGTGAAATAGTGGGAATTTTACTTTATTTTAGATTTAGAGAGAGAGGCCTTGTGAGAGTCTAGAGGAAATTCTCAGCAATTTCAAACTAATTTTTTTGCCCTAAAGCAGGTAAAATCCACAAGACATAAAGAAAGTTATCTGTTTGTTTGCCTGTTCCTGCTTTTAAAACTATTCTTGTTATCTGAGTTTAATGTTTTTTTAAAAAAGAAATAACTAGGAACAAAATGTTCTTAATGTTTTCTTTTTTCTCCTTGTTTTGAAAACAAAAACAAATAGATTTCATTTTCTTATTCTTTTTCTTCCTTTTGAGATCCTTATGTTTGCATCTGCAAGAATGAAATAGTGAGAATTCCACTTTATTTTTTATTGAGAGAGAGAGAGAGAGTCTTAGAAGAGATTAGAGGAAAATCTCAACAATTTTAAACTAATTAATTTTTCCCTAAACCAGGAAAATCTACAAGGCAGAAGGAAAATTACATCAAAAGTAGACCAATGAAGTTGCTAGCTCCTTCGCTGAAATAAACTTAGCCTGAAACCAAGTGTGATGAGACAAATAGATTAAAAAGGACACACATTCATCTTATTAAACACATTTTACAAATAATTTTCTTACAAGTAATGCACATCCAAACATAATAAAAAAGAAACTAAAGATTGATGAATCCCACAAGAACCTAACTCTTCATGAAAATGGAAATGGAGGAAATAAACTTCATGAATTATAATAGCATGAACAATGCACGGATCGACAGAAGCATTGAACCTGTTCTTTCGAGTACCACCTCCGGCAAGTCACACCTGCTAGAAATACAATTTTCCAGCAACAGACTACCAGGTGAACATGTGGATATTAATTTTTAACAAAAGGGAAAGAAATATATGGGCAAAGGATGCAAGTTAATGAAATGAAAATGTGAAACAGGGGAAAAGGAGGCACCAACAAGACAGAAGAGCTTGGTTTGATCCTGCATAAGGAAATTGTCGATTTTAGTCATTGTCATTCCAATGATAATAAGCAGGAGCAAAGGTAAGCTCGCTCTCTCTCTCTCTCTCTCAGCTACATCACAATCTCAAATCAAATCTGCAAAGAAGGACCTGCCACGGCATCAGGCCCCGAACCGGTATCCTTGTGTTTCAAAGAGAGGTTAGCCAATTGTGCATCGAGGTCTCTGCTGCTAGAGCGTCTGTGACTAGAAGCTGGTTGCTGTTGTTGTTGTGGTTGCTGCTGCTGCTGCTGTTGCTGTTGCTGGTACAAGGATCGTAGCCTTCCGATCTCCCTCTCCAACACCTCTTGTTCCACTGCAGAAAGAGCTTTTGATATTTAATTTTTACTTTTTTTCATAGCAAAATAATGGAAAAGAGATCATCAGAGAGAAGGCAGCCATATTGCGAACTCAAGAGAGAACTAGAAATGCAAACAACATATGATGATGGGACTAAAAATTGCTGAAATAATTGCTCTACCTTAATGATTGTTTGGAGGTTCACTATAACTATATCAAATCTTGGGGTATTGACATTGGTCCTTTTTCATTCCATTTTGATTATTCTTGTTTTGCTATTAAAAAAAAAAAAGTAATATCCTCTTATTCATCCATCAACCATTAGGTACATTGAATCCTAGTTCAAGAAGGCAACCAAACACCATAGAGGATAACTTCATTACTACACTAATGTGCATATAAGAACATTCCAAAAGGATAACTTTAATTATCTGGCCGACCATTGATCACAAGAAATCAAGGCCCTGTTTGATAGATAGCTATTTTTCAAAATAATTTTTTATTCTTCAGAACAAAAACAGAAAATCGCAGTTCACAACCGAAAACCAGAAGAAATTTTGTTACTAAAAACAGCATTTGCAGATGATAGCTTTCAATTGATTTCAATTATTTTTTAAGAACTGATTTAAAAAAATAATAATTAAATAAATATGGAGAATAATTAAAAAATAAAACAACTCGTATTAAAAATCATTTTTAAGAAGATTGAAAATAGGTTAAGAACATTTTATATTTAAAAAAAAACCTTAAAAAACTGTTCTCAGAAATTGTTTTTGAAAACACTTTCTGAATGCAGTTTAAGGTTTTTCAACAATATTGTCCATTGTCTACAGTAAGGTCTACAATGGCAATGGGCTGGCAGTTTCATTCCCATAGTAGGATAAAGAAGAACCAAATTTACAGGAGCTAGAATAAGATAGAACAACTGGCTGAAAGATCTTTGAGTTGGACAATACGGGTATGGCTAGCAAAGATTGATGTCACTTATGACGAACAAGGTCCTTCTCAAGGATAAAATTTTGGGAAATATGGCCAATATTTCCCTGGTTTATCAGATTTCCATGGCTAACAATAGGGATATTTGAGTGGATATGTCTTGCGGCTAATATTTCTGAATTTGTACCAAATTTTTATGGATTTTTCAATAAATCAGTATTCATCAAAGATCAAAGCTGATTTTCAGTGGTCAACCATTGGTGAAAGCTCCAAAAGAATTTAGAAAATCTCAGTGGAAACCCAACCCCCCTGGATCTTGCACATGCCAGGAGCTATATAGATTTAAAGTGCTTCCAAAGATTATCCATAATCTTTTTCTTTATTTAATCTAAACAAAATCTATTTTAATGCATTCTGACGAAGCTTTTTTGTTTTATCAGAATAGAGCAATTCATTAAAAAACAAAAGGAAGCCAGCAAACAGCAAGCGTACACAGGAAGTATACAAAGGGAACCCAAAGGCTTGTACAAAAAGAATCAGGGCAAACAAACATTCTGACCAAACATAAAATATTAAAATAAAACTTTGATAAATAATTTATTCAATTATCTTGTATCAAAATTTGATTTAACTAAGTATTAAAACAATAAGAATCATTATCACAATTTTTTAGTGACTCCTAATTAATTCGCTTATTATATTAATTAAATATAATAGAAATATAAATTTAAAAATAAAATTAGAGATAGTTCATAAATCATACATATATTATCATTTCTATTATATCTTTAAATACATTTAAATTTGTATAAAATGTGTTTTATGTTCAAAATATTATTTTTTTTTTATCAGTTATGTTCAAAATATTATAAATTTTATTATTATATTATTTAATAGTAACAACTTGAATATTTGCATTTTTTCTATTATCTTTTTTTTTCCTCTAGATTTCTTCCACCAATTTTTTTTTTGGGTCAAAATATCCACCAATATTTATTGATCTATCTTGGTATATTCATAAATCCAACTTCTGATATATTAATGAAAACCATTATTTTCATCCTTGGATCTACTATTTGATATCCTGGGCTGTCCCTGTTCTGGATCTGCAGTTTAGTAATCCATATGAATTTTGATTTATCCTAGGTTACCAATTCATTTCACACACAAAATTTCCCATCTAGAAAGCTCCTGGTTAATGAATCAAGTCATTAGAAGGAACCTAGCTTTCTAGAAATAGAACAAACACATATATCAAATTTTAACTGAAAAAAGATAGAAACATACAGTACTTAATAAGCTGCTCCTGTGCTAAACTCTCCAATCGCTGCCTCAGGTTTTTGTTCTCCATGTTCAGGATAAGATTCTGTTGGTTTAGAAAGTCGAGCTCAGCTGAAACTTCAGACCCTTCTGCCTGTGAAATCAAACATAAAATGCCAAGTTCAGAGGTTCTAGAAAAACATAATCCACTTTTTTGACGATGAATACAGAATCAAGATTATGCAATACTTTAGTTTTTGTGGGCATCTACCTTTAAAGCTTGCACATTCCTTTCCAGCTCAGCAATGTACTGAAGTTTTCGGACCCGCGAGCGTTGAGCAAATTGCCTGCATTAGATATCAAATTCTTTTTGATAAGACACTAGCAATGGGTTAAAGAATTACAAGAAAGGACTTGAAGGATGATGAGGACCTTCATGCCAAAGGCTATAAAAAATACATCGAATACAAACCAAAAGCAAAGACCTTGCCACCCAAAGTCCAAAAGAACAGATATCAAGGAACCAAATACCATTCATATAGAACTCCAGTAAAATTCCGGGCAACTATAGTTAGCATTTCAGTTGCTAATCATTCAACCACAATTTATGTCATCACATATGTTGATTATAAAAGCATCCGAAAATAGGGTATATTACTAGTTAAATTACGTGGATTTAAATATTCTCATTTGATTAGTCTAAGAGTTCTCAAAAATGACAAACTAACATAAACAATGCAGGCTTTTAGTATTGTAGGATACAAAATAATTAAATAAATCTTGGACAAATTAATCACCCTCATAATAAAAATCACAAATGCTTGATACATGGACTTTTTTTTAGTAGGTAAATTCCCGTTTTCATTGGCATTTGAATCTGGAACTTCCATTGATACAGACCTATAAAAATAGAAATTACACAAATTTTTTAACAGAGGAAAAAGAATTGTCGGGTTGTTTACTTGAATCCCAACAAGAAATCCATGTTTCAGAACTCATGAATTATTCATGTCTCTTGTTCACTAAAAACAACACAATTCTATAGCCCACTAAAACCAACACAAGGCTATTAGAAAACAAGACAATCACACAACAAAAACAATGAAGGCATATTTCTGCACAACATTACCTGCAATGGGAACAACATAGTCTGCAATTGGTGTATAGCTCAAACAAAAAACAACAAATCAATTATTTTCAAAAGATTCCTTTCAAACTAAGTTAACAACCAGATAACATAGTAAAACCCACATAGCATATCAGAATCAACATACTGGCAGCAACCACAGAAGTGTCAGGTTATAATATGAATGCAATATTAAGGACTTCTTTTGAAAGGCAAAATGACGAAAATAAAATAAATACATACTATAGTCTAAACAAAAATAACATACTGTTTAGCACGCTTTGTATCTGTCTCAGATGCAGAAGGCTTAGAATGAGAGCAATCCCTTCTTTCAGAAGAAGCCTTGGGGTCATGTAAACTTGATTCAACTGGATCCTGCTTTTCAGAAGCTGTTGATGAAACCCCATCTGTTTCATGTGGAATGCATGATGATCCAGAACTTTGCAGGACACTGCTATCCCTATTGGAAGGAAGGCCACTTGAGTAATTCATGGCTGTTCTATTCTTTTGTCTTCCAAAAGTGTTTGGCTCCACATAAAAAGAAGCAGTCCGTGCATCTTTGTAATATTCAAAGTCTTGAGATCCCCATGAAGTTGCAGAAATCAAATTTCTAAGTTTGTATTCATCCTGAGTCGTATGATCTATATTAGAAGCATTAGCTGCATCAATGTATGCAAAGGAGTCACTGGAGGACCGCCTGTGACCTCTGCGCACAGGTGTCTCTGGTTCATTAAGGAGATCATCAAGCCAAGAAGGTTGCTCTTCTATAAGAAAGCCTTCAGAGGAAGTACGCTGGTGATGCGTATTCCCTCCCTCTCTAGGCCTTGCAATAACCTTAGATCCAATTGCAGGACTGGGGACATAATCAGAATATGATGGGGAAACACTAGGAAATGGACTTTTAGGAGGAAGTAAAGAGTGCTTCCCAGATGAAATCATATGTCTGACATTTGATGACCCCTTGGAATTCGCCATACCCTAAGAACAACCAATTCCTGTCAAAAAATATGGTAGAAAATGATAGGAAAAGACAGGATCATTAAACAGAAGAGATATGTTTAAAATAAAAGGGAAAGGAAAGGGATATGGTCTCTTTGATAAACTAAAAGGAAAGGAAAGAGATATGGTCTCTTTGATAAACTAATTGATATGAAGATCTTTCTTCTACCAAAAAACCGAGGCAATGAACATGAATAAATACTATTACAGCTCGGCAAGTAGATTGAAGAAAATAAATGTACAAAGCAACAAAGATGATTTTTATTTATTTATATAGGCACATTACTTTATTGGAAAGCATCAAACAAAATAGCCTCAACCTATATGCACAGGAGGTATGCAATGATGTGCATGATTCAATAATGCACTAATTAAAAAAACAAGATCATGAAAATTTTCTCAGTTAGCTACACCAAGATGTTTGAGATAAAATGTAAGCAATAACATGAATGGTCTCTTTGATAAACTAATTGATATGAAGATCTTTCTTCTACAAAAAAACCAGGAACAGCAGAACATGAATAGTACTATTACAACTCGGCAAGTAGATTGAAGAAAATAAATGTACAAAGCAACAAAAAGATGATTTTTTTTGTTATTTATATAGGCACATTACTTTATTGGAAAGCATCAAACAAAATAGCCTCAACCTATATGCACAGGAGGTATGCAATGATGTGCATGATTCAATAATGCGCTAATTAAAAAAACAAGATCATGAAAATTTTCTCAGTTAGCTACACCAAGATTTATGAGATAAAATGTAAGCAATAACATGATCCACAACCACTGACACTGATGAATAAATGATTAAAAGAAACATTTGCATCTATTACATGCGTTATTCAATAATGTACTCAGTAGTAAAGCCTCTGCTCACGAATTTTTCATTCTTCAAAGTATGTCATCCAATTAAAGGGTAAAAGCAAATAGCTGGAAATAGATCATTAATATAGGAACATGATCAACCAGAAATTTCATACATAAAGACTAAATGCTTAACCAACAATCACATTAATATGCAGCACTTCAATATTTTTAGAAGCTACTCAGGCACTTTTTTCTTAAAAAAGAAACCTCATCAGTCAACAATCCAGGGTGAACTCCTGTGGAAATGCACACAGCACCATATCATCTCAAAAAGTGCTTCACATTTTGGTTTTGTTCCATGATTTAGACAGGCTCCTACAAACCCTCCTCATTCCTTCTCCACTTAAGCCAAGCCTCAAGGGCCTTTTTTTTTTTAGATACGTAAAAGATGAAATAGATTCAAAGCAAGAGCCACCAAAGTGGCAACTCAGAGAATTACAAGGAAGACCAAACCAGGACCCCACAAAGTAAACAGCTACACCAAAAGAAGAAAGCATCCCAAAAGGGCAGCTCCCCAAGACCCTCCCAACCACCAAACTGACAGAGATACAACACAAACACCCCTCCTCACTTAGAACTCAGCCACTCAATGAAATTAACTAGTCCCTTGGGGCCTTCTTTGATACACAACTTAGCCTCCTCCCAAAGGAAGTACACAAAGGATGTTTTCAGCTTCTGGATGGACAGCACTTCTCTTCAAAAAGAAGCTTATTTCTTGCCTTCCAAATGGTCCAAAAAAGACATCAAGGCCCTGCTCCCCACACATCCTTCCTCTTTAAGCCTACAAATAGACCCCTCCAATTTTCCAAAGCTTGTCTAATCGAGCGAGGGAGGACCCAAAGAACTCCAAAAAAAAGACAAAAATAACTCCCATAAAATCCTTGTTACAGCAGAGTGTAATAACAAGTGATCTATTGTTTCTTCATCCTTTTGACACAAAGGGCATTTGTTAGCCAAGGGTCCTCCTCTTTTGGATGCAGTCCAAGGGTTAAAACCCTTCTAAGCTGCCTCCCGAAACCAAAAGGCATATACTAGGCTGCATTTTAAGTTGCCCAATAATTTTGCTGAAAATTGAGGAGGGGCAGCATCCAGCATTTTAAACATGGATTTCACTGAGAACTATCCATTTTTTCCCTCCCTCATATTACCTTGTCCTCCACGTTCGGTTGCACTATCTTCCGACTTAGACACAACACAAAGTTGTTGGCCTCCTACATTTCCCATTCATTAATGGTCTCAAGAATAAAGGGTTCCATCCGCCCCTTCCCACATCCGTACGCCATACCTCCTTGACCAAAGCATTCTTGGTAGCGGCAATAGTAAAAATAGTGGGGAAAGCAACACACAGAGGCTCCATCCCGCATCACTTTTCCTTCCAACAGAGCACCCTAGCCCCATCACCCACCTCAAAAACCACCCTTCTAGCCACCACCTCTCATTCCTTCCTTATCACTTTCCAAATCCCCACCCCAAAACTAGCCCTCACAAGCTTGGTGCACCAACCCCTTGCTCCTCCCCATACTTTCCTCTTATGAATTGGTTCCACAAAGCATCTCTCTCAATCATAAACCTCCCACTCCATTTCCTATATCACAAATAAGCTCGAAAAAAGGATGAAGCATACTGACCAGAAATCTTGGGACTCCTTCCTGAAATGCATATTCTAGCAGGACCACAGATTTGACAAGTAATAGTAACCCAATACTGAAATATCCTAATATTCTGCAATCCTAAATAACATGGTGAACGTTCTTTGAAGACCTGTCCTGGTGATATTTAAAATAAGAAACTCCTATATATTGTGCCTCACCAAACAAATTGCGGTGCAAGGGAAGAACTCCTTCATTCCCTCCTATTAGCCTTCAAAAAACACTTCCAATATGTTCCCTAATAAATTAGGTATCTTATTTGGCTTTAAAAAAGAAAAGTGATTCTTAAGCATAAAGAAATAAGTTAAGCTGAAATACCTCGCTACTCGACTCTAGGTCACTTACTGGTAGGCAAATATCATGACTCTTGACAGGTTCCAAGACTTTCATCAGTTTTCTCAGCAATAAAACAGAGGATATTCTACAAGCTAAACAGTAATATAATGACACTTTTCATTAAGGGGAGAGACAGAACTGCCTTAAGATTTAGGGAAAAGAAAATACCAGCGGCAGCAAACAATTTCAAACACAATGCTACAGAACAAACAAAATCAGCAACTAAATGAAACACAAAAACCCTAAATTCAAAATAGAAACAAATAATCAAACACTAGGACTACACGACAGGTCCAACACAAAATAAACCGTTTGGTGTCCAAGAAAATTTGGGAATGAAAAAGAAAAAAAAATTGAATCTCCTAAAGCCCCAGCTGAGAAAAGCGCAAAAAAAAAAAAAAAAACCAACCAGGAAGAACCCGACATTCAAAACCCACCAATCCCTCCCCCTTTCGCACATTCCCCCAGACCCCAAACAGGAAACAAAACCATACAAATGCAATGGGACAAAAATGGGAATCAAACAGGGAGAAGAACAGATTGGCGCATAACAAGAAAAAAAAAAATTGATCTTTCAGGTTATGGAAGCAAATGCTCACCTCGGTAGGTTGATCCTGGAACTCAATGCCAAAGTGAGAGGAAATCGAGGGATACTTTCTCTCTCCTAGGGTTTCTTCTCTCTCTCTCTATCTCCCCCCTATTTTCCTCGTTGACGTCGCGGATCGAAGATGGGGGTGAATCGAAAGAAAAAAAAACACAAAGGGAGAAAGATTAAAGAAAGTGTTTTTGACGCCCTTTTTACAAATTCACGCTTTCACCCCTAAAGAAATGCTTTATTCCATGGCAGCCACACTTTCACTTTTTATTTTTCGTTTTCACACGTCTAGGGTTAGCGTTAATCTAAAGTCCACCTGCTGACGTAAGCTTGTAGTTTTTAGATTTTTGTAAAATTTAGGGAAATAGTAATTATAACACGAAACACTTTTGTATTTAAATCCTAAACTAACAATATGTTTTTAGGAAAAATTATGTTATAGTTAGTTAAGTGCCGTTTGTTTTTTAACTTAGGTGGTGTTTATTTTTTGATTTAATCTGAAATTTAAATAGGCTTTTCAATGATAAAATTTGTTTGTTTTTAAATTTTATGAATTAATGCTGAGGGTACAAAAAAGTGCAAAAGTGAAAATATTTGAACTTACATTAAAAAAAATCGTTTTTAACGAAATAAGAAAAACTCGATCGTTTGCGCGAGAAGAAGAAATTTGCTTGATATCTGCTCAGGGATGACAGCGGGAGGGGTTTGGGATGGGCGTTCAAAATCCCAGGCAGGCACTACCGTTACATTACTATGCCAATTTGGCACTGTGTCTACCACCGTTTGTTTAAAAAATTAATCAGGACTAGACGGAGATGGGAAAATTCCCAAACTTCACCCCTTTTATATTTTATTTTTGTTTTTATTTTTTTATATTAAAGTGTATTTTTTCATAAAAATAAAATATTATTAATTTTATAAAATTATTTGTTAAAAAACACATTACAATAATAATTGTATTTATATTAAAGTATAAAAATAAAATAATAAAAATTTATTTTTTAAAATATAATCGTGGGATTGTATTATTATTTTGGATCATGATTAATGCCGTCGGGTCCGTTTAACATAAAAGCAGATTTATTTCTTTTGATTCACTTTATTTTTAAAATGAATAGCGAGCCCGTTTCTAACTTCCGAGATTTTTAGTAAAAATCTAGTCCTTGAAAATCGGTAATGACTTATCGCGGAAAATCGGAAGAATTCCGCTTTGTTTGGTCGATAAGCTTACAGGTCGGCTAGATTTGTGGCCAATTGCAGCTGTCAGTTTAGGTCATCGAATCACAGAATTTTAAGAACGCGACGCTATGACAATTTATTATCTTTATTAACGTTTGTCATTTTGAAATTTTCTAATTTTCTGGGTTTATAAGTAATCTTGGGCAGTCTTGGATTTGAGAGAAAATAAACAAACCATTAAAACCCGATTAAAATTAAATTAAACTGTCTTAGTAAATGTGAGGCGGACGGGAACAAAAATGTCTGTCTGGGTTGTCATTCACCACTGCTCTACCAATGTTAAAAACAAACGACTTATCACCCAGCAATGCTATTAAGTTCTATTCGACGATCGCTCGAAAAAGTTCTATTGACATGAGTAAAAAATAAGCGCCACTGTCTCGTTCTATATATATATTTTTTAAAGAGATAAATTTAGTGAATCGGATTAACAACACAATCGATAAAAATACAGAATTAAAAGTACTTGATTGGGTTTAAAAATAAGTAGCATGACCTCACCAAGCCCAAAGTAGGTTTAAGAAGATTTATAGCGAGCTCAGTGAAATGCCGGGCTCTGGCACGGGCCAAAAGCAGAGCCCAGGTTCATTCGCCCGAGGCGATAACAGACGATCTAAAGAGCCCATATCTGTAAATCAAATCAAATCTCACTAATAAAGGGAAGTAAGATAATTACCGATAGCTGCTTTCGATTATCGCTAATGTCGGCGATGGGACGGAAAATCCCACCGTCGATGAGAGAATCGCCATCGCGAGTGGGAAAAACATATCGTAAATCTGAGGTCGCGTGATGAAGAATGCGGAGACTTATGCACCAATCGCACCATTCGGCTAAGCGGTTGATATTCTCTTCCCTGAAGCGCCTTAGGCATTGGAGGCGGCAGCGGCGAGCTACGCCGATCCTCTTTCTTTCTTGTTTTCCGCGAGGAGAAAGTTCCAACGTGCAGAGCGTGGGCCGGCCCGTGACGATTCGGGTTGAGGCGATTCAGCACGCTCACAGCCCGACTCGGTTGAAAAGCGTCGTCGATTAGTGCCGTTTGTGGGAGCAGCGGCTCAGCTACAAATAAAGGCGATATCTTAATGGCGATGTTTATCGACCGAACATCCCTGGCGGGGGCCACGCCCGATCCTCCCAGATGCAGGCCGGCCCGAGGGGCGGGGTGGACATTTGAGCCTCCGGAGGCGGTAAATGGTCACGGGGCCCGAGCATGGACGAGGTGGAGGCACTCAGTCTCACCAACCAATGTGATAGGGTTAAGAGCAACTCACTAGGCATGTCTGGCCTTTCTTTGAAGCGCGACAGGACAGGGAGAGGCCATAACACCACCCCTCGGAAGGCTTGGCCCACCTCGGCCCTTCAGAGTGAGGCGGAAGCGGGAATCCATGTCCAGAACGGGGCACGGACCTCACCTAGCCCAGAGGAGTGCAATGAAGCAATACTCGGGGGGAACATCGGAGAGCGATAGGCAGGCCCCCTTCTCGAGGAATGGGGCTTGATCATAGAGCAGAGGTTCGAGGTATCAATGAGGAGCTCGACCACATGAAGGAAGTCGTAAAGTAGGAGCTCTAGACTCTTATGGACACCTGGTGCAGCAAGGCTGAGTCTGGGTTGTGGCCAGTGCTACCGCTTCCCCCCTTCAGTCAAAGTTCGGGATCACCGTAATGGGGCGTTCGATGGAGCAGAGGATAAGTAGGAGCCGTCTTAACACTTATAAGACAGATGGAGTTACCGCGGATATCAAGGCGAAACTACGGTCGCGAGGGCTTGCCCGCTATCACGTTGAGCCGATGTTGGCTTGGTTTAATGGCTCCATATCGTCGAGTTTCCTCCGTGCAGAGAGCTCTCACGCCGCGTTCGTCTCCCACCTCATTGGAGCGGAACATCCCGAGCGAGTTATCACTTGCTGACCATAAAGCGAGCAAGTAAGAGAAGCTGAGGTCTTACGTCCGGAGGTTCAATCTTGGAGTCTTTGAAGGTAGATGTACCAGACGAAGTTATTTATCCACCGCATTCATCACTAGAATTTAGGAGTGCAGTCGAAAGATTTGATGTTTTCCATCTCGAAGAATCCTCGGGCAAACATGGGTGAGGTGCTTTCATCGCCAGGAGAAATACATTAGCAGCGAAAGCCCTTACGTCGAAGAGTCTTGACCCACTGAGGCTTGGGTAGCCTGTGGCTTGATAGGAGCGAAGCCACAGGAGACAAAGAAATCAGAGAGATCCCCGAGGAGGGACGGAATGACCCAGTTCAGAAGAGGAGGCATCGAGGCCTTTAGGACCACCTCGGCCGAGCTCGACAAGTATTCCTGTGGTTCACCTTGACGGCCATGATGTCGGAGATTCTTGCGCGAGGAGTCTGACATGAAAATTTTATGAGATGGGGCATCGAGATGAGGACGGACCCTCGCAAAAGAGATAGCAGCTGCATCTTGTGAGTTCCATAGGGACCACGGGCATGAGCAGACGATTGCATACAGCTTTCGAGAAGAAATAGAATACCTTATTCGATAGGGATATCCCCGCCACTACAAAGCCTCTGAAGGTAGGGGTCGGAGTCTGACCACCGTCGCCTCGCGGTAAATGACTGGCCTGGAAACAGCCCAGCAGGGGAAATCCATGTGATCTTAGGAGGATTTGCGAGAGTGGGGAGTCATTTACTTGAAAGGCTGTTCGCGTATCGGTCGGGAGAGTAATGGAAGTGTAAGCGGTGTCCAAACTGCCTCGACTCGACACAGCCATAACATTTATCAGTTCGGACTGGAGGATGTCAGCACCCCACGGCGATCCTTTGGTGATAAGGCGGAGTCCTTGGCAATGATGGGAGCTCGTAAACATCATCTTCCACGTCGGCTTTTGTGAGATAGGCATCGGAAGGGGAGAAAATTTGAGACCGGCCGGCACCTGCGAGGATTCTCCGGAGAGAAAGTGCTACCTTTGGGGTCCATACGGCTGGTAGCTGCTTTGGGATACCCAGTACTTGACAACAACGGCGGGTGCGATTCATGAAGTAGATGCCCCCTCTACTTATAACGTGTTATTAAGCGAGACCCTCTCTCGACTCCAGCCAAAAGCCATCCTCCAGCTTACCCACGCTGGTGATCAAGTTTCCTACCATAAACGGAGTAGGAATGGTTCGAGGAGACCAACCCATGGCCAGGGAGTGTTACTTGGCATCAATGAAGCAAAAAGCAGTCAAGAGCATATACGTGGACGAGCTTGACATGCGCGAAGAGGTAAACACCCGACCTGAGCCCTCGGAAGAGCTGGAGCCCGTGTAGTTGGACGATAACCCTGAACACCTCGCCTACATAGGCTCCAAGCTAGCGAAAGACCTCAGAAGCCTCCTTATCCACTTCTTGAGACGAGGCAAGGATGTCGCCGGCGTAGACGGGGAGGACATGGGAGGATTAACCCCGCAGTAATCACTCCACGGATAAGCGTCGATCCATCCTTTAAGCTTGATCAAGCAAAAAAAGGAGTTTCGCTGCAGAAAGACAAGCGATTAATGGGAAGGTCGAGCCAGCTCCTCGGTCGGGTGCGATCGGAGAGTGGAGTACCTTGAATGGTTGGCCAGCGTGGTACTTTCGTTAAAAAGAGAAAGCGGCAAATGGCGACTCGCATCGACTTTGCGCGTCGTCAGAGCATGCCACAGAATGGCTTCCCTCTCGGATCAACCTTACGGTGGAACACCCATGACCGGTCGCGAACTGCGCCGGCACATGGATGCTTTCTCCGGTTACAACCAGATCAATATGGACCCCGACGACGAAGACCTCGTCGTCACAAGGCAAAAGGGACCTATTGCTGCTCGGGTAATGCCTTTGGTTGAAAAGCGCGAGTACCTACGAGGAGATTGGTAGAGCGGGGGTGTTCCGGGAAGCAAAATAGGGGCATCCATGGAAGTATATATAGATGACATGTTGGTAAAATCAACTACGACCAAGCTTCACATAGCTCATTTGGTGAGCCTTCTGATCCTAAAGACACAACATGAAGTTGAATCGTGATGCGGCTTTAGTCTCAGTAGGAAAATTCTTAGGTTTTATAGTCAACGTAGGAATGAGGCAGAGCCGGGACAAAATAAAGGCTGTCTTTCGACATGCCCTCACCATCGGCGTAAAAGAGTCCAACGCCTTACTGAAGGATAGTTGCGCTAAGTAGTTTTGTGTCCCGGGACGATAAGTGTGACCCTTCTTCCAGGACCTAAAAAAGCTTTCGATGGGATGCCTGGCTGCGAAGAAGCATTCTGGTATCAAAACTTATCTAAGCTCCCCTCGATACGGTAAGTCCCTTTGAGGGAGGCTGTACTAATACTGGTAGTGTCAGTTTCTCAACCCAGTCGTCTGATCGAGAGATAAAGGCCAAGGTCACGGCCTAGTCTTGTGCAGTAGGAGCTGCGGAGGAGGCGGAGAGGTATCGGGATGGAGAAATGGCCACGGCATTATTAATACTGACTGGAAACTCAGCCCTTGCTTCGACACATACCATTGAAATCCCAACATGGCCCAGATGAAGCGGGTGCTACATAAACCGGGAGACCTTGGGAAGATTGATGAAGTGGAGCATGGGGAGGCGAGCGAGTTCGGCATCGGATACAAACCAAAAGCAATGATAAAGGCGGATCTTGGTAGACTTAGTCATAGAATTCACCTCGCGGAGCTTGCGGGATACTCAATATTGCCAAACCTCCCATTTAGGTACATTTGTAGGCGGGACGCCAATGCTTTTCAGGGAGTGGTGCGGGCTAATTGACCTCTCGGAAGGAATAGATATCAGTATGCGCTTAGGTTGGAGTTCGGGCCTCGACAGTAGTAGAGTGAGGCCATCATAGTTTGGACTCAACCTCGCCCATTCGATGGGATTATGGTGACTTGAGGTATGCGGCTCCCGGTTGGTAGTAAAGCAAATAGAAGACACCTACGAGGCGAAGGTAGAAAAAATGATCTATACACCAGATGCGGGAATTACTAAGAGTTGTCTGCTTAATTGGTCGGACACATACGAGAAGAAAATTCGCGGATACCTTGGCAAACTAAGCGACAACCTCCCGAGAAGTCCCTCAACAAGCGATACAATTAAAAGCACCTTTGAGCCCTCGTAGATCTCGACGAAGAGGTCTCCTGTCATGTCGGCCAGAAATTTGGATGGACCCGTTTGGGACTTCTTAATAGAAGGACTCTTTGCTTGAGACGCTATCGAAGGAGGCATCTAAACTTAGGTTGAGGTATGCCAGGTTCACTATTCATCAGGGGGCCCTTTATAAGCGAGGTTTTTTCACACCCATCCTCAAGTGCATTGCAGGGGGGGACGCTGACTACGTATTGAGGGAAGTACATGAAGGCGTGTGTGGAAATCACATCAAGGCTCGAACCTTTGGCGGGAAAGGTCTTGAGACGGGGATCTCTTGACCCTGATGTTCGGAGGCCTTGGCGAGCTAGTCGGGAAATGCAAGAGTACGCCCGAGGGGCACGCGAAATCTCGCCTCCCATCCCAGGCCATTGACTTGATTCTGACCCACACAGCCTTTTAATGATGGGGGCTAGACATAATGGGACCTGCCTGGAAAGGGCTAATGCAAATTTATCGTAGTAGCAGTGGATTATTTCACAAAATGGGCAGAAGTCGAGCCCTTGGCTACCATCACGGAACAAAAGGTACACAACTTCGTTTGGCGGGCCATAATATGAAGGTTTGGCATCTCGAGAGCAGTGTCGAGACGATAGGGAAGCAATTAGACAATCCCCAAGTTCGGGATTTACGTAAAGGCTGGGATCGGGAACTACTACTCTTTGACTCATCCACAATCTAATGGGTGAGGCGAGAGTCACCATCGGAACCCTTAAAGCGGCGTTGAAGACCGAGTTGGAAGATAAAAGGCAAATGGGTAGAATACCTCCCAGGGTGTTATGGTATCTGAGCTACCGTAGTCGACAACTCGAAACCGGGTCGCTCTGGCCTTTGGCAGGCGGTAGCCTGTCGAGATCGGATTAAAATCCCGAGTTAGATTGGCAGCGTGGAGACATAACAAGAGGCTCTCAGCTACAAACCTAGACCTCCCCCAGATGAAAGCGTGATCGGTCAGGAAACGTCTGAGAGACTACCAAAGGGAAGGCAATGAAATTACTCACGACCCGAAAAGAGTTAAGCCCGGGATTCTGAGCACGGCGTTGTTAAAGCTTCCTGCGAGAAAAATCTGTTTGTGAAACTGGGACACTGGTAGGAGATTTGTATTAAAAAATGAAAGTGGACACAGTAACCTGAACTCGGACGAGAGAAGGAAAATTCTACCTCATTCTTGGAGGCATTCAGGCACCTCGGCGTTTTACATCAATAGACCTCGGATTGTAATCTTTAATAAAGTATCATCAGCTTTAAGATAACAGTCTGTGTGTTCATTGATTACTTTGTTTAATATCCTTATGGATCAAAAGTGAGGCATCTCGGTAAAAAAAAAAAGTGACGACTCGACGGGTAACACAGAAAATTATACACCTCGGAATGCAAAATTCATGCTTAAAAAAAAAAAAATAATAATAATAATAATAAATAAATAAATATATATATATATATATATATATATTGTTCTTTATTCCAATGAAGGTACAATTGATTATAATAAGTAGTGTCATCCCTTACATCTCGAGGAGATGAGCAATTGAGACACCCACCGATCACAGGCGGAGTGTACTGACCACTCCACAGGAAATCAGTAGATTACCTCTATGACTAGAAATTCCTATGAAGCCAGGCCGTATTGCTTGTAAACCTCGTATAAAATTTTAACTTTTCCAACTTATGATTTGATAAAATCTCGACGACATGTCGCGGCTGCGACAGGGCAGCATTCAGTCATGTATACCTGAGTACACTTTCCTAAATATGGCAGCCAACAGCATTCTTTCAATAGTGCCTCAGGCTCAATACATTTTCACAAAACTATACTATGTGCATACATATGCTCCATTATACAAATTAAGAAGTATTTCCCTTTAAAATATTTTTTAATAACGAGTACAAATACAAATGTCGAGGAGAATCTGATATAACAGAGCGTCCACAGGAGTGCACATGCACGGAAAATAGTTTTTAAAACACAAAATAATGAGCTAAATGAGCTCAGTGAGTGTATGCTTTATAAAATGTTTTTCTTTTTCGGAAAACATCTCAAAACTGTAAAATCCTCTTTTACAAGATATTTTCCAGAAACCTTGCTTGCTTACTCTGCTTTGCTTTGCTTTAAAAGTTTCTAAAACTTTTCTCAAATCTCTTGCTTTACCTTGCTTTGCTTTAAAAGTTTATAAAACTTTTCTCAAAATCCTCTTGTTTTAAGTTTATAAAACTTTTTTAAACATGAACACAGATCATGCATGCTTTAAAATGAAAGCGGGAGCACAAGGGCTCCCAGCCAGATTTGCTTTAAAATAAAGCGGGAGCTGAAATATTATTTGCTTTAAAATCACCGAGGAGCACAGGCTCGACCGCTACGTTTTGAAATAAATACGGGAGCCTGGGCTCAATCATTTGCTTAAAACAAACACGGGAGCTTGGGCTCAACCGTGCACCAGTGGTTGATTTTTCAAACTGTATAACCATGTTTATAAATCATCAACCACTGGAGGCCTTTCCTGCTTGTTGTACCCTAGTGAACCTTTGGAGCTGGGCATTGGCCAGCTGCAGGTGGCTGGACTTGGAGTCCGCTCACCTAGGTGAAAGAACTGGGCACACTTCACTTCACATTTCCATTAAATATGGTAAGATTATTTTAGGTCTCCATCACCGTAATTTAGTTAACGCATTAACCACATGCCCGGTACGTGCCCGCAGTCTCCTTTAAATACCACTTGATGCATGACCTAAGTTTGCCGACCGGGGCCAAAGGCCTAAAATGCATGAATGATATCCTAACACCATCGTGCATGTATGGAATACCTCTGACCGGTATGCTTGCTTAAAACTAGGGATTTTAGTTAGGCCTGTTTTCGAAAATATTCTCTTTGCTTGCTTGCTTGCTCTTAAAATATGGTTTTACAACTCGAAACCATTTGCTTGCTTGAAACATGGTTTAATAATTCAAAACCATTGTTTGCTTTAAATATGGTTTGATAATTCAAAACCATTTAACGCTACTAAAACTTCATTTGCTTGCTTTTCAAATATGGTTTAAATCAAAACCATTTACTTGCTCTTTGAATTATGGTTTTACAACTCAAAACCATTAAATACCAGTGTAAAACAATTTATAATAATAATACATTAGTATTTGAGAAAAATAGGTTTAGAACACTCACCTTTTTGCTTACTAAACTTGAGCACGACTCCACATCTTTCCTGCCTTTGCTTTTAGCCTACACACTCAGCGAATCGTGAACACATTGTCGCCTATGTATAGCTAGTAAAAACTTAACGTACTTCTTAGCGCTTATTCACTCCAGAGATATCGGCCAGAAGCGACGAGGTACACTCACGTTTTTCACATCGGGGTTCAATCTTATTTGAACCTCTCTTAATCATTAGTAAGGTTCCTATACTAGCGATTGTATGATTTTAAGCTTAAATATGCAGAAAATACAACAATCGGGCATTTTGGGCCTTTGCGATGTCGGTGCCACTGCGATCGATTACCGATCTGGGTTGGTTATGTTAAGGCGGTGCAGGTCTGGCTTGTGTCGATCTGGGTGCCGATTGACCTTCTGTTGGGTGGTACAGAATGCATACTGTTTTGTACGTCTTGGTACCACTTGAAGAATTGCCCGAGGTATGCTTTTTCCCTCTTTTGGTACCATTTCTCTTTTCATACAGCTTCTATATTCCATAATGCCTCAGAATCAACATGGAATTCATCAGAAACCACACTCCATAACACTTGTATTGGTGGTTTTGGAACCTCATACCACAAAACCTAGGTGAAAATCTTATGAATTCAACGAAGGTCTGATTCTATATAAAACCATATAATTATGCGATTCCATGTTTATTTTACACAGTAGGGTTTTTCCCCATAAAACCTCAACAAATCTAGGGTTTGGGTGATCTCTTCCATAAAACCCTAGAAAAGAAGGAACAAATCTCCAAACCAAAACCATAGGAATCCAAAATACCCATGATTTCAAGATGAAAACATACCTTGGTTTGGTCTTCTCTCACTTCTTCCTCTTCTTCTCTCCCTTCTTCTCCTCTCCTATGGGTTGCCCTAGCAAAATGAGAACAAAATATGATATTTGGTTTGTCTCATGGCCTATTTATACTCCCATATTTCTCCTAATTGCAATTAAGTCCTTAATCTTTCAACAATTGCACCACACTTTTGTTATTTTCACTTTGGCATACTATCTTCTTGGATTATGCCCTTTATGTCCCATTTGCTCAATTATGATTTTTACCCTTGCTCTAGTACAACAATTCCGGGTTCATAAATTATCATTTCATATTTTCATCCATAATAACAACTCCAAAAAAATATTACGAATGTGAGTTGGTGCACATATGCTCGTCCCTCGATTTACTCATCTGCAAATGCGCCTTCTCGGGGCAGGCGTACAAACGGTATAAATGAGTTCCTCCAGCTTGAGAAAAATCTCAAGAGAGAAGAAGAAGAAAGAGAGCTGAATGAGAAGAAAGAAGAGAAAGAAGAAAGAGTGAGAATGGGAGAGGAAAAGGAGAGAAAAGGAAAAAGCAGAGAAGGAAGAGAGAAGAAAAAAAGGGAGAAAATGGAGAAAGTGGTACTAAAAGTTCCTCTTTAAGTACACCGCCCTCTCCGGATCACATTCCCTATGACTCTGCATCATCGAAGACCAGGCAGGAATAACTGCTCCGTAAAGGGGCCCAGGAAAAAACACAACTCTATGACGGATGTTTGCTTAGGAACAACCTTGACTAGGATCCCTAGGCGAGACCTCCTGGCGACCAAGCCTTGGCAGCTTCATCATGCCTTGGATTCGATTACGCCCCCAAAAGGGAAGAAGGTTGAAACAGGCTTCAAATAGAAAGTGTGATTTATAGAGCCAGAACACTGAGAAAAATATGTCGGTTCCAATTCTCATAAGCCATCCAATTCTCCACTTGACCAACATTAAAGGTATATCTTTAAGTGGAAGTCAAATGTTCGCACCAGCGACTCAGTTGTAAAGAGCTCATTGCTGAGTAAAACCCTAGTAACTAAGTCGGTTTGCTTCGAGATTAGCCGCAGTCTCAGCGGCTTAGTTTTAAAGAGCTCATTGCTCGACTAAGGCACAGTAGCCCAAGAGCCGATTCGGCTCAAGCGGTCTTACGGGCTAGCGGCTCACCCAAGGGTTATTTATGACTAAGGCTGGTAGCCAGAGCCAATTCGGCAGAGTGGAGTGCTTGAAGCCTCGTATTTCGATTTAAAGAGCTGTTGCTTTCAGCTAAGGCTGTGGCGAGAAACGATTCGACGGTAGTTAGCCAATGGAGCCTCAGCTGGCTTCGGTTTTAAAGAGCTCATTTGCTCGATTAAGGCTACGAAGCCCAGGCAGTTCATTTCCAGACGGTCGGGCCTTAGCAGCTCAGTTTTAAATAGCTCGACTGCTCGACTAAGGCTTGGTAGCCTAAGAGTCAGTTTAGCTCAGGCAGATTAACCCACGGAGCCTCAACAGCTCAGTTTTAAATAAAGCTCTGACTTCGCGGCTAAGGCCTGGTAGCCCAAGGCGGTTGGCTGAATGAATTAGCCGGGCTTGGCTTAGTTTAAAGAGTTCATTTGCTTGACTAAGGCTGGTAGCGAGGCCAATTCGGCTTAGGTAGATTAGCCCACGGAGCCTCAACATCTCGGTTTTAAAAGGCTCAGTGCTTTCGGCTAAGGCTGGTAGCCCGAGGATCGGTCGGTAAAGGTAGATTAGCCATGGAGCCTCGGTAGCTCAATTTTAAGGCACCAGTTGCTCAATAAGGCACAGTAGCCCCGAGAGCGATTCGGCTCGGGCGGTCAACTCACGGGCTCAGCGTTCCAGTTTAAAAGGCTTATTGCTCGACTAAGGTCTGGTAGCCCAGAGCCGAGTTCGACAGGTATATTAGCCAGACCTTATGCTTCCCGGTTTGAAGAGGATTCATTGCCTCGGCCGCAAGGCTGGTAGCCTAGGCAGTTCGGCTCAAGCGAGATTGGCCACGGAGCCTGGTAGCTTAGTTTCAAAGGAACTCATTTGCTTAGACAAAGGCCGTATAGCCCGCCGTCCAAATCCAGCTCCAGTGACGATGTCGAGACGGTTAAAAAAAAAAAAGCAGGGAGATAGAAAATGGTATTCATTAGAAGCAACTATCACATATATACGGGGTTGAAGCTGATGTAAAAAAAAAAAGGCAAAATTATCTGAGGGTTGGGACGTCGGCGCGGGAGTGGATAGAGCGAAAGGGAGGCGGGCCTCGGTAGGGGTGGTTGAAGCTCTCAGGCAGTCGGCGAAAAGGATATACGCGCCATAGATCGCCCAGATATCAAAAGTTAGGTCGAGGCGGGTAGGGATGAAAGCTGACCACCATACGACGACCATCGAGCCCACTAAGTGGGGAGTCTCATCTCAAACTCGCTATCGCTCCGTCCTTTGAACAGCGAGTTTTTACGGGTCCCCTGCGCCAGCTGCGGCATCACGGTCGGTGATTCGATGGGCTCGCGGCCTCGAAAGCCGCGGCGGGCTGTCATGATGTTGCTTCATTCTGACTCATCTCGCGACCGCGCTCTTCGGGGTTACCCCAACTAGTGCAGGATGATTACGCTCATCGACTACGAGCGTCGGCGACTGGCAGTCCACAGCCACGTGGATCATCTGGCGACTGTAACGTCCGACCTCCGGCTTCGCCTCGGCTATCTTAGCCCATTTTGGGCCTTTTCTTCTGTCCGCGCGTGCGCGATAGTATGCCTCGTGGACTTGGAAGCCGTAGCCTCGTCATCATATTTTTGCATCCAGATCATGATTCCGAATTTGCTGTTGATGAAAGCGACTGGCTCGCTTTAGCAAATCTCTTGTGGCTTTGACGTGACCCTCTTTCGGTCGACCACTTTTGCCAAATAACCGGATGGGTAGCCACGGCTATACCGGCATAAAGTCAACACAACTCAAAGCCAGATAAAAGCGGAATGAAAGATACAAAGGAGCTTCAAGCTGACCCCACGGAGGATAGAGCGAGCTTCCTGTGAGCGGGACACAGGCCTCTTGAGATCGAATCCCCCGAGGGATGGACGAGATCGCACGACAAGCTCGGCATTGAAGGTAAAGTCCCATCCATAAACCCCCGGCCTTCCTCCCGACTCTTGACTCTGAAGGAAAGAGGAGGCTTTGCTTTCTACTACGGAGGACCAAGCATTATGGGCATAACCTCAGCGGAGGCTCAACAACCTCCACACGGGAAGCTTTGGTCTTGCGGGCTAGAACGAGCGGGCTATGAACTTGGGGCTCACAGGAACCTCGGCCCACACTTTCGGACATGGGCGAGAAGGTGATGAAGAAGACGTCCTGACCTTGAGATTTTACCCGAATTGGGTGGCCCTTCTCGAGGAGTCGAGGTTTGCTTCACGCCAGGATCTGGGACTGGCGTCACGAAGCAAGCTCTCCCTTAGTGGGCTTGGCGGGAGTATCGTGAGAGGGACATAACGGATGGGGGTAGAGGCATAGTAGCGGGGTGGGAGGACCTCGAACGAAGATCCGGGAATGTCAGGCTGATCGCTCGGAGTGGCCGTGAGACACTTGGCCAACTGGCTTTGATCTGTCTTCGGGGCTAAGATCGGGCGAATGAAAGCGCCTGTGATGCAAAATTAGGGATACCACATAATTTATGAAAACAGAGCCAGGACTAAACCGTAAGCTCACGTAGATTCTGGGAGTGGTAGGACAGCGAGAACCTTTGATGTCTTCTGTCAAGGGGATCATACTCCTAACTACAACCACTAACAAAAAAGTAACGTTCTTTCCAAAATTTATGGGAAGACGGGATATCCGAGATGATCCAGTCTGGGTGTAGATAAATAAAGAAAGCCTTGAAGCGGCTTCTTCAGCTAAAGAGTCGAAACCAGGAGCTATCTTGGGAACACCCAAGCCTGCTCCTAAAGGAACCATGACCCGATCAGGAATACCTAGAAATTGGGCGAAAGTTGGGGAAGGCGGGACCGTTGAAATGTTGCGAGACCACTTTTTATAAAGGGATGTAGAGACGGAGGCCATTGTCGAAGGACACCTTGAAGAAACACGCCCCATCTTGGGCGCCGAATAGCGTAGGAGGATTGAAAGCGTGGACACGGACACAGGACACCAAGCGGGGGGCCTATATCGTCTCACGAAAATTTCCCCATATAAGGCTCAACCCTGCGGGTCCGCGCCCGAGCATTACGGCGACGGATCAGGCCCCACGGGGTGTTTAATCTCGTCAATTCTACCCTTGCCCTTTGCAAGGGAGAGGAGGTTCAGACATCTCGAAGAGCAACCCATGACTAAATGATTAGATTCACCACACAGCCATGCAGATCGAATCTGGTAGAGAGTGGCACCTCTATCTGAAGAAGGAGACGACCTTTGGACCCGTAGGAGTATCATATAAAGTAAGAACCAGACTAACCAAAATTTAGCCACAGCGCCTCGCTATACCTCAGAAGGTACCACGAAGGAAGAAGACGCATGCAGGTCCTAGGAGCAGGCAGAAAGGGCGACTGACGAATTATCACAAAGCGCCAAAAAGTTACGACGGAGTCGGACAGATGTTAAGAAAAGGCCCAGGAACTCGTGAGAAGTAAGGTTCAATATCGAGACACAATGCTAACGGTGAGAGGATGTTCTCTGAAGGCGGAAGGAACTAGAGGAAATGGCGAAAGTCGAAAAGTCATCATTATCACGGGACATTTGTGTGTGACAAAGCCTAACCAAACCGATATGAACAGCAAGTAGTCTTTTGTTCAGCTTGATCTGACCCTTGCCCATATTACTTAGTAAACAAGGGCTAAAGACAATGATTAAGGTTTAAAAAATATCTGTGGGCCCTCACCAAGCCCAGTGAGTTTAAAAGAAGGTTATAAGCGGGTATAGTGGCATGGGCTCTAGCATCGGCCCAGCTTGGGACAGTTCATTAAGCCGAGGGCCAGTACTTGGATGCCCTCAGAGCCCATATCAATAGAGTGGTAATCTCCTTCAATAAGGAGTAAAGATAATTCATCTTGCTCTCAGAATTATCACTTATTGTTTGACGATAAGGATAGAAAATCCCCATCGATGAGAAAGTCTTATCTACCCTCAAATTGGGGAAAACATATACTATAAATGGAAGCACCCCATGGTGAAAGTTCTTGTGAGACTTATGTACAGTACTTCATTCACTAGCGGTTGATATTCTCTTCCCACGAAAAGAAGCGGCTTAGGAGTGGAGTGGCAACGAGGCGAGCCCCTGGAGTCCTCTTTCTTTCTTGTTTTTGCGGAGGTCCAATGTTGAGCCGACGGATGGCTGTGAAGCAGTTAGTTCAGGCCTAATGATTCCCGACACGCTCCGAGCCAGTCCAGTTAAGAAAAGGCATCATCAGTACTAAAAACTTTAAAGGATGACGCAACATGTAAGTTAATAGCAAAAATAATCGACTCAAGAACTATATATTTGTGTCAAATATCTAGAATACAAGATTTGGTCCACATGTGGAACTTTGTTATCTGAGCTATCGACACGAAGCGCACGAAGAAATGAATCATTGTACATCTTTGCCTCTCGGCTGACAAAACATGTTGGAACAGGTTGATGATAAAAACATAAAAAATAAAGGAAAAACAAAAGCAAACCTAGATCGTTGTAGAAGAAACCATTTTATTGGAAAAGAAAACTCAGATTTGAGAAAGAAAACGATAAGAGGAGTGATTTCAAGCCAAAAATAGTAAAAAAATCACTATCCTTTCTAAATGGTGTTGCACGTGTGGGAGAATATCGCATTCCTAAAATGCCTTCTCTCAATGATTGAAAAAAAAAAAAAAACTATTTTTAACCCAACAAACCTGGATTGCAAATTTGAATTCCCATTCTTGTTGAATCTGGTGAATATCATTGATTTATTTCAAATGTCGTATACAATCAATTATATTAAAAGAAATGTCGGATTAAATGAAAAATAACCCAACAACTATTTTTAGGTTTTGATGATGCTTTTTTCAATCGGACTGGGCTGGAGCGTGTTGGGGTTGTGGGCGGAACCGAAATTTGGTGGCGGTAGTTTGAAACAAGATCGTCGGGCGGAATGGGATTTCTTCATGTTTGGGTGGGTGTCTGGGGCTTTGGATGTAGCCTCCTGCAAAAACAAGAAAGAGGGATTCGAGGGCTTAGTGAGCGCTCCGTCTCTCAAATCAGTTCACTTCTGAGAAAAGATGGAGTTTGCTTTGAGGCCAGATATGTTGCATACCACTCATAGATAGGGTGCTTTGTGGTATTTATATTATGTATTTTCCCAGTTGGATGGTAATTAGGATTCTTTCCCATTAGACCAGGATATTCTTGCTTATGAGTATCGAATTTGATTAATGAGCACTTTATTTAAAATTATCCTTCTTCTTATTGGTGGGATCTTGGCTTGTCGTGAGATGAAGTATAATTATATTGTCAAATCTTTATTTTCCTTGTTGATGGAATCTAGTTGGATTCAGATAATACTTTATGAGGTTTGTTCTCATTTCCCTTATCTCGATGGGATCTAGTTTGATTTTATAGGATATGGGCTTTCTCGTCGCCACTGGCAGGCACCCCAGTAGTGCGGACAGGCCTGCAGTGTGTTTAGCGTCAAGGTGACGATGGGTATGCCTCTTGGTTGGAGTCTGGCGAGTGAGCTGCGAGCGTTTTCAAACCCGGTGCCCCGGCCTTATTAATGCGATGTCTGCGTGGGCAAGGGTAGCGTTCTCATCTGAGATACGAATTTGCATTGTCCTACTCGGGTAGGTTGGATGAAGCGATCGGCGAGTCATCGTTTGCACGATAATGATGACTCTTTGGTTTTCGCGCTCATCTTTCCCACTTCTTTCAGTTTCCTTTTGTTTCTTTCGCAGACCTCCTTTGTCTTGTGTTCTCCCGATCTTGAAACCTCTTATTTGCTTTCAGCTTTTCATGGCGTTTTTCCTGAGATAGATTTTTTTCGTTTTATTCCTGGGATCATGGCGTCCTTATCAACTGGTCTTTGGCCGATCTGACATTGGATTAGGTTGGCCAAGTTTTGTTTCATTATTTGCTTTCATCATGGGTGGGTGCTCTTCTTCTACGTGTATTGGAGGTGACTCTTATTGTTGCCGGTTGGCGGATGTGGCGCCTCGGCAGTCGGCCGGGGTTGAACAGTACCGGGGGGCGCCCCCTTTTCCCTTGGACAAGGGAAAGGGGAAAGTAGACCTGATTAAATATCTGGAGGTTGGAATACACAAATGTCATTCGACATGCCCATTGTGGGGCCTAGCAAGGTCGGTCCCTCATATGGGCCACGCTGTGGCATTATGGAGAAGCCTCCTTGCCCAGCGTTCGAGTGGTCCCCGAGGCGTTTTGACCTCCTATGTGGTTTACGTGCCTAGATGGTGCTTCTTTGAAGTGGCCTTCGATAATGACCCGCTTTCCTGCACGCCCTTCATGAAAGGGTTTCTGGCCTTCCAATCTGTATGCCCAAATACAGCGGTTGGGGTATTTTGGATTGGACTGGTTTTCTTTGGGACGAGGACTTGTGTTCCCAGTATAGCTTTGTTCCTTTATCTTTTTAGCGTGAAGGAAACCTCTGAGGGCTTCCTCTATTTTTCTCGACGTTCTGGCGCTCCTTTGGTGATTTCCGATCTTCCCTCTTCCCACAGGCTTTGGAAGGGACGCCACTTCTTTGTTAGCGGCCCGCCGGTGGGAATATGACCCTCTTAACGAGGGACAACGGCCCTAGGCGTTAGGTTATGGACCACCCCCGAGAATCTACGTAAGTGTTCGCTTTGTTTTTAGTATAACCTTTATGGGGTTATTGGGTATTTCTAATTCTGCATTGTTTACATGCTTCTCAGGCGCTTGAATCGATCTCAGCGCTAAAGATAACGTCATAACGCTGGCGTTGGCTAAGTGTCCTCTCGCCACTGCCACGTGGTGATGAGTCCCGGACATTCCTGGCCCTTTGAGCTCGAGTCGGCCTTCTTTGGGGCCTTCGCCTCTGCTTCATATGAAGTTTCTCCCTTCCAGGCCTTAATTCATCCAAACCCGCAAGGGAGGCTTACAGCGCGGTTGGAGCGTTGTCTCGGAAGCCGGGAGTGTGAAGCGGAAGAACCACGGACTCCGGGTTGAGAGAGGTCGATGAACTGAGGTCAGGTTCGAAGTGGGGCGTCTTCACTCTTCTCGGGTCTACCCATTGGCGGGAGCGGGCATTGTCGCCTCATTTGAGGCTCCTAAAGTCTTGAGTTCGCGACCCAGTTGGGTGCTATGATAAGGTCCCTTAGGTGGGGCGTTAGACGGTTGTTAGCGGTCATGTCATCGTTATGCGGAATGCGTGAAGGTGTTAAGGCCACCTTCTCAGGGGCGGAAGAATTGAGGAGGAAGGATCCAGACCCCGAAGTTGGCAGAGATGGGGACTCTTTTCTTCTCAATGCGAACTTCGTGCGGCGTTATCTCGTCAAGTTCTTAGGATTCACGATCTCAGAGGTCGAAGCCTTGTTTGCCAGTTGATGAAGGCTTTGGCTCACATCCCCTCGAAGGGCCACCTCATAAGTTCCTATACCTTGTCGTGTCTGCTTCCATTTTGAGTTGAGTGTTGATCTTGCGTTGGATATTGATTCTATGTTGGATGTTGCAGGTGGCTACTCATTTGATGGGTTTGGCGAAAGGCCCAGACTAAGGAAGGAATCATGCCAGCGGCAGGTTTCTGAGCGAAGGTGGCTTCCCTCACATACGAGAGAGCAGGCGCGAGGTGGGATTTTAGCATCTGTTGAGGCGGTGAAACTAGATTTGATTTGTTGCACGTCAGTGGTGCTGGTGAGAGGTAGAGAAGATGAGGCGAAAGCGGCAGGGCGGCTGGGGCGAGCTCAGTCGTTGGGCGGGTTGCAGTGCAAAATAACACTAGGATAAGGATGGGGCTGGTGCCCATGAGCTGGATAGTTGGGATGAGCTCATCACATCGGAGGCGGCTGCGAGTCTGGGGAAGGCTGCGTGCGGTGAGACGACCTGCAGCGATAAGACGGGCGCCTCTTTGAATGGGGCTCGTGGTCAGGGCCTCAAATTTATAGCTGGCGGGCAGCGTGAGGAAGTCATAGTGGGCTCGTGGGGACCTTCATCAACAAATAACTTTGGTTGCTCAACGGGATGAAGTTATCGGAAGATTGAGGATGGGGGCTTTGTACTCGATGGGACCTGGGTGCGTACAGCGCTTTTAGAGGAAAATTGCTGTGTATCTGGCGGACAGCTTTGGCATTCCTGCGACGAGGCGGTCGCTCTCGGGCAATGCGGAGAACTTGACACCCCATTGAGCACTCCATTCTTACCTCAGCCATCCTTTTGCGATGCACGATTGCGGTGCATGTCGTGCTGATCTTTGTTTTACTTATTTTTGTTTGTTTGGGACCCGGGACATATGTAGCCTTTTCCTTAATAGCGATCTTTTACCACTTTTGTCTCTAATTTTGCAATTCGTTGTTCTTCTATTGTATTGACTTCTTGAACACATTATACGGGTGACGGCTCACGGGATCTAGAGTTTAGTAGTTGGGCTTTGGGCGGCGGGGTTTAAGTGGGCTACTCTGCCTGATGGTTGGCCCCAGATTTTAGGCTACATGGCTGAGTGGGAGTAGTCGAGGTCTTGTTGTTTGCGGTTTGGTATTTGGGCGCTAATGGTGAAAAGCTTGGTGATATGACTCTTAAGTTTGCATGGCTTTGACCAGTCGTCGAGCTCGTCAAAGTGGCTGTTGGGCTTGAGCGTTGAGGCCTTGTGGCGATACCTTTGGTGATCGACTTCTTGGGTTCGCGTGGCGCTTGTGCGGAGTAGTCGGGCTCGTTAAAGTGAGCTGCGGGCTCGGCGTTGAGGCTGTGTTGGCGATATAGCGCTGGTAGTGACTCTTAGAGGCTGCGTGGCACAATGCGAGTAGTCGAGTTCGTTAAAGTGAGCTCTTTGGGCTCGAGACCACTGAGGCCTTGTTGGCAATGCTCTTTGAGGTGATCCGGCTCTTAGGGCATGGCCTTTGCGGAGTAGTCGAGGCTCGTGAGTATTTGTGGGCTCAGACCAGGCCTTGTTGGCGATATAGCTGGCGTCGACTCTTAAGGGCTGCGTGGCACTGTGCGGGAGTAGTCGGGCTCGTGAAAGTGAATCTTGGGCTCGGCGGCGAGGCCTTGTTGAAGCGTCTGACTGGGTTTATCGGCTCTTGGGGCTGCGTGACTGTGTAGATTAATTCGAGGCTTGTCAAGAGTGGTCTGCTTTGGGCTCCGGTGGCCCGAGGGCCTTGTTGGCGATATAACTGGTGATCGACTCTTAGGGCTGCGTGGCTGTCTGAGGTAGGTCGAGCTCGTCAAAGTGAGCTATTGGGCCGGTATTTAGGCCTTGTTGGTGATATAAGCGAGTTGATCGACTCTTAGAGCTGCGTGCTTTGTCACGAGTAGTGAGCGCTCGTTAAAGTGGTATTGGAGCTCGGGCGGGGCCTTGTTGGCGATATAGCCTAGGCAGTCGACTCTTGGGGTTTAGCGTGGCTGGCGTGTAGAGTAGTCGAGCTCGTGAAAGTGAGCTATTGGGCTCCTGGCGCTTAGGCCTTGTTGGTGATATAGCTGACTAATCGACTCTTAGAACGCGTGGCTTGTCGCCCGAGGAGTAGTCGAGGCTCGATCAAACTAAATTCGTTAAATGAGCCATTCGACTTAGTTTCTTGGAAGATGCAGTGTCTTTAATCTTTGATTTATGGAAATTTGAAACGTTGCGTGAATTTAGTGCTTTGGCCTTCTTATAAATAGCGGCTTCATTCTTTATGGAGTTTATACTTTGGATACTCTGCCCACTGCAGTGCGTGCTTGAGATACGCATGATATGAAGCGTCGAAGCTTGATCGTCTTCGTTGGGGATCGCTGAAGATTAAGTTGATTTCGTTGGACCTGCCTTGTGGGAGTTGTTTTTCCCTAGTCTCCGCTTTATACAGGGTCATGTTATTCCTAGCCGTCTTTAGGGAGATGTCGGAGGGGCGGTACATTTGTGGCTGCTTCTCTATTTACATTCTTTTTCTCTTACTCTCCTTTCTTCTCTTTCTCCCGCTTCTCCTTCATTCTCTCTTCCTTCCTTTCTTCCTTTTCTTCTTTCCTTTCGCCTGAACTCTTTCCATCCACTTTTCTTACTCCTCTTTTCCACCTTTACTTTCTTCCACTTATTTTCATCTACGTTTTCCTTTCTCTTTTCTTCCTGAGGTTTTTTTTTTGAAATGCTTGTCTTATGTATTTCCAAGATGAGATTAACACACCTCTTGATTGTAATTGAATGTATCCCCGATTGGAATAAAGAGAGAGACTTTTTCTTTTTATTCTTTATGAACTTTCTCATTACATTGCATGTAATTTTTAGGCATTATATGTTTGGCATTTGTTTGAGGCGTCCTAACAAAATAACCCGATGCCTTTCAAATTGTCATCGAAAATTGATAATGCCTTCATTTAAGATTACAAGCGAGATCTCTTGATAAAACGTTTAAGGTATTCGCATTCAAAATGATGTAAATTTTTTCCCTCCTTTGTATAGAGCTCTTAATTGCCCGGTCTGATGATGCGGGATATGATGTAGGGAGCCCTCGGTTAAGGGCACAACCATGCGCGGATTCTTCCTTCTTTGGTAGGAGCTTCTTGGGACCCCCAGGTCACACAGCATGTAGCTCCTAGGTTTGACTGCTTTTGGTTATAATACCTCGTGGAGTCTTCCTCTGGTAATCCTCCATGCGCCTTAGAACCTGCTCACGTTTTCATCTAGGAGGTCCAAATTTAGACGGAGAGCCTGTCATTGTGTTCCACTTTATCGTGACTCGATCCTTAGGGACTTTAACCAGACCTCGACGGGGCTCTTGCCAGTGCGAGCTAGGGCGAGAATGGGGTTTCTGGTGCCGACTTAGCGTAGTCTGTGAGCCCATGGCACCTCGGAGGAATTCCTACCACGCGCTAAGATCTTCAATTTGGTCTTCAATGCGTGGGGTTGATGGTGACCGGCTGACCATTGGAGCTATGGATGTCTTTGAGGATGAGTGTAGTTCTTAGTCACGAGCTCGGCACAGAAATCCCTGAACTTAGCGTTGTCGAACTGCTTTCCGTTGTCGATACAGGGGCTCTTGGGATACCCGAGCACACTATGATGGCTCGCCACACAAATTGCGTATCTTAAATTTACTGTGATTGTGGCGAAGAGTTTAGCCTCGACTTCCCGCTGGTAAAGTAATCTAATCATCTGACCGATGATGAATTTACATTGGCCCTTCCCGAGGAAGAGGTCAGTATGTCGAACACTGCATTTGAAGGCGAGCGATGGGAGGCGTGAGATCTTGGCATGCTCTTAGCAGATCTTGCATCTCCTAACTTCGTCGGTGGCGTCTACGGTATTGTGGTCGATGGTATCCTTGTCTTAAGACCTTCCTGCTAATGCAGAGCTTGATATGATTTTAGCATATACACCTTCTCGTGTACTCTCCCTTAGCACGTATTCGCATCTTTCCCGTTGAATGCACTTAAGGATGGGTGTGAAGAAACCTCGCTTGTACAAGCTTCCCTTATTATTAGTGAACCTGGCTGACCTCGTCCTGATTTTAGTTGCTTTTTTCTGCCGCTTCGTAGACGTCCCGCTCATTATAATCCTAAATGAGGTCCATCCAACTCGCCTCGCACCCTGCCAAGTAACTTCAACGTCACGTAGATCTATAGAAGGCTCAAGGTATTCGACTGTGTACTGACCGTCGAGGCCTCCCGTGAGGCTGTCACACTAGTTTTGCCAAGGCACTACTTCAGAGTTCTCGCCCAGATATGTTCTGACCGACCAAATTTCGAACTTCTTTTCAATAAATCTTTGTACCTTTAAGGTATAGGATCATTCTTCCGCTTGCCTCTAGGTGTCTTCTATTTAGTCTTATTACCACCGAGTCGTCGCACCTCGTCGGTCAATTTCTAAAGGAACGGGCGAGGCCGAGGGCCGCTATGACGGCCCCACATTCGGCCTCGTTGTTGGAGGCTTGGAACCGACCGAGCGCATACTCAATGCGTTCATTCCTTCCGGGAGGTCGATTAAACCGTACCCGCCCTTGTGCGCTTCAGGCCCCATACGTAGTTTCTGGTACGGGCAGTCGGCCTATGTTTGGGTGTTCTCAAGAGGCTCACGGTGTAAATCCCATGACCAAATCGCTAAGACCTGCCCTTTATTGCGCCGACTTATATCTCGATGTCGAACTCGCCTCACTTCTATGGCCCACTTCACGCCTTCCCGAGGTCTCTCGGGTTTATGTAACACTCGGGCTTTCCACCTGACATTCACAACCCTCTATGGTACGAGCCCGGGAAGTACATGAGCTTCCGAAATATGTTACTAAGATTAATTTCTCCATCCTCGGTACCTCTCTCGTCTCTACCGGCACGATCGCAAATAGTAAACTCGGGTGCCGGTGACTCTGCCTTTACTTCGACGAGACACGGCTGAGAAGTCTGATACCGCTAAGTATAGAGTGAGGAGCTCCCCCTCGATGGGGCTTACCAGAATTGGGGGGGAACTCAAATATGTTTTCAACGCCGAGAATGCTTCTTCACCGTATCCCATCAAAGGCCTTCTCGAACTCGAAGAGTGACATTTATCACTAGCTCAGATACGACCTGGGCTTTAAAGCAAAGAATCCTTCCTCGTCGATTTGGACCTCCTTTATGCCTGAGGGCGACGGCATGTCGAGCACAACCTTTATTTTGTCTGGATTTGCCTTAATTCCTTAGTGGTTGACTATGAAACCTAGGAATTTTCCTAGCTGATAACAAGGCAATAATTTCGGGTCGATTTAGTTTCATGTCAGGATTTCCTCGTGATCCGGAACGCCATTGCATGAACTATGTGGAGCTCGGGCAAGGGTGGATTTTTACTACATGTCATCTATGTACACTTCCATGGTCGTCTTTATATGCTTCCGAACATCCCGCTCACTAGTCTCTCGTAGGGGCCTCGCGCTCTCGGAGTCCAAAAGGCATCACACGATAACAACAGTTCCCGCCTCATGACGAAAGCGAGGTATTTTCTTAGTCATCTCGAACTATGCCGACCGACAGCCGGAGAAGGCATCCATAAAACTGAGGAGTTCATGGCCAGCAAAGTGGGTATCTACGATGAGGTCGATTCATGCGTAGGGAAACTCGTCCTTCATTGGGCACGCTTTGTCGATGTCGCTGAAGCCGATGCAAAGTCGCCACTTGATGTTTGCTTTTGACAGGCACGACATAATAACCATCTCAGATATTCCACCTCTCTCGATTGCTCGCTGAGGAGTTTACCGACCTCCTCGTTGATCGCTGTCTGTCAGCGCCGAAGCCTCCTCTTGTTTTACTGCTCAAAAAGACGGATCACGCTCAGCCTATGGGTAATTATCGTAGGGTCAATTCTCCTATGTCCGCTCTCGCTTCCAGCGAAGACGCCTTTGTTCTCGGGCTCCTCAAAAATGGGTGAGAGGGCTTTGAGATCTTCCGCTAAATTGGAGCCGATGTAGGCGGTAGGTGTTCGTGGTCGCTATCCAATGGTACAGTTCCAGCTTCGAGGCTCAGTCGTGTGAATACTTCGCCGCTGCGCATTTCGAGCTCATCCAGGGATATGTTATCAATCATTTTTTGCTTCATGGATGTTGAGTAGCATTCCCCGCCACTTGTCAGGGTCTCCTCGAACCATTCCTATCCGCCTCACGAGGAAACCTAGATCACCATGTGGTGCGAGGAACGGCTTTATCAAGATTACAGAGGTCCTACTAACAACATTATGCGCATTCGGTGTCTACAACGAAATCTTACCGGGCCGGTCGTCGCCTGGCATGGGGGATCTCCCAAGGTGAGTACTGATTGTATTGAGCCCAAGGGTAATACCTTTTCTCCCGAGAATCCCTCGCACGGGTGCCGACGTTCCAGCATTTTCTCCCTTCCGATGCCCATCTTATCGAAGGCCGAGGCAAAGATTAGCTGTCACTGAACTCGTTGTCAACTAGACCCGATGGACGCTTTTTTGGCCACAATCGTCGAATTACCAAGGGTCGCCATAGGGGTGCCGCATCCCTCCAAGTCCGAGTCGAGAAAGTTACATGTCGAGACGAGGCGCTTCGACACCGCCCCACTTCCGCCATCTCGTCGACCGATGTCGCAAGCAGATGGGCCTTCCTAGTCAGAGCCGATTCTCTCCCCCGCAAATCCTCCCGAGATCACGTGATTTCTCCTAAAGGCCGTTGCGCCGGAAGCTGTTGTCCGGTCGAGGTGGGCGGTGGTGGTCGCCGAGCCAGAGCTTGGCTTCGAAACCGACTCGAGGCCGACAGAGGCTATGAATCGTCTGAGATACCGCGCCGATAAATACTCTACTTCTCTGCTGTATGCAAATATCCGCGCGGTGCCCGTAATCCCCGTGGAACTCGTGAATATCCGTGTTGTCAAGGGTTCGACTTCATTCAGTCGCCACCCCGAATCGCTTCGCTTCATACTTCTCGCGCAGGACCGCGATATCGAGGCCGCGGGCGTGGAACCGCCAGCGAATAACGCTTGTCGCCCTTCGAAAGGCGGTGGGCCTGCACGATCTCCCGAGGTTCCCACGCCTTCGGGACCGTTTCTCCATCTTTCGAGACCTTTCCCGCCATGGTTCGTCGCCTCCGTCCTCGCCGCCGTCTGTCCTGCTTTTTTCTCTATGGGTAGAGGAGCTCCCTTTCTTGGATATGAGGGCTTCTTCACCGTTAATGTACTTCTCTGCTTTTGCGAGCACCTCAGCTATGCTTGCTTGGGGATTTTTGGAGATGGAAAACATCAAGTCTTTCGAACAACCCCTAATCCAAATAGAATGAATGCAAGGATCTCAACTTCTCGCCTAGTATATCTACCTTCTCGTATATCAAGATTGAATTCTGACATAAGAGACCAAAGCTTTCTTTGCGAGCTCGCTTGATGGTCAACAGATGATAACTTGGCTTTCTATATGTCCTGGCCCCAATGAAGTGAGAGACTTAACGCACGGATAGCTCTCTAACGAGAGATCACGCACTTCATGAAGCCTATTAAACCAAAGCAAGGTCAGCCTTTAATGTGATAGCGAAGGCTCGCGACGCATGCGGTCTGATACCCATGCAGCTCCATTTGGTTTTTGTAAGCGTTGAGATGATCGACCGGATTCCCACACCATTGAATGCTTCCACTGCGGGCATCCCCAATTTTGCCGAAGAGGGCATGCAGGCATCTCAAATGCGGAAGCGGTGACTCATTTGTCAGACTCAAGGTGTCCATAGTGTTAGGAGCACGCCCTCTTACCACCTCCTTCACACGCCGAGCTCTTGGCCGGAGGCCGAACCTCTTCTCCCCTGGGATTGCTCTCCCGCCTCCTTGCCGAGGGTGGCGTAGCCTTCATCCCGACATGCCTTCGCAGTGTTGCTTCGTCGCTTCCTCCGCGGCCACCGCGGTCCGCCCCCTAGCTCCTACGCAGGGACTCCCTCGTCGTTTCAGCACCTCGTGGAATGTCGATTGTGTTGCCTTCATGAGGAGGAAAGTTGTGACCTCCTGTGCTTGTCGTGGTCTCCCCTGCATGCTAGACCGCTGGGTGAGTCGCTTCTCTAACTCTCCTATCAGTTGTTGCGAGGTGCTGAGCTTCCACCTCTTTCAGGTGTCAGCTTCAGACACTTAACGCGCTGTGGTTCGTCGTCCGCGCCACCGCGATCTCGCATCTCGTGTGGATTGACGCTGCTCCCGCTTGTGTTTCGGTTGATACCATCAAGAATCGAGATCGCCTTATTTATCAAGGAACCGCCATTCCCACAAAGCGGCGAATCGATGATGCTTTTTTCAACCTGGACGGGCCGAGTATGTCAATACAATGGGAACTGTGGTCAAGTAGGATCAGTCCGGCGCCTGGATCGCCGGGCCGTAGATAGGACCGCCGCCGCTGGTGTGCGTTCGATGCAGCACCTCCGCAAAACAAAGCAAAGAAGGGTCGGGCAGGCTTTCGCCGCGCCGCTCCGATGCCTAAATCGCTTTCCGAGAAAAGATGGACCGCCGAGGGCGAATGTGTTACGACTTTCACCGATGTGGTGGCCTCGACATTTATAGTATATGTTTTCCCCACTGATGGTGATTATGATTCTTCTCATCGATCGATATTTCGCTTTTATCTGTGATTCGACGGATTGACAGAGCACTTTATTTAAAAGCATCCTCTTCTTCCTTATCGTGGGATCTTCGCTTGATCCGTAGGATGAGTCAAGAGTATCGTGAATTATTTTATTTTCCTTGTTGATGGGATCTATTGATTTGGTGATAATACATTACTCCGGTTTATTCTATTTCCCTTATCGATGGGATCTAGCTTGGTTTATGTGATGGGCTTTCTCGACATCCATAACCGCCTTGGGCCATGCGGATTGGCCCTCACATGGGCTTCAGTTTGAAGGCCTGAAATATTTCAATGGGCGCGCTTCGTTGGTTCGACGAAAGTGGGCCTGCTTAGCCCATTTTTTTTCAAACCCTATCAGGTTTAAATGTCGTATTAAAAGAAAAATATAATTGAGATTTTGATGTTCTTATGCAATCAATTATATTCACCGATGGGTTCAACAAGAATGAATCGCATGGCACCTCGGTTTTACGTTAAAATCGTTTTTTTTCATTCAGTTGAGAAAATGGGCATTTTAGGAAAGAGAATATTCATTCCACACGTGCAACACAATTTTGGAATTATTTTTTAAGTTAGTTAATCACCTTTGGTTTCTTCATAATCTCTTTTTTAAATAGAATGAGATTTATAAATCATAGCATAATTTTCATTTTTTTAATTATATGAACTTCATATTTAATTGCAGATGTAGCATAAGACAAACCAAACCTCTGATGACGAATGATATGTCGTCCAACATGGCTTGTTAATTTTGCATGTTTTAACGGTGAAAGCTTTATAACTTAAGCATGATGGGCACATGTCTTGCTAAGTTTGGTTAGAAAAAAAAGACTTAGAAATATTAGTAAGAAAATTATGAACTTTCACGATTTTTACATTTAAATACTGAACTTTCATGACTTTCCAATTTAAATCTTGGACCAAAAAGTCTTTTTTATTTATTTTTACTATGTTAAAAATAATTATATAAATATGAAAATTAATTTTTTTTAACATTTAGTCACTTTACAATACATCAAAGTAACTTCTTAAAACATATCTAAAAACTTAGGAAACAAATTAAAAATAGTTTGGGCTTGTTTGATTCATGTTTTTGGAAACTCTTCTTAAGAACAATTTTTCAAAACACAGATAATACTATTTTGGTGTTCTTTAAAAATTGTTCTTGTTATTTGAAATTAGCGATTTTTGTGTTATTCGTGTTTTTCAGAACAAAAAAGATTGAGAAACAAACGGTTTTCTGTATTTTCCTCGCTCTCCTTATTTTTCATAACAAAAAACAATTTTCAAAAACTATAAACTATACCTTTTAGTTTTAAAAAAGATTTATATTTTTAAGAAGATCAATAACAATTTTCATAAAAAAAAATCATAACATTGTTAAAGAAAACCTATTACTTTAAAAATATTCTAAATAACTATTTCATGTCTACTAAATTTTTTTTCGATAGTAACATTCTTTTGCAAATTTTATTTTTCATTTAACTTCGACTTTCAATGAAACAAAATTTAAAATTATGTCAACATTGAATATTTTTCATTCAACTTCGGACCTCAAAATTCAACATGAGACACTTTTAAATTTCTTGTTTTTTCAATTGAAAGTCGAAGTTGAATGAAAAATAAAATTTTAAATGAAAATATTCAAGACAAATCTAAATAAAATTTTTAAATAAAATAAAATTTAAAATTGTCTCAATATTGAAATTTGAGATCCGAAGTTGAAAGAAAAATATTCCGTACTGAGACAATTTTAATTTTCTTTCCAATTGAAAGTCGAAGTTGAACGAAAAATAAAATTTACAAAAGAATGATACTATCGAAAAAAATTTAGTAGATATGAAATAATTATTTAGAATAGTTTTAAAGTAATAGGCTTTCTTTAACAATGTTATAAAAAATATATTTTTTGAAAATTGTTATTCAGTTTCATAAAAATAGAAATATTTTTTTAAAACTAATATATTTTTAATTTGTTCCCTAAGTTTTTAAATATTTTGTAAGAAAAAACCTTCACATGTTTTATTTTTTAATGATTTCTCATATTTATCTAATTATTTTTTTATCTCTCTCGAACACCGATAACCTATCCTTAAGGCTCAGTTATCGTTTCTCAACCTCAAGCCTCAGGTTCAAGCAGAAGCATTATGCACAACTAACTCACGATCACATGTGAGCCAAGGAATCTCTGCCTATGGTCATCAAGCTACGGTTTAACACTCGTTCCATCTCCCTTCCTGGCCTCAAATTTAATGTGAAACATGCACGGTGACGACATTTGCAAACATTAAGAGAAAGGTGAAAAACATCAAAATATATAAACGTGTAAAAAGATTACATCGTTCAAATCATAAATAGGGTTCATACCCCGGGCTACATCGTAGGCCTAGAAAATTGAACTAAAACATAATGAAAAAAAAAACACAGCAAACTCTAATAGAAGGCATCAAGAATGTTGTAGAAGATGGTGATGCAGCCTCGGGAATCTTTCTATACATACTCGCGTGTTGAATCTCTGGTCGTCAACAACCATAAAATTCACAAGTAAGGTTGTTTTTATAAGTTTCTAGGGTTACAAGGGCAATCTTATCTTTTGGTTTGAGTTCCCTCCTTTGGAAGTGTTTGAGGCTAGTGTAATCGAGCCATCATTAGCATGCTCCTAGCTCTAGCCCCAGCCCCATTTTAAAGGAGCAGGCCCGAGCCCTGCAGAATTTGGGTGGTCCAGCCCGAGCCCCACCCAAGCCCGCAGCAGGAGCTGTCTCGAGCCTAGCCTCGAGCCCGCCGGCAATGCTTCATTTGTACCAAGCTCGAGCTTGCTCGCTTGGTTAGCTCGTGAGCTTGAGAAAGAGCTCGTTTAAAGCTCGACAAAGAGCTCGTTTAGAGCTCATTTAAGGCTCATTTAGAGCTCGTTTAGAAGGCTTGTTTAGATAGCTCGTTTAAGGCTCGTTTAGAGCTAATATGAAAATGTTCAAAATAAACCTTAAAATATACAAATCCAATATTACATAACCAAACATATTTAAAGAAAATGTTCATCTAAAATAGCTAACATACAACTAAATTAAAAAGATAAGACAATAAAAGTTCAATTAACTTGATTGAAGTTCAAGAGTTAAAATATTCATCATGTTCATTTGTAGGAAAAATTTGTTGTGCATCAAGTCTTCTCCATGATATCCACCCGCTCAAAAATTTTTAAAAAAAGAGAGAGATTATGCAGCCTATAAAACAAACAAATTAGACATATGAAACAAAAAAAACTTTCTTATGCAACATATCAAACAAATCCTCTTGTTCATTATGCAAAAATTAAAAAGATAAGCATCCCTATGTTCATTATGAAATATAACATAAACGTTCACGAGCCTGCTCACAAGCCATGTTCACGAGCCTGCTCACGAGCCATGTTCATGAGCCTGTTCACGAGCCTGGTTAACGAGCTTGCTCATGAGCCTATTCGCAAGCTTGTTTACGAGCTGACGAGCCGAGTTTGAGGGTGCTTGGGCTCGGCTCGTTTAACTTACGAGCCTCAAAATGATGTTCGGGTTCGGCTTTCTTTTACTTAATAAACGAGTTCGAGTGGAGCTTAACGAGCCGAACGTACCGAGCAATTTCACGAGTAGCTTCCTAAGACGTTACAACCTTATTTGAGGCCTTTCACATGATGTATTCTAAAATCTCTCCATTTTATGAAGAATCTATAATTTTCAAAGCCCCTTTTAAGTGACTTTGAAACTGGATAGAGAGTGGTTAAGGTCACTTCAAAATTTTCAAAGCCACTAAGAAGTTACTTCAAAATCAGGTAGAGAGCAGGTGACGACACTTCGAAATTTTCAAAGTCACTAGGGAGTGACTTTGAAACTTGGCAAAGAGTGAACAATGATGCTTCAAAATTTTTGAAGCCACTATGGATGACTTCGAAACATGCTTCCAAATTGCTGATTCCTTCTCAAGGCTTATGTATCTCTTCCAAGCTTGCTCTATGCGTGTTTGTGCCTTGAAAAACTTTGTGGCTATCTCCTCATTCTCCAAGAGTCTACAAAAGTACCTAAAACCTACAAAATCCATGCAAACTCATCATAAGGACTAACATGTAGCTAAATTGGGGGTTGTTATATGATTCACACTCGAAAAGATTATGAAATATGAGTATAAAAACACGTAATTTGAGTGTTCACCATATGCAAACAAGATGTCATTGCTACACACGCCTTTATGTTGTTCGCACCGCTTACGTCCATGTAGAGAGATATACTGATGCAAAGATTTCCACTAATCTGATTCAATGTTTACAATTAGTCTTATGAGGTGCGAGAATCTTTCTCTACCCATGACCCTTCTTGAAACCTAATCACTCATCCGCTATGAACTTCCTTCATTCCCCTCTCAATAGCATTGCACACCCATAACCCACATTACATAGATAAGATGAAGAAAATAAAGAACATTATCTTTCACACTAGGTAAAAGGATTTTAATGTGAAATACCTCACCCGAGTATTTGCACTCCACACTCCTTCAACACGTTCGGACTTCGGTTGTTCTTCTTCAAGCTCGGCTCCTGAAATTCGTGTTGAGAACTTCCAAATCCCTGAATTTATAGCACTTGTAATTCAGTCTTGGAAGTCTTGATAGGACTAGATCATTATCCTAAGATGACCCCTGATCCTCCCTTAAATTTTCTCAACTGTCCTTTAAGCTACTAACTCACACGTAAACATGTAGCTAGGCAGTCCAACGAATGCACTGCGTAAACCTAAACCTTCTAATGGCCAGAGTGTAGCTAATAGCAAGATAAGGGCTCTAGGGTCAAACTCGCCAGATGGGTTTTCTTCGCGCAAAACGATTTACAGCGAATAAAAGGTGAATTTCAGTTCGATTTTCGTTCAGAAACATGGAGGTGATTGGTTTGCAGATTGAAAATAAATTGAAATAAAATATGAAAAAGAACTCCTTGAAGCATTGGCATATTGGTTTGAGGTCCTAAAGCGACTGAGAGGTTCTCGGGTTCATTTCCTCGCGTTAGGGAGGATGACCTATGGTCATTTCCCGAACCGGATCTTCATTTAGCTTTAAAAACTAAACCCTATAATTTTCCCTTTTGAAAAACAAAGATTTATCGAGCATAAATGCTCCTAAGATCGAATACATATCTCATAAATCTAACTCCGGGCAGCGACAACAGAGGGCAACGGTCTCATGAATCTAGCAACAAACATCCAGCCGAACCCTAAAAGATTGCCAAATACTGGGTCCATCAAGGTACATTTAAGAGATTTAAACCTAGATTGGAGAGAAATAAAACATAAATACCTATAAATGCGCATAAAATAGAGAACCGTTAGTTACTCCAAACCCTAGCCAACAACCCTCCTCTCAAGGATGAAAGCTGCCCAGCTTAACCATCCTCCCGAGTTGTCATCCTCAGAGGGGTGTTTGGTAGTCGAGAAAATGGGAGAAAGGGAGAGAAAATGAAGAAGAAGAAAAAGAGGCGGGAGAGCTGAAAGCTTCCCGCCAAAAAGAAATTTTATTAATGAAAGAGATTATCAACAGTGTCTAGTCTGGGAGCTTTTTATAGCCAAACCCCCTTTACAAATTACCAAAATAACATAGCAAACACTATTACAATGAGGGCAAAAAAGGAAGAAAACCAAAAGGTGACAAAAGAGTCAAAAAGGGTAAACGGGCAGCAAGAATTCAAAAGTGCAGGATGAATAGTGGCAAAACTGGCGAATAGTGGCAACAGGATACTAAGAACTTGCGAAATTTCACAAATTACGAAATTTTCAAGAGGTTATGGAAAATTATACTCGCCAAATTTCCTACAGCCCACCTTTGCATTTTGCTCTTTCTTCCTCTCGGTTTCTCGATATGCAATGCCGAGTTCGACTCGAATTCTTCGTGTTGGATCGACTCAACAATTTTGGTACAAATAGCTTGCAAAACTACAAAATTAAACTACAAAGGCGATTAGTAGAATAAATAGGTGGACCTAATGTGCAAATCAAGTTAATTACTACCGATTAGTACACAAAAAGTGCTCAAAACCTGCAATAAACAAGATTCAAAATAACACTTTTTGAGCACTAATCACACCCCCCAACCTACACATTGCGAGTCTTTTAGCAATGAAAGAAAGAAAGAGAGATCATACAAAACAATAACAAAATGATGTTCACAAAATTGATATTTCAAAAAGGTTGTGAATGAGTAATGACTAACCCTCAATGAGAATCATTGAAACCCTTGCCCAATAACTATCTCGAGAATGAATGCTATACAGAATTGAGTATCAAAAGAGCCTCCCTCTTGGTGAATCAACCAGAGACTTCCACCAAAACTTAAGTGTTTGTTTGATCAGTTCTCAACAATAAGCTGCCAAACTACACTCTCCCCCCCAACCAAGCTACCGCTCCACTCTAGACACTAACCAACCCAAACAGATCAGGACCCACTCTTATTCCACAACTTTTTGTGTTGTAGGGTGCAATGTCGGTGAATCACCTCACCAAAGTCCATAACTGGGATCTACCGATGACCCCAACCACTAAGGCTTAAGGCACCAAGTCATAAGGATCTTTCGACCATCAATTTTTCGTGTTTCACTCCTAATTTAATGATTTCGAGACTCTAGCACCTACAACTTGCTAAACTTCACCCATCCACCCATGTAGCGAGCACAAAGTCGGTGGCTCCTAACCACCGCTTAGGGCACCTGCCAAGATTCTCACATATACCCTGACCATGCCTGTGTTTCAAGCGTGCAAAGCGTTGCAATTTTCTTCTTTTTCTTTTTTATTTTTTTTATTTTGGAAGACTCATTGGCCTTCTTTTCATGGGGGTCCTTAACCTATTAAAGACAGTCAACGAAACTAGGATAGGTTTTTGCGAGGCTTAAGAGGTTAGACAGTTTTTCAGCCTATTGTTGAAACCTAATGTGCCCAAATATGAAGAAGAAAACGTACAAAAAGTCGAAAACAATGTGTTAATTCAACTGATCAACCACTTAATTAAGCATGAAATCAATCAAACATCAACATAATTTGACAAAGTTTCAATTTTTCAAACTGCAGGCTAGGCAAAACACAAAAAAATGGGTGTAATTTTTGAAAACTGCAAGTGCAAGCTGTAAAGTGTGTATTATATAAAAATGATTATATTACCTTTTCAAAAACAAACTAACAAATTTCACAAGCAAGACAAACAACTATACAAAAGGAAAACTAAATAGAAAGTCATTAAATTTAATAAAATAGGCTTGCTTTTAAATGGAAACAAACACAATGAATGCCATTTCCTTCGGCTTAACTCTCCCCCTAACCAAATGTTACATTGTCCGCAATGGGGCTTGATTAAAAGAGAAGGAAGTGCTACCTCCTGATGAAATGTACCTATTTTTGGATAGAGACTGTAAGTCACGTGACTTTATTCACTCCATTTGGGCTTCAAATGAACAAGGGAGAAGAAAAGAGAGGAAAAAGTGACCAGCTTGGAGAATTTTGAAAATTTTGCCTTTACAAAAATTTCAAAAGTTTTTTGTTTGCTAGATTTAGATTTTACACTCTCTAAGCTTTCCAACGGTACCAAGATTACCCAAAACGGAGTTCGGATGAAAAAGTTATGATCAAAACAAAATTGGGCTGCGAAATTGGAGGAGGTTGCGAAAATTAAGAATATATATATATATATATATATATATATAGAGATATATATATATATATATATATATATATATATATATATATATATATATCATAAAGACAAAAAAATAGAAAAGACAAAATGGAATAGTAGCATCACGCGAATTTGACAAAAAAAAAAAAAAAAAAAATCGTAACAAATACAGGTCGCGAAATTTCGGGTTTTGGTCACACAGAACTACAAAACCTGAAAAAATAAACACAAGAAATTTTTTTTTAAAAAAAAATGCAAAAAAAATGAAAAATAAGCCAAAAACAAAGATTAACTAAAAATTAGAGAAAACCTAAAAATAAAAATTAAATAAATCGAAATAAACTAAACTAAACTAAAATAAAATAAGAAAAATGATAACAAAAAGTGGGGGAGACCGAGACTCCCCCCAAAACCAGTTTCTCAAGCCTTTGGAGGCTGCTGAAACTGGTGGAGCTTGTAGAAATGCAGAGGTCCAGGTGCTTCACATCTGAACCAGCACCCGAACCATCCGCTATGCCATGCAGTACGAGCAGCTGCCATCTTCTTTGATGTAGTGACGAAGGTTTGGACAAAGGTCACTAACTTTCTAAAGTTTGCACAGGCAGTGCAGCTGGGGTGGCCTTACTAGTAGGTGTTTCATGTGCCGCAGCGAGGCAGACGTGCACTGCAAAGTGGCTGTTTTGGTCGGGCAAAGGGCACTTGGATCCAAATTCTATATGGATTGGCTGAAGGATAAGCTGGGGCTCTTCCCCGCTCCTTCCACTCGGCCCCGCTTTCCCCGACGGCGCTCAGAGCTTATCGGGCTCCCGCATCAATTCCTCCCCGGTTGCAGCCGAGTCTACTCACCCAAAATAGTGTCAAGGTGAAACTTTCCGTATTCTCTCTTCCTCTTGATGATCATGCTGGATTGGTAAGCCTCAAACTGAGGCACCGCAGTTGTCAAACTTCCCCGATCACTCACTTCAAGCTCATCTAATTTTTTTGTTCAAAGAGTTCTCCACGCATGAATTCTTGACTTAATCAAGTATCAATGTCTTCTGTTCTTCCAAAAAGTCACCCACTAGCTTGGTGAAGTTCAGGATGACTAGCTCAATTGGAGAGGTTGATTGTGGTGGTTGAGGCTAAGATGAAGAAACATACTGTGGATTTGGAGGAGGAGCATATTGTATATGTTCTGGTGCCCATGAGAGGTTTAGGTGGTTCGTCTAACTAGGGTTGTAAGTATTTCCATATGGTGCAGTTGTTGGAGGCACTATGCATGAAGGCACACTCACCCATGAAGAGTTTCTATAGTCCCTCATGGACCTATGTGCATTAGGGTTTCCCTTGTACTGACTATGTTGCTTTCCCTCTAGGTGTTCCATTTGGTCTATGTTTGAGATCACTGCAGCCTTTCTCGCTTACTCCACCTAACATGCACCGCTAGAAAACAGTAAGGCAACACCAAGACAACAGCAGAGAACAATCCTCTCGTTTTTTTTTTTTTTTTTAACAATGAAATGAACTAAAAAAAAACTGACAAGAATGATAAAAGAAGCCCACCGTAACTTCAGATGAGGATCACAAGTGTTCAACAGTTCATCAAATACACTAAGGCGTCATCCCCGGCAACTACGCCATTTGATTCGCACGTAAACGGTAGCCAGGCGCGCCCCGAACCAAAATTTATAAACCTAGTCCTTCATCACGTAGCCTAGCTACGCAAGATGCTGGCTCTGTAATTCAGGATGGGTTTTCTTCGCATAAATGATTTACAAGAGCTCAAAAAAGGTGAATTTCTAGCGTTTGATTGGCTTAGAAAACAATGAGGTGATTTGGTTTGTGCATTGAAAAATAAATGAAATAAAAATATGAAAAAGAACCTCACATTAGGCTAGTTTGGAGGTCCTAAGGCGACCGAGGTTCTCGATCTACTTTGGGAGGATGACCTATGGGCCATTTCTCTCAACCGATCTTCATTTTAATTTTAAAACAGTCCCATAATTTTCCCTTTCAAAACAAGATTTAATGAGCATAAATGCTCCCCAGTTGAATACATATCTCATAAATCCAACTCACAAAGTGACAAATAGAGGGCAACTGATGAATCTCATGATTCAGCACAAGAATCCACCGAACCCTAAAAGATTGCCAAATACCGGTCCATCAAGGTACATTTAAGAGATTTAAACCCAGATTGAGAGAAATAGAACATAACACCATAAATGTGTGCTAAAAACAGAGAACCGTTAGTTACCACCCTAGCCAAGAGTCTTCCTCTTCAAGGATGAAAGCGGTCTAGTTCAACCATCCTCCGAGCTTGTCATCCTCAGAGGTGGCAGCCTTGGTGAGTCGAGAAAACGAGAAATGAAAATGAAGAAGAAGAAAGAGGCTGAGGAGCCGAAGCTTCTCCCCGCCAAAAAGAAATTTTATTAATGAAAGAGATTATCAACAGTGTCTAGTCTGGGGGCTTTTTATAGCCAAACCCCCTTTACAAATTACCAAAATAACATAGCAAACACTATTACAATGGGGGCAAAAAAGGAAGAAACTCAAAGGTGACAAAAGAGCCGTGCGGGTAAACGGCAAAGAAGAATTCAAAAGTGCAGATGAATAGTGGCAACCGGTGAACAAAGTGGTGCTAGGGAGGCACTAAGAATTTGCGGAAAATTCTGCAGGTTGCGAAAATCGCAGCCCGCCAAATTTCCCCGCAGCTCCACTTCTCGCATTGCCGCTTCGCCCCTGCCGATATGCAATGCCGAGTTCGACTAATTCTTCGTGCTTGATCACTCCAACAATTCTGCACAACAGCTTTGCAAAAACTACAAATTAGCCAAAATGCGATCAAGAGAATAATACACATCTGACGTAAATCGTTAATTACGCCGATTAGTAAGACAAAAAGCCGCCAAAACCCGTAATAAACAAGGTTCAAAATAGCACTTTTTGAGCACTAATCGCCTACCACAATGAAACAGTAAATCCCTCGCTGAGCATCCTCTCTTCGACAGAAACCCGATTGGTTTCCCCACTCGGCTTGGATATTTAGACGACCAAATCTTCTCTTGATCTTATTTATCCACTTCACAAAAAAATCTCAGCCCACCAAGATCTTGCTCCTCAAGTAATGCACTCTTGGCCACAAAGACATGTAACCGACTTACTTCCCACATCAACTCCGACCCTACTCCAAACTCTCCAAGTTTGGTGCGTCCCTGCACTGGAGGACTGCTATAGTTCGAACTACTTCTTGGTTCACCTAGAGACTTCATGTTTGATCCATCAAACTCAATCTTTAAAGTAGCTATTTTCTGTGTAACACTACGACAGAAAATTACAAAGAATTCAAACCCAACAAAGATTTATTATGTATGAGACTTTATTCTTAGTCGTGACTATAGAAAATATAAATAATATTTTTACTGCAGTTGTCTAACATTTGATTTTTCATATATATATATATATATATATATATATATATATATATATATATATATATATATATATTTATATTTATATATATACACATATGTTCGCCCTAGATAGGAATTAATTAGTAGCTACCAGGGTTAGACATGAAACATATCGATCTACTGACGCTGTTGGTATTAAAATTGAAATTTCTGAAGCTGTTCACCACCAAGTCACTCAGTTATAAATTACTAATGAACCACCGCCCTCATGGGTACAGCTGGAGCCCATGAACCCTTTAATAGAGAGCTGAAAAGACATGAAAACTACTACACTGAATAAATTTATCAACCCCCGGTTTTTCGATCATGTACAAACGGTGATACGATTATTCAAAGCAACAGCCAAATAGTTCAAGTAATGTACTCCGAAATGTTTCTGAACTGTCAATTCCTTTACCTATTGATCATTTGGATAGATCCTTGGGTTCCTTTCATTCTATTATCATTAATACCATTTGATATATTATTTTCTGAAAATTAAAACTATAGACCATGATCCTGCATGACCGGCAGGCACCAACACCACTTCTACTACCTCTCTACATGGCTTGTTTGCATTGTTGAACAATAAAACATGTTATGAAGCATGTTCAAGAAGTGCTAGACTTAAAAGTTGCTAGAGGCAAATGGGTGGAAAATTAGATATCCACAACCTAGTTTACCTACGAGCTATTTTTTACGAAACCCTAAGAGCATCTCTGGCTAAACCCTTCCCTTGAGCTATTTTACACAATGATCCTTAAATATTATCTCAAGGGGGCTAGTTATCACGTTAGCTATTTCACGTTACCACCATTTGACTCGCTACTCCTGGCTAGGACAAAGACGCTGGCTATTCTGATTTTTATGTGGTTAGCTAAAATAGATTGTGTGGTTGGAGTGAAATTGAAAAAGTGGTTAGATAAAGTAGACAATGTAATAAAAAAAAATATTTTTACTAACTAATATATATAGCTCCTTTGGAGTTGCTCTAAGGCTTTACCCAGTAGTTCCTCTATTAGCACCACACGGTGCGCAAAACAAAGATTGTCACTATGCCAGGTGTCACATTCCGGCTAGCACTCGCTAAGGTCAAAGCTAATAGAAGTCGCATCTAAATCCTATATCGGCTTCAACCCATAAGAGTTCCAACTTGAGAGGTTTTTGACAAGCCATGCAATTGTAGATGTTTATGGTCAGCATTTTGAGTTAATCCCATTTGGTGCTTGTAGAAGATGTTAAGAAAACAATTTTTCTTAATGTGTTTTGATGGGTCCATACTCATCATTTTGTCTCCCACAAAGGACATGCTTTCATAAAACATTCTTTCTTTTTTTTCTCTCTACTTCCATTTATTCAACCATTTTTCTTGGGATGTTTTCTTCTTTACTTGCCTATAAATTGAAGGCAAGATGAAGGCATTTGTATATCTCATCTACTGAAGAAGAAAGAAGTAGAGAGGAGAGGGTGAGAAAGTGAGAGAAAAATAGAGAGAGACTCAATTGAGAAGGTTTCTCTCAATTGAGGAATTTCCAAATCGGGGGAGTGTGAGGTTATTCTACTTTGAGTATACTCCTAAGATCAAGAGATATTCTCGGGAGGAGTTGTACCGTGATACCAATTTTCGTGATAAAGTGAAGAATTGTTCGGAGTTTGTCACGTAATTTTTCCCTTCACCTTGAAGGGTTTTCCACGTAAATATGGTGTTCTTCCTTTTTGAATTTATTTTCTTGTATGGTTACTGTTCAAGTATACGATTCTATTCACGTATACGAGGGTACTATTCACATATACAATACTATTCATCCGACGTCAACAAACACTACCAGAGAGTAGTGTCGGACCAATAGAAGTCGATCATTCGGGCACCCCAACAAGTGGTATCAGAGCTAGGTTCTCTTAGTCTTAGTATGCTCTATGGTTGCGGTTGTTGACCGACCTTCCACATCATAAAAGATTTTTTAGATTACCATTGCTCTAGGATAGCTCATCGTTGACGTTGAAGAAAAGATGACAAAGTACGAGATTAAGAAGTTTGCTGGTAACAACTTTACCCTCTGACAAAGACGGATGAAAGATCTTCTTATCCAGTAGAATGGTTCATAAGGCGTTATCTGGCATATCTAAGATGCCATAAACCATGAAAGAAGCCGAATGGGAAGAGATGAATGAGACAACCGCTAGTGCAATACAGCTCAACTTTTAAGATGAAGTACTAAACAACATCAACTTGGAAGACTGCACAACTGCAGAAGAGATCTGGAATAGACTAGAGGAATTGTACATGGCGAAGAACTTGTCAAACAAGTTATATTTAAAGAAAGAGTTGTACAATCTGTGCATGTCGGAAAATACAAATGCGCTACAACATTCGGGAGTAGAAGTTCAACGGCCTTATCTCAACCGTTGCGCCCAAGCAACTTCGATGATGAAGATAAGGCTATACTCCTATTGGCATCCTTACCTCAGTCATATGAAAACCCAGTGACTACCCTATTATATGGGAATGACACTTTGAAATTTGAGCAGGTGTTAGAATCCTTGTTGTCTTATAATAAGACAAGCCTGGGGCTTACCAACAATGCAGTCACAAGTATCAAGTTCGTAAAACAGAGGTAGAAGCAAAGACAGAATGTCAAGACCTCAGAATGATAGATCCAAAGGAAGGTCAAAATCAAGAGGCAAAGACTATGCTTGTTATCACTACAACAAACAAGGTTACATGAAGAAAAATTGTCAAGTATGGAAGCGTGAATAAAATCAAGGAAACCAGAAGAAGGAACAGAACAAGAATACCACTACTCCTGTGACGCCCCAAAACCTGGGGGTCCGTTGACTACCCGTCAACCCGCGGAATACAAGTGGATGTCGGATTGGCCCAAGCCACTTAAAATCTGTAGCCCTCAGACGAGCTTCCCACTCAAACACAAGACTCGCGATACATAATTGCCCCAAATACCCAATATAACCCAAGGATAACAACATGGATAAAAACGGCCTCGGGCCCATACAACAATATCTCAAACGTGATCAACTATGTCCCATAGTTCTAAGAGTTAGTAATGACTCTTATACAACATATATCAAAATACCGAATTCTAATACATGGAGAAACCATCAAAGCCACACTCCTGGGCTTTCAAAACTCGCCCTCTAGACGAGCCGTCTCGCACGCTCCCCTCGTACCTGAAAGGTGCGATCCTACGACGGGTGAGCTAAAGCTCAATAGGAATCGCTCTAAGTGGGCTACTCTCCACCACCTAAGCGCAAGGCAATGTTCCAAATTAAACACACATTCAAGCAAACATGATCCTACTCAATGTCTACATGACCAACTCGTATCCCGAAGTCCTCATCGATTCTCACACTCGCCTGGGCCTCGTATGAGAATTATTATTTTTTATTAGCGGGCAACCTCCGATGAATATATATATCAAATTGGCCACCCGACGATTGATATATACAATCTGGGTCAGGACTACTCCTCCGATGAATATATCAACCGGGCCGCTCCGACGGCCGATATATTATTATTTAGTTTCAGTGGACTACCCTCCGCGAATATATATCAACTCAGCGCTCGACGGTTGATATATTATTTAGTTTGGGCTACCCTCCATAATTAACATTTTAGATCACCCTCCGAACCTTTTCTTCAGACACTTGTCTCACGTGACTCACTCCTAAAACTTAGGGTGTTCCAAAGGCATATGGAATGCATGTATGCTAAATTCCACACAAATTTCTCTAATCACATGCAAATATATAAACACGAATATATTCACATAAAATTTAATCACACAACATGTTATGTATTTATCAATTCAAACATCAAAATTAGCTCACTTGTGCTAATATTCAAACACAAGCAATTCGATTCGAATTACTTAACCAAGCACATATTTTCCCAAAAATACATTTTCGGGTCACTATTCCTAGGAACAGTAAAACCCTAGGGTTTACCGTTCCAACACTCAAGTAAAGCATCGGTTCATGTTATGAACTCGCATTTCACGGCCACTACCGGCCTCAAATCCAATCAATACATGATTAACGCCATAACATACAAGTCCATACCCACACCCGCCATGGAGCAGCCACGGGCTGCTCCAGTTTGTCTCAAAATTTCACAATAATTCGATCCCATGGTTTGGGACCGATCCAACAACCCCTAATGGCCTCCATCAACTCAAACATTCGAAAAAGCATTTCAAAATCGAATAAAACCCAAAGTAGCAGAATCCTACCTTAAGGAGTTTGAAGAAACTCCCGATCCCGGAGTCCACGCGTAGCCCTCTCCGCGTAGAGCATTTCTCCTTCTTGTCCCGAAGCCTGCCGACGATCGGATCGTCCATTTCCCTGTAGAGAAGGAGACCTTCTCTACCACAAACCATTCGGCTACTGCATCCATTTTGTTTCAAAAATCAATATGTTTTGCTCCTTAGTTTAGGTGGAGAAGACAACCATGTTCACTAATTGCCTTTGTAGTGACTTAAACTTCTAAAAAATGACCGTTATGTCCTCTTATTTCCCGTATTTGATATTCTATGACTACCCCTGTCCATTTTCATAATTTCTCTACTCATACCACTTATGGTACATGAGTACATGCTATCTCGTGCTCTTCGTCGTGATCGTAAAATCGATTTACGGCACCGAAACGCGATGCCCTCGAAAAACGTGCCGACCCGACCGGCCTTGTGAAAATTACGAAATTTTACGCTGGCCGACCACATTTCCTCGCGAGATCTATTCCAACTAAGAGTGATCCGCTTCGCCATCCGAGATCTAGAGAATTAATTACTGATTTTAACCGTAATTACAAGGTCAGAATCGAACTATTTTGTTCCTTTATTTAAATTGAAATTTCTCGCCCACATTCTCTCTCTAAAGGAATTTCGTCCCGAAATTCGAAACGATCTTTATCTAACACATGCATATGCAACACGCACTCACCATGACAAACTAGTCATCAAACTAAACACAAAACCAGTCACACTTTCATCCCAGCCAGCATAGGTCATCATCCAGCTCCACAGACTCCCTCCACCTGTAAATGACACTTTGATTGTTTCTGTCCTCACTTCTTCAACTGAACCATATTATATTAATGCACCTCTACTTCTGTGTCCACCCAGTATTTGTCCTCAATCTATCCCAACCCCATATGATTGATCCGATATATACCCGTGATAGCATATCAGCACCCCTGATGTCTGCATGTTTCGCTGAACTTAACCCATTATACTCTTATCCAGCACCCAGATCCAATGTCCCGCAAGGCTTTCTCATTACGAACCTCGACCACTCCTCTTAGGTATCACCTTCAAGAAGACGTGATCACCAACTCCTAACTCTGGGCGCGTCGACGTCAGACATCTATATAGCTCTTCCTGGCAGCCCCGAAGCCATGAGAAGACGCCATCGTATCGCTCTCCACCTTCACGGAGGTGTTCTAATCAAATCCGACCGCGATGAATCTCTCTCCCACCTCGTCCATCCGTAACGGTGACTCATGGCCTCCCATACAATGCCTCATATGAAAGCATTCAGATACCGCCTCGATATTGTTGTAGGCGACCCCAATATGGGCACTTAACCCTTCACCCTTATGATCCAGACACATGTTCAAGAATATGTCTTCTAACACCGTATAAATCCATACACACGTAATCTCACAACAACCCTTGCTTGGTGTGTAACCGCTAACCTCTCCAAGGTCACAATCACTGACAATCCAATGGACTGTCAACTCAATCCATGCCATGCATATCATCCATTTACCGAGCCCTTGCCAGCTCAACAACATCCAATGAAATTTCCAAAGGGGGATCCAAACCCCCGAGTCACCCCTCACTTATCACTCAACTCTAAGTCTCCGCGCGATAACCATGTCCCCGTGCCATCTCGGCACATAACTCGGGCTTACACTTCGAGCCTCTTACATTTCCCGCTTCAACCATGAGTCCTATCGATCGTAGTCCTAAAGACAACTCAACCCACTCACCATGAGTGGTGAATGACCATACCGTGCACCCACTCCCAGTCCACCATGATGCATCCCGCAGAGATTTCTCACCATAATCCCTTTACTCTATCGTGTCAACTCACCCTACATCCTAGGAAGAACATCTATATTCGCTTCAAAGGCTCAACCCCAAGCCCAAATCCACGTCGGCCTGGCATGACAACCCTACTTAGGTCTCACCTCACTGACAACCCGATGGTCAGTCAACTTATCCATGTCAAACCCGCCAATCAACAACCAACATGTCTACCACCCTAAGGTCCACTAATACGTCACGCAACTCGATCCGTCCCTGACTTCTCGACCCACACTCCGCCCTCGCCTATCTCGCATTGGCTGAAGTGCTTCAGATAGCACCCTCGAAATCGAAACTAGTCCTCCGACCGCATTTAGGTGAGGAAACGAATCGTATACTATCATGTTCTACGGCTAACTGGGACCTGTATTTGTCCCATCTTGGGATCCCTGTCTCTGGGGAAATCCCATCACTCATGCTCAATCCCCGGCCCTGGGCCCCGAAACTAAGCAGGAAGCAGGTCTTTCCCCGCTCTTCCCTAACTAGAGAAAGTCGATCCTCTCTCTTGTTACCAACACCGCATTCCGAGTGTTCCAAGTATCTCGATTTCTCTCTCTATGGTTAGGGTCGCCCAACCATGGAATCCATCCCGCAGGCGAAATCCCATATCCCGCCCGAACGGACAACTTCACCCCATTCTCGCGCATCCTCAGAATACCCACCAATCCCCAAGAAAACTACGATCTCGGTTAAGATTGACATTCTGTCTCTCCCAACGCATCACCGCCTTTAACCCTTCTCTAGGTTGACTGATACTCTTGAGCCGACACCACGTGTCCTACACCCACCTCGCAAGCCAAAACTCGAACTTACCGAACTTGGGGCCAAGACAACCGGGCGGTCTCTAACACCAGAAACACAATCCTCAAGTGATACTCATGCTCCCACTCTGACTGGGAGTAGATCAAGGCGTCATCCACGAAGACTACGACAAACTGATCTAAATAGGGTTGGAATATCCTATGCATGAGATCCATGAATGTCAGCCGGGTGTATTCGTCAATCCAAAGGGCATCACCAGAACCTGCAAGTGCCTATACCGCATTCTAAACGCCGCCTTTAGGGGATATTTCCATTCCCTAACTCCTCAGTTGATGGTAACCAAGTGCGAAGGTTCACTGCGGAGTAGACTCATCCTCAACCGGTCAAATAAATCATCAAACCTCTGTGAATAGGTACCGATTCTCGGATCATAACCCTGCTCAACTCAGATGTAGCAATGCAATCACAAAGTTGGTTCATTTCTTCTTCGCAATTAAAACCGGGGTTACCCCAGCGTGAAGTGCTTATCCACTGAACCCCTTGTCCGCAGTTTCAGAGCCGGACGTTGAGTTCTTGCAACTCAACCGGCAAGCATCCTGCGCGGAGTCATAGAGATGTAGCGCGAAATAATTGTGGTAACTCAATACCGAAGTCTACTACCCTGCGGATACCCGTAACTCATCCGGAAACGCCCATAACCCCGCACACTACTCGAGGTAAGACCCAATCAATTCCTCCTCTCGTCTCAGTAAGGCTCATGAGCCAACCCGCTTAACCGCCCCCGACACTTGACTCGTGATAATTGGTCTCGGGGGAAAATGTCATGCCTCGTCTCCCCCCAATACTCATACGAGTACCGTCCTGTGTGTAGGCGGTAACTCTCCTATGCTCACAATCGATACGATCCCGTAAGTCATCGCCCAATCCATCTCTGGGGATGACATCGAACTTTGACATGTCCGTGATCCTCAGTCCACTGCAGGAGTAGAGGTCCCCACATCTCTAACTCGCAACCTCGACCTATCATTCTTATTCGCCCTAATCCCTAGGAGAATCTCACGTGACAACGCCTCCCTCTAAGGTCTCTAGGAGGTCCTCGCTTCATTTCCACCATATATATAGGCCTCATTCTAGCTGTAACGTCGTTGGGCCTACATCCGGTCACAAGGAGGTAACTTCATAAATCTAACACTTTTCGATTCGCATGAACCATCGGTCTACCACCATCGGATCTCTTCCCCCGTGAACGTCGAAGGACGACACGCCCTAAACTCCTCTCAGGTTACTGTGGATCTTCCTATCTACATGCTATACTATCTCGTACATAAAGATTCAGAATACCTACGTACTCTCTAAGAAAGTCCACGATCAAACACCGACAGCCTCGACCAGCGCCCCCGTGGACGCCTTCTCTACGCCCTCGCCTCTACTAGCCATCTACATTTTGGTCAATGGCAACACGATTCATGTAATTTTCATTTCCATTTAACTAGCAAATGCGTATGCCAATTACTAATAGACTTGACAACCCTGAACTGACCCGTTCATTTCCTAAGTGGCGCTAAATTTCAACCACTCGATCCATTTACTTCAATAAGGTTCTAAACTTTCTTGTTCATTTCAGTACCCAAATCCCTAAGGTCATAATCCCTAACCTTAGCATTCACCCTTTTCCAATACGCATTACACCATGCATATTATGTTCTACGCAACTACCGCGCAATCACCATTTCAAATGGTAGTTGAATCTAATACAGTATCTCTAAGGCATAACCACAGCCCCGAGACACTAATCATACACATAACCCAGTGTATACGCAATTAGTTTTGCATTTAAAATGTTGTTTTCAACAAAATTTTATTTTCAAAAATTTTATTTTTGAAAATTTTATTTTTCGAAAATTTTATCAAAATTTATTTGATTTTATTTGAATTTAATAAATATTATTTTTTTTTTTCGAAAAAATTTTATTTTACAATGAACAGTGTTCATTTGGTGACTCAGGAAAAAAAAACGAGTCAAACGATCGAATGGGCCGAGTGCACCGAGGCACCGCCCAAGGCCGCCTCAGCGCTCAGTCGCGCGCCAGCCAAAGTCACGCTTCGCTGGCAGACGCTTCAAGGCCGCCATAAGGCCGCCGCGGCGCCGCGCTTCGCTCGCTCACGCACGCCGCTTCGCTTGCCGCCGCGCTTGCCGCCAAGGCTGGCAGCGCTCAGCGCCGCGCGCTTCGCTGGGCCGGTGCCGCCGCCCTGGGCCGCTTATGCCGCCGCGCGCACGCCAAGGCTTAGCATGCTCGCTCGCTACGCTGCGCTTCGCGATGCCCAAAGACGCACGTACTCACAATACCAACAAATTAAATAACAAATCAAACACACATAATTTTCTTTTGTATTAGCCAAAACTAGTTATCCACCACGATACAATTTTTAGATTTCCTGACACCGCCTCCCACCGTAATAATTCCTCTCACCTTTGCATAAAACCTTCCTCAGACCCTATCATTCAGAATAAAACTTTAATATTGCAATACAATTTTATCATTTTTCTCACAATACAATTTATGCAGTAGCTATGTCCAAATTTTCTGCTCAAAATTTTTTTTTTTCGTTTTTCATTATAAATGATTTTTTTTTTTCATTTATTTCCAGAAATTGGAAGAATCTCTAAAAATCACCAAAATCAAAATTTTTTTTTTCATACTCTTTAATACTCAAATAAATTTATAAAATTTATTTAACTCCAATTTTCTTAAATTTTACACCCCATAAAACCTTAGAAAATTATTTTCACTTCATAACCAAATAAATTTATAAAATTTATTCCTTTCCGCTTTCCACTCGAAAAATTTTTCTCCTCAACAAATTTATAAAATTTATTTTCTTCCCTCCATTTTCTTTCAATTTTACCATTTGTAAATCTAGAAAATTATTTTCTTCACTATATAACCAAATAAATCTTAACCAAAAATTTTATTTTCTTTTTACTTTAAAATTTCTTCTCATTTTCCAACAACCCAAATAAATTTTTGTAAAATTTATTTTATTTATCTTTTCTTTCGCTTTTACACAAGAAACCTTTAAAAAATTAAATTTCTTCACCTCTAAACCAAATAAATTATGAATTTATTTTGTTTATTTCCTTGGTTCAAGTTTACACACTGTAAACACCCAAAATGTTCCACACATCATCCTATGCTATCAACCAAGCATATAACTCATAAAATTTCAATCACATAACACCTAACAATTCATGTTATGCACAACCAAGCATGCTAGCACACTTCACAAAAATCCAATCACACAAAACACATCAAACACGTGCCTGTAGTGTCCTAGTTTTGTCCCGTGATTTCCCTAGGTAATCCCATACCTAAACTCAACATCAAACCACCTAGTGGTGATGCTCTTCCTCAACCATGGCCTAAGCCCAAATTTTCTATCTATAGGTTTCCATATACCTATACTCCACATCAAACCATTTAGTAGTGATGGATACCCAAACCCGAGCTCCCTAGGTATTCGTATACCTAAGCTCTGATACCAAGCTGTGACGCCCTAAACCCGGGGGTCCGTTGACTACCCGTCAACCCGCGGAATACAAGTGGATGTCGGGTTACCCGACGCCACTTCAGAAAATCGGCGTGTCCCTTTGTACGGGAGCTCTGCACTCCAAACACAAGACTCCGTGATATACCTGCCCAACAAATTCAATATAATCCCAAGGATAACAACATGGATAAAAACGACTACTTGGGCCCATACAACAATACCCATCAAATAATCAACCATGCCCCATAGTTCTAAGAGTTAGTGAATGACTCTTATACAACATATATCAAAATACTCGAATTCTAATACATGTGAAGAAACCATCAAAGCCACACTCGGCTTTCTTCAAAACTCAGCCTCTAGGACGAGCCGCCCTCGCACGCCCCTGCATTCAAAATAAAAGGGGATCCTATCACGGTGAGCTAAAGCTCAATAGGAGAATCGCCCTAAGTGGGCCACTCCACCTCACCTGGCTGCAATGTTCCACTCAACACACATTCAAGCAAATGCATGATCCTACTTGAATGTCTACATGACCAACTCCGCATCCCGAGTCCTCACCAACTCCCTCACACTCGCCTAAGCCTCTTATGAGAATTATTATTTTATTGGGGCTGGCAACCTTCCGATGAATATATATATCAATCGGGCCGCCTCCACGATTGATATATATTAATTGGTTGTGGACTACCCTCCGATGAATATATATCAATCACCAAGCCCGACTCCGCTGATATATTATTTAGTCGTTAATTACCCTCCGTCGAATATATATCAACCGGCCGTCAAGGTTGATATATTATTTAGCTCGGGGCTACCTCCGATAATTAACATTTTGTGACTACTCCTCCGAACCTTTTCTAGACTTGTCTCTATGCACTCACTCCTAAAAACTTAGGTGTTCCAAAGGTATATGGAATGCATGTATGCCAATTCCACTTATGTTTCCAATCACACGCAAATATATAAACACGAATATATTCACATAAAAATTTAATCACACAACATGTTATGTATTTATCAATTCAAACATCAAAATTAGCTCACTTGGGCTAATATTCAAACACAAGCAATCCGATTCGAATTACTTAACCAAACACATATTTTCCCAAAAATACATTTTCAAGTCATCACTATTCCTAGAACAAGAAACCTGTGGCTTCTACCGCTCCAACACTCAAGTAAAGCATCTGCTCATGTTATGAACTCAAGATTCACTCACCATCATCGCCTCAAATCCAATCAATACATGATTAACGCTACAACATACAAGTCCATACCCACAGCCTCGCCATGGAGCAACACGTGGCTACCCAGCTTGTCTCGTACCACAATAATTCGATCCTATTGCTCAGGACCGATCCAACAACCCCTAATGGCCTCCATCAACTCAAACATTCGAAAAGTACTAAAATGGGAATAAAACCCAAGTAGGGAGAAAATCCCACCTTGCTGAGTTTGAAACAAACTCCCGATCTCGAGTCCACGCGCAGTCTCTCTCCTCGCGTAGCATTCTCCTTCGTCCCGAAGCCCGACTACTGCATCGTCCCGCATTTCTAGAGAGAAGGGACCTTCTCTACCACAAACCCCATTCGGCTACTGCATCCATTTTGTTTCAAAATCACGTTTTGCTCCTTTAGTTTAGGTGGAGAAGACAACCATGTTCACTAATTCGTCTTGTAGTGACTTAAACTTCTCTAAAAATGACCGTTATGTCCCTCATTTCCCAGATTTGATATTCTAAGACTACCTCGCCGTCCATTTTCATAATTTCTACCATACCAATCTATGGTACATGAGCATGCTATCTCGCGGCCTTTCGTCGCATCGGTAATCGACACAGACCAAACGCGATGCCTCGAAAAACGCGGCCGATCTGAACACTGCCTCGTGAAAATTACGAAATTTTACGTGCTGACTAGATTTCGTGAGACGATTCCAGGCAACGGTAATGATCCGTTTCATTATCCAAGATCTAGAGAATTAATTACGGATTTTTAACCGTAATTACAAGGTTGTAATCGAAATTACGATTTTGCCCTTATTTCAGAAATTGAAATTTCTCGGGTCTTACAACTTCTATCACATGCAGTGATAAAGATGTTGCAGTTGTCGTTGAAGAATGTCTGCATGTTGGTGACCAGATGATTGAATGGGTGGTTGATACTGCTGCATCATACCATGCTACGCCAAATAGGGAATTGTTCAGCACATACCAAGCAGGAGACTTTGGGTGTGTAAAGATGGGAAACACCGCCAGCTCCAATATTGTGGGAATTTGAGATATTTGTATACAGACCAACGTAGGTTACCAGCCGATGTTGAGAGATGTGAGTTGTGTTCTAGATTTACGCCGCAACTTGATGTCCAAAATTTGTAAAACTTGGGCAAATTTGAATTTTTTTTGAAAAAGGGCAAAACGGTAAATTGTCGCTACAGTACATGTTGTAGACCTAAAATTTTCTAGACCTCGAATGATGAAATAGACCTCACCGTTGATTCATTGCCTCACAAAATCTGGCTTACTCGACGATTGTCACCCTATACTGATTTTTCACATTTTGTGCGACTGTCCGTGGACAAAAAATCAGGATTTTTAAGAAAAATCATGAAAATGAAAATTAATTTAAATAAAGTTCATATAAAATAATTTGAACTTAGAACGAGACGAAATAAATTGTTTTGGGGCAAAAACGGGCCTGAATAAGTAGGGAACACGTGGTGCGACGTGGGCCAAGTATCTTAAGTGACAAATAGGGCTAAAAATCAAATTTTTGGCAGAACATCTCTCATTTCCTATTGGTTCTACGTGAGAGAGGAAGAAAGAGAGAAAGAGAAATCATCCAACCTTCTTTCGACGATCCACAAAGTTCATTCGGTTGGAATTCGTCGAGCCAAGAGTTAAAGTTCATCTACTCAACGAGGGCTATGCGTGTGTACCAAAAAGAAGAGATTTCACTGAAGATCCAAAGGAGAAGATTTGTGGAAATCAAATTTTTTTGGGTTAAGGAGGTGTTCTTGAGACCTCCTATGTTTCTACTACGCTTCAAGAGGTAGGGATTCTTCCTATGGTTTATTTCTACCCTAAGGGTTGTTTGGCTATATTTCCACCCTTAGGGCCTGTTTGGCTCTGTTTTATGCCCTAAGGGGCTATTTGGCTGGATTTTTAGCCTGTTTTATGGCTGGTTTGTGGCCTATTTTATTACCTAATTGGGGACTATTTTATGGCCTAATTGGGGACTGTTTGTGCTTTGTTTTATGGCTAGTTTGTGGAATGTTTTATGGCCTAATTGGGGACTGTTTTGGGATCATTTTTGTGGCTGATTTATGGCTGGTTTGTGGACTATTTTATGGCCTAATTGGGGACTGTTTTGAGACCCTTTTTGTGGCTGGTTTGTGGACTATTTTATGGCCTAATTAGGGACTATTTTGGGACCATTTTTATGGCTGTTTCATGTCTTGCTTGTGGCTTGTTTTATGGCCTAATTGGGGACTGTTTTGTGCCTTATTTTATGGTTGGTTTGTTGGTTGTTTTATAAATTTAATCGGGGACTTTTTGGGATTGTTTCGGCTGCTTCTACACTAAGCTCAGGCATGTTTTATGGCCTAATCGGGGATTGTGGACCGTTTTTTGCGTCTCTATGCTATGAATGCTTCAGGTCCGAATTAGATTGTTTTGACCGTTTTGTGCCCTGTTTTATGGCCTGTTTGTGGCTTGTCTTGTGGCCATTTAGGGCTGTTTTGTGGACACTTTATGTGTCATATTTGGCCTTGAGGATTAAGGGTGTTATTACTTGATTTTGTAATAACATGATTCGGTTAGTTGTTGTTTGATGAATGTTGATATATGTGTGCTTATATATTGCTATTGAAATGAATGTTTGTTTTGAAGATTATATGCATGTGATATAATTGTCCAAGATACATGATGAATTGTATGATTTAAATTGTCCTTATTGCATTCATTAACATTGACATGGTAATGGTGTATCACACGTATATGCACGGAACATCGTGATTATGAGTGTGGGAGTGCATGGTTAGAATTAACACTGCAATTAGTGATTGATGGGTGGGCTCGGTATCATTAGATAAAGTTTACCGTAGAGCGTACTGCCGCATGAAATGGTAAAAAAAAAAAAAAACTTATGTTCGTAATAAAGAAGAAGGGTTAGACACTCCCTCCCAAGTGAAAGACCCAGATTGTCTACATCCACTCAAGTGAAAGTCCAAAAAAGTGCAGGAAGGCGTGTGGAGCTTATGGTTAGACCTCGAAATTCGCTGCCCACAAAAGACACATGGTTTGTATATGAAATGGTCATTTGAGATGTGACATCCAAAAAGTTTTGGTTTATAAACACATGACTTTTTTTTTAAAAAGGATCATTGGACGTAATCCATCAATGACAAATTTTATCACATATTGGCATTGTATTGTGTGGTGGGAGTGAGTAATGACTCGGGGTATGGTGTGTAACACCCTAAATTACACCCTAGTAGTTTATTATATGTTTAGGGTATAATATAAGCAAAATTTGCACTTTTCGAAAATTTAAGTACCAAGGGTAAAATGGTAATTTTTCAGATTAAGGACCTAAAGGTTATAACACAAGAAGATGATATGCTAAGTTAGAATAGTGATAAGCTAGAATTGCAAATAGAATAGAATTAGAGGACTAAATAGCAAGAGCTATAATTGGGTCCAAAAGAGGATAAGGCTAAACATGGCCTTATGATAAGAGCAATATATATCATTTTGGGGATTATCCATTTTAGGTCTAAAGGAGAGCTAAGGCACGGTTTTGGGAGATAAGCCATTCTAGTTTGCTTTTCTCCATTTATTCAAGGTTCTATTTAGCTCAAAGAGAAGGAAGGAAGAAGAGTGCCTGCCAGGCAACCAAGGTATGAAAACTATCACAGTTTTCATACTTGTTTACGGGTTGTTAGGAAAAACCTAACTTCCATTACGAAAGGTTATTAGTTTTTTACCATGGTTTAACTGTCGTTTTAACTGTTTCTTCTATGTTTTAGCTTAAGAATTATAGGTAGTTATGCAAATCTATAGAAATCGCATGTATTCCATATCAAAGTCGAAAGTACTCGTCGACCGATTTTCTGTATAGACCATAATTTCCAAGTAATGAGCACTCATGCCAAAGACTAAATAAAGTCTCCAACAATGGCACCAAAAACTTGTTAATTGACCAAACTGTACATACAAAGTTATGACTTTGCCACCAAAGAACTATTATCTAATCCTTGGTAAAGACGCCAAAAACTTGTTTATAGATTTTGATTAAAATATGTGTTTGTCCTTTTTGTAAACTGGATTCATTAAAATCTTGTGCTCGTCTAAATCACTGCAAGTGCAATGTGTCGCATAAGAAATAAAAGTGGATTTTTAAGTCCAGATATTGTTCTCACGAGGATTGATGATAAATCAAAAGACTAACTACCCCAACTACTTAAGATTCTTACTATTTGAACTCTAATATTAGGATGATTAGAGAATGAATAAAATAATACCAAAGTAATTTCACTAGTATACATAAAAAAATATTAATAAGAGTGGATTTGAGAGTTCACTGACAGATGTTTAATCTAGAAATGTTGTAATTCAATGAATAATTGTCAATTTTGGCATCATTTTGAATCATAGCTAAGCCATAAGCTGGAAAGTCAATTTGTCAAAGATTCACTGTGGTATAGCTCGATTTCCTTAACCATACCTTTCACTAATTAGAGATTCATGTTCATTTATGACTCATAGATCTAATCAGTTACTTGTAAGATATAATCATCTTTCTAAGATTTGAGTATTTTTCCTTTTCATTACTTCACACCCAAATATTAGGACTGAAAAATTCTTGCCCCCATAGACATGATATTGCAAGCCTTCTCCAATTTAGATGGCACCTCATCCTTCAATACTGATGAAATTTTCCATCTCCTTAATTAGATATTTGTTAACATGAGATCAGAATCCTTTCATCAGAAAGAGGAGAAACCTCTGAGCGATTAAACTGATACTTCATCAAACTATCCTCAAACCATGAGTAAGTTAGGATGATTCGAGAGTAATCTTTCAGTAGTTCATTAGTTCCAAAGCATTAGTCTACCATACCCATAAAGTACCTGCTTCTATACCTCGTGATTCTCCCATCTCCGTGTCACGAGAGGCCCTCTGAAATCGTATAAGATACAATTACTTTGTTTGGGTACACGGTACTAGTCTTGGAACAATTAAGTTAAAAAAATACATCAATAAAATAAATTCAAGAATTCTAATCATATCTTTCCACTGTGTAGAAAAAATAACAATCACCATCGACCCATTCTAAGAGGGAGCTCAATCTTTCAAAACTGCTTCACATAAATCAGTGACTAACTGATCAAGAAAATTCACTGAAATTGTAAACAAATTGAAATAAATGAACTCCAGAAATTTTCTAAAATCCATTTAAAGCAAGTAATGCTGGTGAGAGAGAAAGTTTACAATGATTCCAAATTTTGAAGTCGCATCAATTTATTACTCAAATCTAGAAATTAAACAGAAAACTAACTAAAAACTACTCTCCAACTAAATCTACTAAAAAGGAAATAAAAGATAAAAGTAAAAGAAAAATAAAAGAAAAATAATATACAAAGAGTCTTCAACTACTTAGAAGTCCTGGATTTGTGGAAGTTGCGCATAGTGCCCCAGATGCGTCTATTTATAGACTTTCCAATGTTGGGCCGCACTCCAAAACTGCGTTGTGGATCCCCAAATATTCTAGCCCAAATTAAGCTTGGTTTTGACATTTACATAGAAAATTCGTCATACAGAAAGTGTTTAGTCTTGTCGCTGGTCACAGAGCATGCGCTCAATAACACTAGTTCTTCCGAGCTTTTCGATCACCCGCAATGCATTTGACAATGTCGCGACATAGTTTTGATGCAGCAAGATTGTTCTTTGCCAAGCGTATAGGGTCACTTTGTAGGAGTCTTCAACAAGTTCAACAAAAACTGTCACGACATGAATTTCTTTGTCGCAACAAGCATTTTCACCTTCAGCACCTTTACTTTGTCGCGACAGAGTTTTCTATATCGCGATAGGATTTTCTTTTTAGTTTTTCTGTTAACTTCATAAGCACTTAGTTTTGTCGCGACAGACTTTTTATTTTTCGATCCTGACTATGGTCAACCGTTATTACTTATTATTAAAATCCTTTGCTGCGGCTGCACTAATTTGGCTAATTCAGTTCTCTTCAATTTCACAATTCCGTCATATATAATTTTCTTTCACGATAGAATCTTTGTCACCTATATCTTTTTATCATTACCTACGTAAAACCTCTTGTCGCTACGCATCTCCGCTCGCCTTCATTATGTTGCAACATAAAAATTTTTGTCGCAACAAAGATTCTTATATTGCTTCTCAACTTTGCTGCTACGGATTTCTTTGTCACTTACGTAGAGTTCATCTCAACTCTATGTTTCGTTTCATCATGACAGAAAACCGCTTTTGTCGCGACAAAGCTTCCTTCGGTTGGTTCCTTTTATTGTGGAACTCTTTTTAATTTTATGTCATGATAGAGTTTTTCTTGTCGCGATAGAAATCCTTTCTTGAGCTGGTCCCATGCTGAAAACTTTGTCGCAACATAAAAACACTTGTCGCAGTTTACTTGTGTTTATACCCTACCATTTTCTGTCGCGACAAAGTTGTCTTTTGTCGCGATAGAGTTCATCTGCTAATCTTCGTTCTTTTATGTTGCAACACACTAAGGATTGTCGTGACAAAGTTCCTCTACCATTTGCCTTGATCAGTGTCGCGATAGAGTAAAGAGTGTCGCGACAGACTTATTCACACTCTTTCTCAGCAATGTAGCGACAGAAAAACTCTTTGTCGCAACAAAGTTCTATTTCCTCCTTGATTTCAGCCTGGACTTTGTTACAACATAAAGCTGCTAGCTACGACATATTTATGTTGTTCTCCTTGAAATTCCGTCGTGACATACAAAACTATGCCGCGACAGAGAATCTAGCATTTTCCATTTTTTTTCTTCTTTTCTTGTTAGAATTATCTCTTTTTTTCAATAAAAACCTGCAAAACACAAATTTGGTGAATTTTCCATAATTTAGCATTAAAAATATATCTCAACTGCTAAAAATATGCCAAAAAAATTAAAAATAGATGAGTTTAGGACTCATCAAGCACCGTACTAAAAGCCGCTAAGCCCGTGAGGATGTTGGCACCGACATTGGAAAGTTTGGCACGGCACTAAAGTGGTTTAAGGTCTAGAGGATGTTAAGGTGATCGGTACCGAAGTCGGAAAATTTCCAGATTCAAGTTGTTTAAGGTCCGAGTACCGATCCTCCAACCTTGTTTTTGCTCTATTCTTCCGTTATTCCGAATGAAAGGTTAGTACATGTATACGAGTTGGGCAAACACTATTTCTTGCCCTTATTTGCTAATGTGATTAAGAATAAAATAACAAGCTCAAAAACACATATAATTATATGCCTGTCGGAGACCGGATAGTGAATGAATAGGCACATCCGGCTCAAAGGCGACGACACTCCTACATCAGGCTACGACACCTCCAAGTACGTGCGCACGCCTTTGTTCAAGACTTCCAAGACTCCTCGCTAGTACCATGACACTTCTCGCGAGCGCAGGAACGCTCTAATCGTTGCCACGACACTCCCGCTAGTGCTACGACACTTGCTAATGCGGTAGCACATATTGTGCTTCGCACCTCTATTCAAGATCAGACCATACCTTCGAGTACCTATTGTGCTGTGTCCCTCTCATTCACTATTTCTGGTCTATACAGTCAAACTTTTATATGATAAGAATATGAATAATGAACAATAAGAAAGCATAAGTAATCAATTATGCTTTGTTATGTATTGTACCTACGGGTACTTTTTGTACAAGGTCTCTGTTCTGAACTCCTATGGGAGATATGAAAACCTGTTATAAGAATTATGTTATATGAAAACTCTGTTATAGAATTATGTTATACGTAAACTCTGACATATGCATTATGTTATATGTATCCTGTAATTGTGGACCACTTCAAGTGGTCATATTTGTTATTTATTTCCCACTAAGCTATAAGCATAGCACGGGTGTTTCATCTGTGTAGGTACTGAAGAGGACATTCGAGGTATTCCGCATTCGCTAGGGCCAACACAACAATAAGAGTCCACCTGATGTAGCCTTTTTGATTTTGTTTTGGAATGTAAATGTAAAAGTTTTTTTTTATATACTCGAATTTGTTTATGTACAAGTAAATGAGACTCAGGAATATGTACAAGATAGTTTAAACACCATTATGGTGCTAATTTTACAAGTTTTATTTCATTATGAAATTATATATATGAAATGGGCCCACCAAGGTCAGGAAAGCAGGTTAAAGAGTCTCAGTCCCGTGCCATGCCCCCTCTCTTTGCCCAGGCAAGGGTAGGGGCATGACATGGTGCACATGATGTAGCGTCTCATCTCATTTCATAGCATAGCATGTGTGATTCCAACCTAGAATCGCATATTATTTGTCGGGAATGTTTGTGTGATCGTGAATTGTCAAAGGTGAACATTGCATGTGCACTTAGGTGGAGAGTATCCTCTGTAGGAATTACTCTACTGGGTGTGACTCACTCTATATGGGAAAACATTTCAGGTGCGGGGTATGCACCGATGGATGGCTCACATCTGAGGTTGCAAGGATGAAGAAAGCCGGCTTGTGGCTTTTATATTTTTTTTTGTAAATTTTTTGGAACAAACTAGTTTTGGAATGTATTTATAACTATTTTTGTAAAACATTTGGAGCAAATTAATTTTGGCATGTATTAATGTGTTAAACAGTTATAATTGAACTCATATGGACGGTTTATAAAATAGCCTTGCATGTTTTTATATGAATGCGGATAAATGGACCCGTTGTGGTCACTTTTTACTCATAAATGGACACGGAGCGGTCATTGTGTTATATATGGCCCCGGATGGGTCATGTGATTGTATATTGTGCAGGTTGGGTTTTGGATAGAGCTCCCGTACAAAGGAGACTCTGTCCGATTTATGTTAAATTATGGATCTCGGTAAATGGGACACAACGGTGTGGTATCGAGTTACACGATATCCACAGGCTTTCCGCGGGTTGATGGGTGATCAACGAACCCTCGGATTTTGGGGCGTCATAGCACCTTAGATAAAGAAGGCTTCCAAAATTATTTCGGCAATGGTAGATGGAAACTCACCAAAGGAACAATGATCGGGCGCAAGAGTAAGTCATTGCACGTGAAGATAAGACCCAAGGAAGATTTGTAAAATGGGCTTAATGTAAGAACACTCCTCACAAGTTTACGGCACAGAGACTGGTCACACAGGGAGAAGAATACAATTTTGGCAAAGAAGAAATTCATTCCCTTTGCCAAAGGTACACTACTTGATCCTTGTGATTATTGCTTAATTGGAAGCCAACATAGAGTTTCATTTATCAGTAAATCTACCAAGAAGTCAAAAATACTAGAACTTGTATATTCTGATGTTTGTGGTCCCATAGAAGTTGAAAGTCTAGGAGAATACACATATTTTGTAACCTTTATTAATGATGCTTCAAGAAAAACATGGGTTTATTTGTTGAAATAAAAAGACCAGGTATTCCAGAACTTTCAACGGTTTCATGCCATGGTGGAAAGAGAAACTGGGAAGCCCTTGAAATCCCTTCGTACAGATAATGGAGGTGAATACATTTCCTAAGAATTCAGAGATTACTGCTCCAAACATGGGATTTGGCATGAGAAGATGGTCCCAGGCACTCCTCAACACAATGGTGTAGCATAAAGGATGAATCGCACCATCGTGGAGAAAGTCAAATGCATGCTGCGAACTACAAAGCTTCCTAAGTCATTTTTGAGCAAATTGCCATTACTTGTTACCTAGTCAATTAAGTCCTTAGCGTCTCCACTCGCCCGATATCCCAGAGAAGGTGTGGACGAGTAAATAAATTTCTTATAACCATTTGAAGTTGTTTGGGTGCAAAGCATTCATACATGTACCAAAGGAGCAAAGGACGAAACCAAATGATAAAGCCATTGTAGACCCTCAATTTTGTCCCTTAACACTTGCATTTATCCTATGGGTGTCACACTCACCCATCGTTCTCATATGGCATCTTTAGGGTCCTTTTAGGCTTAGTCGGTCTCCGAGCCTCGGGTGGGCTTGTATGTGGTCCATTGAGTGCATATGTAGTTCACTGCACGTCATCATGCCTTTTATATTTATTTTGGGCTATCAGTATCGTACTTACAGAAGCAAGTGGGCCCCCCCGAGGTTTTAGCTCAATCGAAGTTTATTGGAGTATGTCGAATTCGGAGCACTTGGGCTTGTTTCGATCATATCTCCCTCATCCAAACTCGGAATCGTGCCCTTGTTCTTCAAGGAATATTATGTCAACATTTCAAAATTTTTTCCAATCGACTCGACTGGCTCTCAAAGTTTCAGTTTAGGTAGAATTCATTGAAGCATGTCTGAATTTGAATCACTTGGTCATGTTTCGATCATATCTCCCTCATCCGAACTAGAAATTATGCACCATTTCTTTTGTTGGATTCCCTACTCATAGAAGAATTCTATGACAAAATTTGAGAATTTTTATCAACCGGATCGACCGGTTCGATGGATTTAAGTTAAAGTTCATTATTGGAGTAGGTTTGAATTCGGAGCACCCGAGCTTGTTTTGGTCATATCTCCCTCATTTGAACTTAGAATTGTACTATGTTTTTTTGTTGGTTTCCTTATTCTTCAAGGAACATTCTGTCAAATTTTGAAATTTTTTTTAGCCTGCCCGACTAGTTGGCATCCGGTTGAACCAGTTCATGGAGTCAGTTTGTATGGAGCATTGATTTTGGTGGTTTTGGAGCCCAAATCCTACATGGCTTGGGACCATAAGCTCAAGATTAGTCTTGCATAGTATTTTGGGTCCAGTTTGAGCCTTGGTTTGGGTTCCTTGTAGCTCACCATAAATCCATATGGATTCAAAGTGTGAAGTGTTTAAACCGGGTGAGTGAGTCGGGGCTCGTGAATGCAAGAGAGATAATGTGGGGGTGGGGTGGGTGGTGGGATTTGGTCGATGGAGGGGATTTCAGTGCTGAAGAGGAAGATAATCCAGGAGGCTCAGTTTGCTTAGGTGGGGTTCTGGTATAAGAAGCCAGAAGGGGAAGAGAGGTAAGAAAAAGAAAGAAAGAAATGGTTTTTTTTTGCATTGCCTGGGAAGATCACACTGAGGAGGACTCGTGAGTTTATGGGATTTTGTGGGCAGGAAGGCTCTCTTAGTTATGAAGCTATTCAGATTTTTGGAAGGAGGTTCTATCAGAGTATAGCATGAGTGTAGGATCTCTTATATCTCCTGTGGGTGCTTCAATGATTGGAGTGTGCTTTTTCAAAAGTGTGATAAGGAAGAGACTCGTTCGGGACACTCGACTTATGGGGGAAAGACTTCATCCGCCGACTACCAAGAATGAGGACTCACTGCATATTGGGGAAAGCCCTATCGATTGGGTTGAGTGTCAAGGCATGAAGCAGGAAATAAGGTGTTTTCCAAGATCCTCAAACTTTCTTGGGCTTCATATTCGTCCCTGTTCTGAGTTTTCTCTAAGAATATAGAAAATGTCTTCAAGGTCAGCTCTCCCATACACGTTTAGTTTGAAGGAATAATGATCCTCAAGGCATTGCTATTGGTTAGGAAAGCAGGCTCTACAATCCTTTATGTTACCATGAATTCTTGCCTGACTTGATTTTTTCATGAGACATTCATGATATTCCTTGTTATGATTGTTTTGAGACCTCCTTGTTTGTCATTCTTTTGAAGTGGAGGCCTATGCTTTCATGCTCATTCTAGGGGAAGGTTCATAGGTGTGAGCTCCATTGTTTAGGTTCTTTGGATTTTTTTTTGAGCTTCGTGGCCTTAGTTTTGATAAGGTTGGGTGGCCTGGTTCGCCATCTATAAGAAAACTTCGATTTTTTTAGTCAGTTCTCACTATTTCGCTTAATCATACACATTTTGTTTTTTTTAGATTCCTTATTCATTAAAGAATATTATGGTGAATATGAGAATTTTTCTCAACCAGTTGAACTGGTTGGGAACCTGTTCAATGTGACTTCGGTAGCCTTGGTTTTAGAACGATCGGATTGTTCAAATTGGTTCTCACTGTCCGTGCCTCGAAATCAGCTGCCATTTTTTGTTGATTCTTGCTTCGAGGAATTTTTTGACAGAGTTTCAGAATTTTAATCGCCTGAACCAGCTTTGAAACCTGCTCAACTAGTTGCAGGATAGCCAGGTAGCCCCTCATTTTAGCACTTTCAAGCTCCTCGCTTGCACTATTGCATTTATGGGCCATATTTGGGGTTTAAAGCTGAGCCTAACTTGAATTAGAGGGGACCCGCTCTAGAGTTAGGACACTTGGGGTTAGGTGAGTTTGAATGTGAATTGGTGATTGTGGTTAGTGAATTGTCATTTGGAAGAGTGTGGAAAGAATGAAACATCTGAATCCCCTCATTTTCCATTCACTTTGATTTTGAACGCAAAACTTTCGTTACTGAATACGGATGCACGCTGTGTGCTTATTAACTACAACCATATTTTGGTACAAATGGCTGGGGTGGACCAGTAGGTACGTGCTTCGCTTTGTATTTTCCCTTTATATGCGCATATGGTGTTTCGACTTTGATGTTTGTGGTGCATTTGAGCTTGTTAACTAACCATATCTGAAGCGCATGGCTGTGACCATAAAGCATGTCGGGCTTTCGTATTTGCATTTATATGCATACATGGTGCTCGACTTGATGTTTCAGGTGCATTTGAGCTAGTTAACTCCACTCCTTCCATGTAGCGCTTGGCTAGGACGCAGTACGCACTCCATTGTTTTGTTTGGTCGAAAGTGTTTATGCACAGCTAGATACTGCGCAGGTTAGTGTGATTCGTCATCTCTGCTTAGCCTGAGCGCATCGCATTAATCTTCGACCCATATGCTCCCATGTACACAATTCAATAAGAGAGACCAAGTTCGGCCAGTGGGTGCTACCTCACATGAAGTACCTTTCCGATAGGGTAACCCGATCCTCGAACCCGTAAATTCAGTTTTCGTGGACCGCTTCCGATCGGAGTCAATGAGGGTTGCCTACTTCACTTTCCCCATTTAAAAAAATAAAAATAAAAAGTAAGAGGCAACTCCAAACAAAACCGTTCCTCTTGGGGGACGGATTTTCCAAAACTCAAAAACACCAACTTTTTTTTTTTTTTAAACGAATAGGCCGCCTCGTGGATCTGGGTAGGTCCAATAAATCGCTATCCACTGGGATCGAACCCGTAATCTCCGTTTCATAAGGCGGGTCAAGCTTCAACTTGAGTCGGGTATATCGGAGCACATGGTTCATTGACCGCAGACTTTCGCTACAAATGACCTGAGATCACTTACCCGGCCGTATTCGCATACACTTATGGTTTGTTTGTGTCAGGTGTTCACCGCTCTGACTCTAGCATGCTTGCTCGCTACTTATCGGGTACCTAGCTATATGTTTCTCGATCGCATGATAGTTAGCTCAGGTGTAGACTTCCAGGGTAGCTTGCTCTTTTTGCATGACTGTTTGCTGCATGGCTACCCTTTCTCTTGCATGACTGCTTGATTTGTTTGTGTTTGTGGGGCGCGCTTGTATCCCCTTGTTTCCGAATCACTAGTCTTGGTCGATTATTCCTCGTTGATCGCTGCTGAGTCAAGCCGGGAGTCATTCCCAATTGTTTTCCTTTGACCAAGCTAGGAGTTTGGAGTAGGGTCTAGCGTATGGGCTATATCGATGTTTGGGAGCATTGTAGAGATGATAGATATCCGAGCAATAAAGACCTGTATAGCCTTAAGCTGGATTTCATGGATACATGCATGGCTAGGGGTGTGCTGGTTTTATCGATGGTTGTGATCTTTAGGTTAGCGTGATCTCGTAAGTGGCACGCCTCATCTAGCCATTATCTTAAGCCACATTACCCCTGAGGTATCACCATGTCAGAATCCTACTCCTGCCTATGAAGCCATATATCAGTTTAGCTGTTGACATCACATGTTAGTTCATTCTCTCGGAGGATTTTAGTCATACATTACTAGTTTGATTTCGAGATTGATAGTCACGGGGACTCCACATAAATTTTCATTTTAGATTGTTGATCGAGACTCGACCTAGGTTCCCGAGCTAGATCCCACTCCAGATAGACTTGTTATGATCAGATCTCACATAGTCGCTAGGAGCAGAGCATCGATCATAGAGATACGGACCTCGCAAGCTACTATTGAGCAAGCTTAACAGATTCCAATACCATGGCATCTCTCCGGGATGCCATATTGGGACTGGGACAGAGGACTGATATGGCATCAAGCCCAGCCATTGTCGATTCCGGGGAGCACCCCACAGGACTATATAGTTCCACCTCCACCACCACCACTTGTTCAGTCAACCCCACGGGCTGGAGCATTTATATTGTACGATTAGAATGAGACCATACCACATTTTGTAGTGGCCCCTGCACAGATTATTGATGACACCCAGGCCCGTATCGATAGGATTGAGCAGAGGATTAGGTCTCTGCATGTTTATGATGGAGTTATAGGTTGGGACAGATATGATGACCTTCCATTGGAAGCCTTGCCAGTTGAGTTTCGCATGCCAAACATTGAGAGGTACACGGGGATAGGGTGCCCCCGTATTCACTTACAGTTATACAACACTGGTATGCGCGGGCATAAACTGGATGAGGCATAGATGATTATGCTATTCCCTCTGTCACTGAGTGGTGCCGCTTAGCGTTGTTTTTCCTCATTGGACCCTTCGAGACATAGGTCATGGGCTGATTTGGGATAGGAGTTTATCATATAGTATTCTTTTAATATTATAGTGGATGTATCTCGGAGGGAGTCAGAGGCCTCGTAGAGGCCAGACGCCTCAAACTCGGGTCATTTTCATTTTTCGGGGCTAATGGATATTTGTCGCACAGAGAAATCTCGCCGCGACATAATACCGGTCGCGTGTGTAACCCCTTTGTTACGGTGCCCATGCCCGCCGTGAGCCCGCCCCGGGTGCCGCCACCGCGGCCAAAGCCAGCCTGGCTGCGGCGCGACACGTGGCTCCTCTATCGCAGCGACAAGGCTCATATCGCGATGCAAAAACTCTATCACAAGCATTACGTCCTTGCCACGCGCCCGGCCGGGTCAGGCGCCAGCAGCGCCGCCGCTACGCGCTCAGCCCTCGCCGTGCCAGCTCTATCAACCTAAAATCCTTTGTCGCGATAGAATTTCTCCCTTTCCCCGGTCAACTCTATCATAACATAGAACTGTTTCCGTCGCGACATAATTTTTGTAACACCCCAAATTATACCCTGACAGTTTTATAATCTGTTTTAGGTATAATAAAAGTAAATGTATATTTTTTCGGAATAAAATAATGTTAAAAATAAAATAAGAAAAATCCAGAATTTATCTAAGGGTCAAAGGTAAATTAGTAATTTACCAATTCCGGATCCAGAGGTCATATGATAAGAAGATATAAATAAAGTGGAAATAAGGAATAAATTGATTGCAATGGGAAGGCCTCGAGGACCAAATAGCAAAATTCGACATTTGACCCAAATGGGTATTAGATCAAACAAGGCCTAAGAAATATCCTATTTGGCCGTTAGTAAAACTTCCGTCGAGAAAAGGAGAAGAGAAGAGAAGAGAAAAGAAAAACAAAGGTATGAAATCAGATGGGAATACTAGTATAAAAACTTTTTTGTAGTAAGGATGCTTGTTTGAAATTTTGTTGAAAATACTTGTTTGCTGGGTTAGGAAACCCTAACTTTTCAATTCATGTATATTTTGCTGGTCTAAGTTAGTTTAGAGTTTTTGCTTTTGAAATGGCTTGATTCGTTAAAAGAATTTCATGAAAATGGCTAAATCACATTGCTTTATCTGTCACCCTACGCCAGCGGGAGTCCACGCCAAAGGTAGGAGTCCACGCCTAGGCGTAGAGCTCCTCCTAGGCGGAGGCTCCTTCGCCTAGGCGGACCCAAGCCAGGGTTTTTGCTTTTTTCGTCCGCTCAGCGCAGCAATGAACCGCCCAGCGAATTCCCCTCTCCGCCAGCAGCGGCTTCGCCTCAGGCGCACTGCAAGCCTGCTTTTGTTCCTTTCTTCGACAAGTCCAACCATTGTCCATTGGATTAATGAGAACTTAATAAGTGTATGAAAGGGTTCAGACAAGTATAGAAACATATGAAAAATGTCGATACCCTTTATCGCTTCGCATTCGGGTCGTCGCTGCAACATCGCTTTCGCCTCATTTGCTAATGTGTTTAAATGAAGTGTTATCCCTGTTAAGGGATGAAAAGATAAACGTGCAATGAAGGCATATAGAAAAAATGCAGAATTGTCTAAATAATACAAGAATAAAGATGCATGTGGAAATGATAAGAAAATATCACATATGATTACCGGATAACAATAGTTATTCGGGGATATGAGATATATTGTAAATGAAATAAAAGAAACAGATTGTCTGCTTAAAACCTACTAGAGGGATATGCTATATGCTTTATTAGGAAATAAGTCCGCAGCATTACTCACCGGGCCATTCTGCTTAGTTTCACACGCCTTCAGCCCTTATAGATGGTCATTGTCTCACACAATGATAACAACACATTCGAGCTCCAGATGGTATCGTTCCTGCATAGTGATAACAACACCTTCGGTCCTTGGCAGGTCATTGTCTCGTACAATGATTATAGCACCTTCAGGTCCTTATAGTTCCCGTATCCACATCTAAGGTATTTGCAGGCATGAAACATAAGATAAATGACAAGAATATGCAAATGATATGACATGATATAAGAAGCATAACATTGCTATGTGATGATAAGTACCAGAAGCAAAAATGTAAATGAAAGATGATATGGAATGAAACATGATAAGACGAATAAATATGATATATGGTAGTTATTATCTATAAATGATATAACCCAAACATGTATCAAGCATGTGTATATGTAAATGAATTTTAAAGTTATATGCAGTGGTCTAAAGTGTGATGACCTTTATTAGAGGTCGTCCACGAGTATTATTTCCCACTAAGCTATAAGCTTAGCACGAGTGTTTCATCCTTGTAGGTACAGGAGAAGCAGGAACAAGAAGTCCGGACATTCCACATCAGCAACCAAGGCCAACACACTACTAGGTGCCCATTGAAGACCTTTTGGTATATTTTTGTAAATGTTTTGCTTTTGTAAGCAATGTAAAATTTTGTTTATGTTGAACACTCCCATTTATGGAGTTTTGAATATATTTTGTAATCCACTGCTATAGAATATATTTCAAGATAAATGTTTAACAGTACATGAATGAATAAGTAAATGGTATGGTAAAAAGTAAAAGACAGTTACAAGTTAAGTGGTATGAGAGCACCACGTCAGGCGCATGCTAGAAGGTAAAAGAGGCGGACAAATTTCTCCTTGCTCACCAACTCGTCACGACCTAATAACACCCTGTCGTGACAGAAAACTCCTGGCCTGGCCAAACTCTGTCGCGACTTAAAAATAGTCTGTTGTAACAGAAAATCTTCCCATTTGGCCATACTCTGTCGCGACATAAAAATATTATGTCGCAACATAAAGCCTCTCCACTATTACTAACTCTGTTGCGACCCAAAAAACACTATGTCGCGATAGAAAATTCCTGCCTGATAAACTCGGCCGCTGGCCAAAACCCTTCTCGCCGTGACAGCGAGTCTCCTTCCCTCGGGTCGACTAGGTCAGGGGACATAAAACACTATGTCGCAACACCACTCTGAAATCCTGTTGCGACATAAAATATTTATGTCGCGACATAAAATTCCTTGGCCTCAACCAAACTCTGTTGCGACACAATTTGCTTTGTCGCAACACAAGGCCCCTTGGTCTCGGCCACACCTTGGCCCGACACAAAAACATTATGTCGCGATAGAAAAATAGGAAAAAAACACTCAGTCGCGACAAGGAAAACCCCTGTCCCGACCCAGCACCCGCTTGTAGCCTTTGAACTGTGTCGTGACATAGAGCTAGGAAGCTCTGTCGCGACAGAGAAAACATCTATCGCGACACAAAATCACCAACGTGTAGTAGCCTTTCTGGCCATTTTCTACACCTCCAACCCTCACCCAATTTCAGTAAATTCAATACTTCTGCCTCTATACATTTTATACAGACAATGTAAAATTTGCGAAAAACCTTCCAACTCAATATTGAACAAGTCAAAATAAGTTTTTTTTATTACAAAACTTCTCATTTACATACAAAAACTGGGTTTTCTGCCCATAATTTTAGAAAACATAGTAAAGACAAATTCTAGCATTTTTCACAACTAAGCTCTTGGATGTGTTTCATCCCCCGGTGTACCTCCAGTACCTGAAAATATTTTCCCACAACGGGTGAGCAATGCCCAGTAGATGAATTCTCCTACAAGGGCTACTCCCCACCTAAGTGCACATGCAATGGCAAACACACACACATTCAAGTAAAAATATGCACATTCCTACTCAAATGTCTACATGCCTTGCCCATGTCTCGAGTCCTCGTCGACTCCCTCACACATGCAATTGCCATGTATGAAAAACCATTTTCAAAACAAAAGATTTTTGTTTTTGAAAACTCATTGGACAATCTCCGATATAATTTAGTGGACATTCTCCGATAAATATGTTAGACAACCCTCCGATATAATTTTTTCCACAACCATGTCATGCACTCACACCCGTTCACGCGATGTCCTCGTGCATATGAAATGCGGAATGCCATTTCATGCCAATTCATGTTACATACATGATGGTACACACATGCAACGTCAATAAATCATGGTTATTTATATTTCTACACTTATAATTCACATCCATCAAACATCACGTCAATACATCAATAAGCATATATTAACATGATTTCCTAATATTATTATTATCCTTTGCATTCACCTGCAATGTGCGATGCGATCAAATTCATGCCAGTCAATTACAGAATCTAATCATTCATTTCTCAGTGCATAATACCGTAGTAGCACCAGATATGTCATAAATGGGATCTCTCCTACCAGTTAATAAAACCATTCTGTCTCATGATTCTCTATCAAATAATCATTTATCTCTACCCAGCAGCTGGCTTTGATCTCCATTAAATCCTAGAGAGAAGGTGGAGTTTCTCACTCATCTTTTCTTCTTCTTTCTTTTCTCTCTTTTTCTTTCTTTTTCTGTCTTTTCCCTCATTTTCCCTTCTCCCCACCTAATTGATTTACTTGATTCAAGTGGGAAATTTCTTCCCACCTTCCCTTACCACATGTCCCTCCCTCATTAGGTTTCTTTCTCTCACCTTATCCTCTTATCCAAAAACTTGGATTTCCTTCCTTTAGGGGCTTGACACATGGCCTCTATGAGCCTCCTTAGACTTCCCCTTTTGTTTTGACATCACCATTTTGACATATGCCAATGTAGGCCATGAATATCTTCATTTTACCTTCATGTGCATAATGTCCTGCAGTTTTATGTGTATTGTTTCCACCATGGTTCTCCAGTACCATGTGCACCCCTCACAAACTACCATGTGGCAGCTGATTAATGCCCAAAAAGTACAATTTTGAACCCTATATTAGATAGGTTTTGAGTGCTTTAGCACTAATCTGTCGTGTGAAAGTGTTGATCTTCTTAGTATCCTTGTGCATTTAGAGGTTATTTTTGGTTGTTTTGCAGGTTTTTGCGCACTTTAGCAGTTCAATATCGGGATGTATAGTTAGATGAAGTTTGAACTCAAGTGTCGACCATCAACTTGACCCAGAATCAATGAAAAAGCTGAGGCAAAAGTGAAGAAAAAATTGATGCATTAGAGCGGGGAGGCAAGCGTTGAAAATCAACAAACCAGCAATTTTCGCTAAGCCTGCGAAAATTTCGCTGGGATTGCGAAAATTTCGCAGGTTTAGCGAAAATTTCGCAAGTTCGGCTGAGAATTGTGGATTCGGCTAGACACGAGGTTCCTTCAGGCCTTGTTCATGAAATTTCATGATTATTCGCTACTCCACGAAATTTATTTCGCTAAGCGAAATTTCGCTGTAAGCGAAATTACTTGACTTTAGCGAAATTTTCTATTTTCGTATGCATGGTGATTTAAGCTACCTAATGCGAGTCTTCACTCTGAAATTACTTGCCTCGACATGTTTTGTATTTGTGAAACTCCAAATTTGGTGTATTACTCTCTTGTCCTTTAATTTAGCAGCTTGCAAATTTGTAGGTTTTGGTATTTTCATGTATTGAGGTGAAGCTGTATGGCCCCTCTCTTTTGTAAATTAAGAAGAAAGTATAGAATTTTGGGGAAGCGTAATTTGGGGAGAGAAGAATTGGTAAGTTTGTTTTAATAAATAAGTCTGTATTTTAGATTTAAGGTTTTGACACCACTCTCTTCTCTCTCCTCTTTCCCTTACTTTCTTGGCTTACCTCTTGAGGATGACAACTCAAAGATGCTTGGCTTAAACCTCCTTTCTTCGAAGAGGAAGGAATCTAGCTTGGTGGTGGGGCATATGCATGTTGTCCTCTTGTCTTGAAAGTCCAGTCTTTGTATTTGTAAGCCCTCATCTTCTCAAATTAGGGTTGAATAGCTTTGAATGTTATTGATTTGGCGATACTCTCCATGCTTTAGGATCTGAGTGCATACTTGTTGTAGATACCTTGTGGTTCATTAGATAGTCTTCTGACACCTCAGATGATATTTAATGCTAAGTTTCAAGCTGAAAAAGGGCCATAGGCACTGTTACACTGTGTTGACTCAAATAGGGTGTTGTTAGGGTTCGTTTGTTAGTTAAGCCAGATCCGGTTATGCCTTGGACTATAGGTTGCATGTCATAACGTGAGGATAAAACCAGGGACACTTGTTGCCTAACTACCAAGTTAGTGACCTAAATCCTTCAAAAGTTAACTTTTTCACACTTTACTTTAGTTTTTTACAGATTCCTAAATTTTCAAACTACTTCTTGTTTTGGCTCAAGTCAAAAGTCAAATAGAAAGCCTTACCTTTTTACACTCATGCGTATCATTCTTAGGATGAAAACCCATCGTGTTCGACCACTGAACCTGCGCAGTAACTTGACTCCACAGTGGTAGTAAGTAGGTGTATATAAATTTTGACGATTTTAGCTCGACCCTCTTTGTGGCATGAATCAAATAGGCGCGTTGGGGATGGTGCCAAACTAGTAATGAGTAAAGTTGAAGTGTACTTGTGATCCAACATCACAGTCGGTAACCTTTACCCCTTTTGTCCTGAGTTGCAGGCTGCCAGTTTTTCATCACTTTGCGTGCTTTGCCTTTGTTTTTGCTTCTGTTCCGGTTTTGAATTCTTGTAGTTAATCTTAACCTTTTTGCAAGCTTTGTTGGTGCTCTTTGCTGTCTCTATAAATTTTGTAATAGGTGTTTATGCAACAGTGGGACAGAGACACATCAGGTAGACTGCATAGAATCAGTACACAACGACCGGTCGGTGAAGTCGTGTACACAACGATACCATGGATCCCCATAGAGGAACAACAAAGTCGGCAGGAACCCCCATGAATCAAATGCCTATAGAACCATGAGGGATCACATCCATCCTCCACAAAGTTAGTGCCCCATCTGTATGTTCTATCTCTTGAAGATGCAGTGAGGCCATATTTAGTACCCCTACTCCCACATATCATGAAGGTATGGAAAGATGAAAATCCATACACTCATATTAGGGATTTTGAGGAAATCACTACCTTTAAGAAGATTATGATGGACATGGATTGCTGAAGCTAAAAGCATTTCAGTGACTCCTAAAGGACAAGGCCAAGATATGGCTCAGCTCATTGAGGCTAGAACCATTAGAAATTGAAGTTTTGTAGTGCCGTGAAATTCTACGAAGAAGCTAACCCCGATTAACAATAAGACCAACAATTTGAAGAGACAAATTTATACTTTTGCGGCTCATGATGGTGAGAGAGATTTTACCCAGTGTTGGGAAAGATTGCCAAAACCATCGGTGCACATCCCCACATCATGGGTTTGACACTTGGATGTTGGTGAGGCCACTTCTATGGTGGTATGTGTCTCACGCCATGAGGCGACTTTTGAAACCATGTGTGGAGGGAGACTTTTTAAGCGAGCATCACGATGAAGCCATGGATTTTTAAATTACGTGGCTGAAACTACAAGGGTTGGGATGAGCCTAGCCCTAGAGGAGTGGATAGGACACGGTCAACCAAAGATTGGGATGTATGCCTTTGCCGGAGGAAATAGAAGTGAGAGCTAGGATTTCCAGCCCTAGCTAGGAAGGTAGAGGAGCTTGAATAACGGCTCGAAGTGCATCGTGTTTGAAAATCACACTTGCAGTCAATCCTTGCACCAATTCCAATCCTGTGCACCAGGCAGAGCCATGGCCCTGCCATGGCCTCACGAGTGAAAGGATTTGATGTCGAGAATGTGCAAACAACGTAGGACAATACAAGCTCCTAACAATCAATGCTCCATATGGTAGCCTACAGGTTCCAATTGGAGGAATCACCTAACCTTGCATGGAGACCCAACCCCCCTGCCTATGTACCCCCAGGTGCCAAACCTCGGTTTGGTACCCCCTCACCGTCACAACAACCATCATCCTCTTCTCCAGTGGAACAAGCTATATTGAATTTGGAGTAAAGGTGGTGGGCAGGCTTTGTTCGAGAGCAAGAATCAATATTGCCCAGCCTGAAAGACAATCTTGTAGAAAGTACCACTTGAATAAGAGTAGATGGGCTTGAGAGCATCTCAGCAAAAAATTGACAACCTACAGTATTCAATCACCAAGATCAACAAGTTGCTAGAGGTATAAGATAAAGGGAGGTTTCCATCACAAACAGTTCCAAATCCCAAGGGAATCCATGAGGTCGGGTCATCCAACAATTCGGGAATGGATGAAGTTAAGGCTATAATTACCCTGAGGAGTGGAAAAGAGGTTGATCAGCCTATGCCAAAACCTGTTGAAGAATCCATACAAGGAGAAGAATTGCAGTATGAGCATATTCTCCTAGAGGAGGATTCAATGAAATCATTCATACCACCTCCATTTCCACAAGCACTTAGAGGTAAGAAGAAGGCATCTCAGCAAGCAGGCATTTTAGAGGTCTTAAGGCAAGTGAAGGTTAACATACCTTTATTGGACATAATCAAACAAGTGCTTATACGAAATTTTTTGGAAAGATCTTTACCTGTCAAGAAAGGATTAAAGCGTTGAGAAGAAGGCATTTACTCAGACAAGTCGGTGCCATAATCAACAAATACTGCAATCAAATACAAGGATCCCGGGATCTCCCTGACTAGTCAATATTGGTGGGAATTGCATAGACAAATCATTGCTTGATTTAGGGCAGTGTGAATCTAATGCGTATTCGGTATCCTGGCGAGTTAGGTTTAGGTGAACTTAAACCTACCAACGTCACACTCTCATTGGCCGATAGATTGAAAATCCCTAAGGGGATAGTTGAGATGTCTTGGTGAAGATAGACAAATTCTCACATCGTAGATCCTGTGATTGCTTGACAGGCGATTGCAAGTGAACCCGATCATGTACCCATCATCTTGAGGCCATTCTGGCCACAACAAATGCAATCATAAATTGCGGAATGGAAGTCATGCAACACCTTTAGTAACATATGACCTTGAGTTGAACATCTTTCATTTGAACAACAAACGTGAGTTGCTAGAAAATGAAAATCAAAGAACTAATGAAGTTGTTTCAATTGGTGAGTGTCGCGAGGAAAGCGAAATGTCGAGAATTGCGAGGGAGAGATCAGTCAAGAAGATGAAGAAAGTTTAGTCTGTCTTGCCGGCGCTTACCGAACTAAGCCAATTGCTCAATTCGGAAGCCATCACGGAGGAGGCGGATCTAACATTTGGGCTCCCTGACACCATGGAGTCAGCCGGGCTGCGAAGGGTTGAGGAGATCATTCTCCTTGATCCCCCTTGAGTAATTTTGGGATTGAACTGGTTCGGTGTTTTCAGAAACCGAATTGCAGTTCCACAATTTTTACTTTCTGTCTTAATTTAGTTAATTTAGTTAGTTTCAGTTATTTTTCGAAAATTTTTAACTTAGCATTTTTAGTTTGTATAGTATAGTAGTGTGTTTTAAATTTTTAATTACATTTATATAGTAAATTTTATAATAATAATTCTTATTTTATATATTAGTAATTAATTAAGGGTTTTGAAATGCGAGGGTAGTGTACTGGGTTTGAGCAATTCGCTAAAAATAGCGAAATTGGCGGGAAGACCATCGGTTTGCCCGTGTTGGTTCTATATAAACTGGGAGAGGGGTAGCGAAATGATCACTTCATATTTCCCTCCTGACCTCCAGCGGCTTCTGAGTCCCATCCACTTCTTTGCCGCCCAGTAGTCCTTGCCTCTGCCTTCATGGGATTTGCGCCTACTGCAATGATGCGGTACATTGCCCTTGTCACACCCGGTCTGGTGTTTGAGACACAGTGCTTCGCGCCACGCCGTGGACCGCGCCCATTGCCCGCGTAGTTAGCCATGACCCGGGTGACCTAGAAGCCACGCGCTTTCTGCGCTCTGCTGTGCATTTTGCCCAGAGCCCGCTGCGCCCTCATGAGCCACGATTGGGCCTCCACCGCGCGGCGCCCTGCGAGCCACGCCTCGGCATTTGGTCCTCTCTGCAGTATTATTTGGCTATTTCGGGCCGGTTTGATTAAACCAGTGACCACGGTTCGTTTGCACATGATGATTCAGTCACCTCGGAGAACCTCGGTTCGAGAGAATACGAGTCTGTTTGCATTTGATGAGTTGAGTCCTTATCCGATTATTTTATTCCGATGCTCGGTATGGTTCGTACTGAGTGGAACCGCATTCGGCCTTGGTGGTCGATTACTGAGAGAGGAGGCCCGGCTCGGTCACAGCTCACGACCTGTCAGCGCTGGTCCACGGCGATGCGGCGGCGAGCGCCCGGGATCAGGCTATCGAACCGCGGATGGGACGATGCCTATCACGCCGCTACCTCGGAAGAGGGAGTTGGAGGCCCAGGCCCTCAAGCGGGCCCTTTGTCCCCGTGACTGAGTAAATCATCCTCTCGTATGGCCGTCGCTGAAGTCACATCTAGCTGCGGAGCGACTATCACCTCGGTATCGCACGCCACCGAGTTCGGAGGCCATTGTTTGTAAAGGGAACCCATTCGGGATATGCGACTCCATCGTGGGCCGTTCCATCGAGGTCGTACTCACGGCATCCGCCGCGGTGATCCTAGATGCAGGGAGTCCGTAAGTTGATCGAGATTATTCTCTATTGCCCAACTCGCGGCCGAGGCGTGTGCCCCGCAGTGAGTGCTTTGCGAGTTCTACCACTCGATGGCGTCCTGAAGGATCGGCTAGTCACGTGAGCTCCGATTCGGTATTGATGATCGTAGGAGTGCACTGACGGCGGTCTTCGGCGACTCTTGGCACGCATATCTGCCCGGCCAATGCGGAGGTTCTGAAGTTAGATTTTGCCTCATCGCGAGATGGATTCGAGCCTTGGCGAGAAGAACACCGCTTCTTGGACCAGTATTTTACGGGGCAGCTCAGCGCCGGATCTTTGGCGATCGACCATCATTTACGTGCGAGCTTATTCCTGCAACGGCGTGCGTAATGCGGGGAGGCTCCTCTTGGAGGCTCTTTCTGGATCTCGGAGTTTTGGTTGATCCCTCGGTGGTGATGGCACTCTACATTTGCGATTCGAGGAGAAGGTCCATCGGAGGACCCTGCCGGCGGAGAGCCTTCCATTCTTATGAGACTCCTCTTGCCATGTTCTCGGGCATCTGGGATTCTAGCGGGCCCGGGATCGAGATCGAGGGTCCGATGCCCCCTGGTCATGCATCGGTGGAGCGGGTGATGACTATGCCGTATCTTTCCGCCGACCAGCGGGACCGGAGGAGTGGGTCGGTACGAGGACCATCATATAGATGATATACGCCCACGAGCGAGATACGTGAAGTCGGTTCCGGATGTCACACTCCATCCCCTCCTCACGGACTACATCGGTTGCCGGCGGTCTCTGGTCATCTATTATTTTACCATTCGCGGTCTGGTCATGCCCATTTCGAAATAAACGGTGTGATGGATGCTATGTCACCGCTCACTAAGCGATTACGAGCATCGGGATCGAGGTTGACCCGGTCTTTACTCATGCTTGTGGATCATGGCCTTGTCTGGGTCTTCGATGTCACGATGAGAGAGAGCCCACCACGAGGCAGCGACTTATTTGGATGTTTTGGCGGCCGGCGTAGCGGCAGACCCACCACCCACCACCCACTGGCGATGAGGTGGTTAGGTCTCTTTATGATTTTTGTATAGTTACGGCTTTATCAGCGCTACTAATTTGATTAGGACATGTGTTAGCCATAGTAGGCGTGATATTTTTCTTATGTTTAGCACATTAACATGTACTAGCCATTTTGGCTATATAAAAAGCTATTCGAGTTTATATATTCTGACTTTTGTACATATCATGTTTGTGCCTTTACCATATAAATGTTTTTCTTTCAATTGAACAATTGAATTGCTCTGAAGTGGACAATTGAATTGCTTTAGTTGGAGGATTGAATCACTGTTTGTCACCTTTATGTTAAGAGGCAAATTCCATCTTGAAACAATTTTTGGTCAAATTACGATTCGGCATATCGACTTGGGAATTTCTCATATGCTAATTCACTGCTTGCACTCAGTTATTTCAATATAATTTGTGAATTTGTTTGCTTCCTTTAAGCTTTGCATAGCCGACCTTAAGCATGTTGGCAACTTAGGATGGGTTTTGTTACTCACATTTAAAGACCAATGTAGTCTTCCAAAAAAGGAAAGAAAAGAAAAGCAAAAAAGAAAAGAAAAAAGAAAAATAAATCGTGAAGTTTGCCTTGAAACCGAGCCTGCGGTCCGAGGGTGTATGGCAACTGAAACCCTGATGCCCTATGCCTTAAATGGTTGGGAGTCATCGATTTAGTGTTCGTTACATGGGTGGATAGGTAGAGTCTAACGATTTGTAGGTGCTTGATTTTGAAGTCATTCGAATTAGGGATTGAAGCCTTTGGAGTTAGTGGTGGAGTGATCCTTTGGCTTGATGCCTAAACCTTAGTGGTTGGGAGTCATGTCGGTGAATCCCGTTACGGACTTTGGTAAAAGTCGAATTTTAAGCATTGCATCCTACGGTGTAGTTGAATAAAGAAAGAAGTGCGTAACTATCGCCCCATCTAGGTTGTTCAACGGCTTAAGGCCATGTCGGTGCTAGGTTGGGAGGGGACAAATTTTATATTTATTGGCTTAATGCAGTTTATATAAAGAACCGTGGCAGGTGGAAATTCAAGTTGAGAATCGTGGATCAGATTGACCTAGAATTGTTCTTGTATGGATTTAGTTCTTTCATATCGATTTACAATTTTGATGTCAATTTTTGAGTTTAAAGAGCAATGTTTATATGTGCATATACCTTTTGAATCAACCTTTTGAAAATCACTGCATGCATCTCCTTTTCGTTTTTGCATTGCTAAGGGACTAACTAGCGTTTCAGTTGGGGGTGTGATTAATGCCCCGAAGTCTGATTTTGAACCACATATTAGATAGGTTTTGAGTGCTTTTTGCGCGCTAATCATGTCATTAATGCCAGTTGAAGTGTTCAAGTCTTCTTAGTATCACTTATGCCGTTTAGAGGTTATTTTTGGCTGTTTTGTAGGTTTTTATGCACTTTGGGAGTTCAATATCGGGATGTATGATGAATCATGAAGTTTGAACTCGAGTGTCGACCATCCGGCTTGACCAGAATCAATGAAAGCGAAGGCAAAGTGAAGAAAAATTGATGCGAGTAGAAGACGAGGAGGCAAAGCGGTGAAAATCAACAAACCAACAATTTTAAGCTAAGCTTTGAAAATTTATTGGGATTACTTGTTCGCGAGACTAGCGAAAATTTCGCAAGTTCGTAGAATTGTGGTTCGCTAGACACCGGGGTTTAAGCTGAGCCATTCTAATGAAATTTCATGAACCTTCGCTACTCACGAAAATTTCGCTAAGCTAGCGAAATTTAATAACTGTGAGTGCCAGCTTTTTGTGAAATTTTCTATTTTAAGCTGTCACATGGTGATTTCATACCTAGCGAAATTCTTCACTCCTAAGCGAAATTCAACGCCTAAAATCATGTTTTTGTATTTAATGCTAATCGACTCCAAATTTGGTGTATTACTCTCTTGTCCTTTAATTTAGCCAAATTTGTAGGTTTTTTGGTATTTTCATGTATTGAGGTGGCCTATATAAACCCCTCTCTTTTTGTAATTAAGAGGAAGATATAGAATTTTGGGGGAAGCAACAATTTGGGGGAGAGAGAAGAATTGAGTAAGTTTTTTTCATTTTGTAAATAAAGTCTCGTATTTTTTAGTTAGGGTTTTATTTTCCTCTCTTCTCTCTCCTCTTTCCCTTACTTTCTTGACTGCCAAACACCTCTTGAGGTGTTAACTCTGAGATGCTTGGCTAAGCCTCCTTTCTTTGAAGAGGAAGGAGAAGCTAGCTTGGTGGTGGGGCATGGCATGTTGTCCTCTTGTACCCCGAAAGTCACAGTCTTGTATTGTAGCCCTCATCTTCCTCAAGAGCCAGAAGATTGTGAATAGCTTTGAATGTTATTGATTTGGCCCATGCTCTCCACTTTAGGATACAGTGCATACTTGTTGCCCAGATGTCCACCTTTGTGGTTCATTAGATGGTCTTTATGAGCCTCTGAGATGATATTTAATGCTAGGGTTTCAAACTGAAAAAGGGCCATAGCTGCATGTTACCTGTGTTGACTCAAATAGGAGTTGTTGTTAGGGTTAGGTTTGCTAGTTAAACATAGATCCGGTTATGCCTTGGACTATAGGTTGCATGTCATAACGCGAGGATAAAACCCGAGGACACTTGTTTGCCCTAACTACCAAGTTAGTGACCTAAATCTTCAAAGTTAACCTTTTCACACTTTACTTTCAGTTTTTTTTACAATTCCTAAATTTTCAAACTTCTTCCCGCATTTTTGAAGCTAAAATCCAAAAGTCAAATAGAAAGCCTTGCAGCACACGCTTTTTTTTTTTTTTTTCATGTAGTATCATTCTTAGGATGAAAACCCATCCCAGTGTTCGACCCTAGACCACTATCACTGGTAGCTTGACTACGGTAGTAGTAAAGACTTAGGTGTATGCCAATTTTGTTGATTTTAGCTCAGCCCTCTGTAGTACGAATCGACCACATGGTCATGCTATGTGGCACCACTCCCTTGTCACCGGACACAGATGCCTCACAGCGTGAAGTGGGCTATCTCGAGGTCGACTAGTAAATTGGGTTACTGCGAGACGATTTCAACAATGAAGTCCGTTTCAACATCCGAGATCTAGAAAAATTATAGGTTTTCAACCTATACTATTACCTTAATTCTGGATTTTGCCATTATTCGAAAAATTGGATTTTCAGGGTTTTACCTCTTCCACCTAAAATAATTTAGATCAGAATTCACATTTTATACCTTCAGATCACATGCATATGCAACCGTACACAATCACATGCATACAAACTGAATCATTTAATCATAAGCGACTAAATCCAACATTGCCTTCATCCTTAAGCAAAGAAGAAGGATAGGTGTGCGCATTGTGTCCTCGAGTTCCCATGTTGCCTCGCCTCCCGCCATCGGTGTTGCCTGACACAGCCGTGTTAACGCCTCACGGTCTTGTAGTCGCAAACCTGATCCCGACTATCCATGATGCGCTCTAGTCCCTCCTTGAATGTCCATACGTCAATGACAATCCCGACCCAATCCACTACATGAAATTTGGATGGGTGTGGCACTGGAGCATGGGCGTGGAATACCTCATAAACACCTAATAAACTACGTTGGTAATGCCAGCTAGATCACCTTATTTGTGCCCACCCTCTTGAGTTTCTCTAAGGGCCTGATGTACCTCGGCGCTAGCTTCCCTCTCTTGCCGAACCTAACCACTCCTCTCTTAGGCATCACCTTCAAGAGGACGTGATCACCCACCTCAAACTCTAGAGGTCGACGCTGTTTGTCGGCATAGCTCTTCTGCCGACTCTGAGCCATAAGGAGATGCTTTCGTATCAAACCCACCTTTTCAAGGGTGTCTCTAATCGGGACCCGGTGATGGACCTCTCTCCTGCCAGCAATCGAGAGATGCGACATGGCCTCCCATTGCAAAGCCTGGAGTTCCATCAGTATACTCGCGATAAACTGTTGTTGTGGGAAATTCTACTGGGGCAAGTGCTCCTCTCTCATCCCTACCCTTATGATGCAGGACACATCTTGAAGCATGTCCTCTAAAGCACCGCATGGTCCTCCAGGCCGACCATGCATGCGTGGATGAAAAGCGGTGCTCATCATCAACTGTGTCCCTATGACCTTCTAGAAACTCTTCCCAAAGTGTGCCATAAACTTGGGATCTTATGCAGTGCTATGGACCTTTGAGTACTCCCACATGTATTTGGACAATCTCTGAATATACAACTGCCAATTCCTTCGATTGTGAAGGTCATCCACACTACTAGAAAATGTCTTGAGCTTAATTGGAGTCGGTCCACTATCACCCATACAACATCATGCCTCATGATTTCCGTGGAAAGTAGGTCACAAGTTCATCGTGGCGTGCTCCCTTCCCTCACCTTTCTATCCGATTCTTGGAGTAGCCTCGCCAACTTTGATTCATGCCCACGCAGTGGGTTAGGCGGAATCAACAAAATTTATATCCTAAGTTCCTCTACTGCGTAGTCAAGCTCTTTGCGATGCACTATGGCGGTCTAGGGTCGAACACGGGGAGGGGTTTTCATCCTAGAATGAATTTGCATAAGTGTGAAAAGGTAAAGGCTTTCTATTTAGTTTTTGCTTGTTTAAAAAGCAGTGTGAGTAGTTTAGCTGAATAAGCGTAAGTATGTGAAAAGGTATCTTTGAAGATTTAGGTCACTAACTTGACATAGGGCAAACAAGTGTCCTCGGGTTTATCCTCGCATTATGACAACAACCTATAGTCGAGCCATATAGGATCTTTGTTTAACTAGCAAACCCTAACCTAGAAACCCTCCCTATTTGAGTCAACACGAAACATGCATCTATAGCCCCTTTTAGTTTGAAACCTAACATTGACATCATTTCGAGTGGCTCGTAAAGACCATCTAAGCACAGTGCATCTAGCAATAAGTATACCTTTGTATCCTAAAGCATGTTAGTATTGGCCAGATTAATGACATTAAATGATATTTAACCTAATTTGAAGATGGGAGCCATAATCGATGCACAGCATTCAACATGAGGACAACACCGTGCTAACCAAGCTAGCGCTACCTTCTCTTCAAAGAAAGAGCAGCCAAGCATCTCTTGTCATCCTCGAGAGGTTGTTTGGTAGCCTAGAAAATGAGAGAAAGAGGAGAGAGAAGAAAAGCAGAAACCTAAGCGAGATACGAGATATTTACATAAAAATGAAAATGTACTTAAAGATTTCTCTCAATTTCTTTCTTAGGGTTACAAAAACTATGGGGGTTATATGAAACCACCCATTTATGTGAAACTACAATAAAGCCTAACATTTTTGGCTAAAATTAGGGACAAGGGTAATACACCAAAATGAGTGGTTTGCATTAATTACAAAAAGTATGACAAGTAGTGAATTTCGCTAGGCACAAAATTTAATATGTGTGAAAATTTCGTAGTAGCGAAAATTTCGCTAGATGTGAAATCACACCAAGAGATATGAATCGAGAAAATTTAAACAGGCGTTAATTTACGTACTGTGAAATTTATTTAACAAGCGAATTTTGAGTGACCGTGGCTAGTTTACAGGAGCGGTCATGAGAGGTAATCATGGGCTGCGGGAATTTGAATTTCGCTGGGATTAATTTCGCTATGATTGCGGTACCCTGCATGTCCCAGTAGTCACCGCAATCTTAAGCGAAACCCGGGAGTGTGATCTTCCTTGCATTGCCTAATACTCTGTGCATTTGATTTCCATCACTTTGCCTTCATTCTTTCTTTGATTTTTGTATGTTTGATGGTGACAATTGAGTTCAATCTTCATGGTTCATCACTTACTTGATATTAGACTCCCAAAATGCGCAAAACCTGCAAAACAACCAATAACCTTTAAACGGCATAAGCGATACTAGAACACCTGAACACTTCAATTGGCATAATTGATATGATTAGTCGCAAAGCACTCAAAACCTATCGATATGGGGCTCGAAATAGCACTTTTGGTACTAATCCACCCCCAACCAGTTGCTAGTCCCTTAGCAATGTAAAAACAAAAAAGAGATGCATGCAGTGATTTTCAAAAAGGTGTATAAACAAATAAACAATACCTTTAAACGAAAAATTGACACCGAGTTTGAAAACCGACATGAAAGAGCCAAAACCATACAAAAACAATTTTTAGGTCAATATTGGTTCCAAGACTCTTAACTTGAATTTCCACCAAAGTCTAATGGTTCTTTGTAGCTTGGTCGAGGCGATAAATTGCAAAGTGTTCCTCCCCCGACCTAGCTTGGCATAGCCTTAAGATGTTGAGCAACTATTAAGGATAGCGCTACGCTCGCTTTCTTTATTCAACTACAATGTAGGGTGCAATGCTTAAATTGACTTCACCAAAGTCAGGTATGCGGTCCACCGATGACTCCCAACCAATTAAGGTTTAGGGCATCAAGCGAAAGGATCAGCGACCCTGAAACTCTCTGAGGCTTCACCACAGGACTCGAATGACTTGAAAATCAAGCACCTACAAATCGTTAAATACCTATCACCGTAGCGAACACTAAATCGATGACTCCCAGCCAATTAAGGCTTAGGTATCGGGCTTGAACTTCGCCATATACCCCACAGATTAGTGCTGGGTTTTGAAGCGAAGGCTTCACGACTTTATTTTCTTTTTCTTCTTTTCTTTTTCTTTTCTTTGTGCTTTTCTTTTCTTTTCCTTTTTGGAAGACACATTGGTCTTCAAATGTGGGTAACTTTGAAACCTATCATGGGTTGCCCAGCATGCACAGGCCGGCTATGCAAAGTGAAAGGAGATGCATGAAATTCTGACTATTGAAACAATGCGGTGTGGGTGTGTGAATTAGCTTAAGGGAGAAATGTTCAAGTTAACATCTTGAATTTCAGTGACCAAAAAATTAAATCAAACATGGAATTTGCTCTAACATAAGGTGACAAACGGGGTTTCAGAATTTCCATTTAAAAATGTGTTTACTTGATTAAAAATTCAATTACCTTTGATTGAAGCAATTCAATTGTTAATTAAACGCAATTCAATTGTTCAATTGAAAACGAAAAACGATTACATAAGATGGAGGCACAAAAAGTATATGCAAAAGTGTGTATATATATCTTGAATAGCTTTGATATAGCAAGAAGGAAATGGCTAGTACATGCATGCAATAAACACACAAAAATATCAACGCCTACTATGAATCCTAATCAGAATTGGTAGGCGGAGTTGATAAAAATTGTAACTATACAAAATCATAAAGAAACTAACCACCTCCTTCTTGTGGTGGTGGTGGGTCTAATATTTCTTCTTCTTTGCAGCTGACACATCGATGATCACGGATCTTTCAGCTGCTGGCTTTCCTCCTGCGATCGAACACGAGGAAGACCCGGGTGAGTCACTGTAATCTCTTTGCGACATGGGTGACTGCTTTGAGTCAACCTCGATCTGAGGCACTGGTATTTTGCTAAAGAACAAATAGCATCCATCACACCCGGCTATCTCTCGGTGGCGTGAACTCACTGGTGAATGGTTGTCTTGATAGGATGGGCCAGGTGTATCTGCTGCGGCCGCGGATGTGGTATGTGGAGGAGGAGATGGAGGGGACATCTGCGGAGCCGGACTCCTATGTATCTCGGGCTCAGGGGCAGGCATATGGGTCTTTGTGGGAGTCTCGGCCACTGATCCGGTACTCCTCCACGGTCCTCTTTGTCGGTGGAAAGATGCGGTAGGTCATCACCCGCTCCTTGAGCGAACCCGGAGGGCATCTAACCCTCATCTCAATCCTCGCTCCTCAGGAATCCCATATGCTCAAGAACACAGCGGAAGTAGTCTCGGAATCGGAGACTCTGCTGCTCGTACCGGGTCCTTAGGTGGACCTTACTCCTCGAAATGCATCAAGGAGGGTCATCAAGCTCGGAAAGGGCGAACCAATCCCTCGAGATCAGATAAGGCCTCCAAGATGGCTCCTCCTCACGCACATAATCTTGTAGCGGGAATGGCGAGTCCGGAATAAATGGATCATCGGCCCAACATCAAAGCGGGTTGCCTCCTGAAAATCTTGGTCGGTATGGTGTCTCATCTGGTGATCGAACCATCTCGTAGTCGGGTGATACGAATCTCTATAACCCTGCACGTGGCCGTCGGTCTCATGGGCCTAAAGGCTGCGATATATCGGCCGCTCACGAGTACTCAGCGGCGATCATCGATAGGGCCGAAACTCACGCGGACCATCTGCTCGGATGTCATCAGTGATAAAGCACAACACCACCCGTGGGTAATATCCCTTTCGGGGTCATGAAGGCGATGAAATAATCCTCGTTGACCTCATAGAATCCGAAGCACAGGGATCCAACCCTCGATCTTCCGGGATGTCGTAGAATGACTTCGATGAAAATCTGGCAGTGGGCTGTCCCCCCATTATGGGGTTTCGAACAAGCGACCTCGATCCACGGGCGAGGTAGGCAAGCGAGAAGATGATGTAGCCTCTGCAGCCGATGTGACTGGTGATGGCTGAGGCCGAGAGGAAGATGGCTAAGGCCGATGTGCGGGCCGCGGAAGGAGCAGGTCCTCTTGCTCTCTCCCGAGCCCACGGGTGATGGGGCTGGGGTCTATCAGGTATGCAGTATCTACGAAATCCACGGGGCTCCTCCCGGGTCTTGCCTCGGGGACCCGGTGATGGTCTTGGAGCGGGACCGGTACAGGCCTCTCGCTCGGGTGTCTTGGGCCGACCAGCGGCGGCTGGACCCACCTCTAATGCGCTTCCATAACTATAATCGAATAAGAAAGCGGAAGAGGGCTCTGGCGATGAAAATGTAACGGTGCACGGCAAGCGTCTGGCCTACTTGGGCGATTACCATCGGTAAGTCTGCCCGACAGCTAAGGGCTCACTGGCTATGGCTCACACAGGCTCTGCAATAGCCAAATAAGGCTCGATAGGGGACTAACTGCTAGGGCAGGGCACAGGCAAGCTGAACCGAAAGTGTGAGCCCAGTGATGGGTCGGCAATGACCAATGACAGCAGCGAACAGATGGCAGGAGCAACGGGGACAGTGGCTCAGAGATCAGTCGTGGCGCGCGCGCGACTGGTGCGAACAAACTCAATCGGACAGGGCACACCTACGGCGTTGCGAGGAGCAGGATCTGCGCGCGGGGTTACGGCGGGCGGCCCGAGGTGCGAGAGACTCTACGGCGGCAGCGGTGGCTCGGTCGTGCGGGCTTGCTATAGCGGTGGTAGTGGCCGGCGTCGCCGACGAGCTCGGGGGCTCTGGCGGAGATGGCTCGAGCTTCGCTAGGGAGGGGAATATGAAGTGGCGAATGGCTAACCCCCTCCTCTGTCATATAATAAATAAAAGTAGCAGAGAGTCTCTTTTCCTCATAATTTCGCTAGTATAGCGAATTTGGCTCGCCTGCATCACCTTCTGCACCTCAAATATTTCAGCTTATATTAAGAATATATAAAGAATTCTATTATTATAAAAATTATTATATGATGAGTATCATTAAAAAATTTAATACAAGGAAGTACTATAATATATAGACAAAAGTTACTAAAAGGGAAAAGCTGCTAATTGGAAACTTTCTAAAAAAAAAAAAAAAAAACTAAAATTATTGAAATTAACTAAATTAAAATAAAAACCAAAATTTATTGAACTGCAATTTGGTTTGTGAGAACACCAAATCAGCTCAATTTCAAAAATTTACTCAAGGAGGGTCAAGGAGGAATGTCTCCTCGGCCTAGCTGTGGCGGGTGACTCCATGTGGTGTTGGGTGCCCCGATTGTTGATTGGTCCTCACGATGGATTCGACTTGGTCAATTACCTTACGGTGGGTGTTGATAGGGACCAAAATCTCTTCTTCACCTTGGTTGACTATTCCTTGCAATTCCTGGACACTAAGCTTTCCTGCATACTGACCATTTGAAACAACTTCATCAGAAATTTGATTTTCATTTGCTAGCAGTTTGTGTTTGTTGTTTAAATGGAATATGTTTAACTCCAAGGTCATGTTACCAAAGGTAAGTTGCATGACTCCATTCCGGCAATTGATAATTGCATTGGCTGTGGCCAGAAATGGTCTTCCTAAGATGATTGGCATATGATTGGGTTCATTTGCAATTGGCTGATGTCGGCTTACTAAAATCAACGGGTAGTAGAATTTGTCTATTTTCACTCAGACATCCTCGACTATCCCTTAGGGATTTTCGCGATCTATCGGCCAATGATAGTGTGATGTTGTTGGGTTTAAGTTCACTGAACCTAGCCCGCCTTCACCCAGTCACAGATGGGTTCGCACGGCTCCCAAATCAGCGATGACTTGTGCAATTCTGATATTGGTGAAATTGTGGGAGATCCCGGATCCTTGTATTTAATTGGATTCTTACTTTGGATTATGGCACTGACTTGCTCAATAAGAAATGCTCTTTTCTCAATGCCTAATCCGCTTCTTGATTTGTGCGAATCTTTCTTTTGCATAGGCGGGGCACTTGTTTGATTATGTCCAAAAAGAGGTATGGTGACCTTCCTGTCTTAGGACTTCTAAGATACACCTTTCTTTGGGATGCCTTCTTCTTTGCTTCTAAGTGCTGTGGAAATGGAGGTGGCATGCGGTGCTTCATTGAATCCTCCTTGGAAATATGTTCTGGCTCGATTCTTCTCAGTTCTGGTTTCTTCTTGAGTTTGGGCATGGGCGATCAACCTCTTTTCACTCCTCGGGGTGATTATAGCTTTCACCTCATGCATTCCTGAATTGTTGGATAGTCCTACCTCGCCGAATTCCTTCGGGTTTAGCCTTGCTATTTGGGAAGGAACCTTCCTCTTTCTTGTACCTCAAGCAACTTGTTGATCTTGGTGATTGAATACTTATCAATTTTTACGGTTGGGTTGCTCTCTAGCCCATCTATTCTTGTTCTTTTTCACCGGTATCAATCCTTTGTGATTTGCATTAATTCCTTTTGCTCTTGCAAAGTTGGGCCACCTTACTCAAATTTAAAAATGGCTTCACGGGAAGATGAGGATGGTGGTGGTTGTGGTTGGTGGAACAAAGCTGTGGTTTTGGCACACAGAGTACATGTAGAGGCGAAGTGGGCTTCGGAAGGTTGGGATGATTCCTCGATTGGGTGTGGTGTTCCATATGGGAGTGGGTTGTGGTGGCTTGTGTTGTCCTACGATTATTTGCACACATTCGACATCAAATCCTTCATTGAAGGCGCAGGACATTCTACTGGATGTACGGGGATTGAAATTAGTGCAGAATTGACATGCGGGATTTTGATCCTTGCCTTCATGGAGCCTTTTTCCTTCAAGCTCCTCCGCCTTCCTAGTTAAGGTTGAAATTAAAGCTTTAGTTTGTCCTCTGTGGTGTATATAAATCCCTCTCTAGGGTTGGGCGGGGCCTCATTGACTCCATTCCTTTGGGGTTTGGCTCATCCGACCCTTAGAAGTTTAAGCCACATAATTTAAAAATCCATGGCCGTCGGGATCTTGCCAGAAAGATCTCCTCCACACACATGGTTTCCAAAATTTGCCTCATGGCGGGAGACGCCACCATAGAAATGGTTTACCGGCGGCATCATGTATCAAACCCATGGTGTAGGGCATGCCCTTTGATGGTCTCCATAAATCTCTCAACGATAAAACCTCTCACCATCTTATTGATGGTATAAATTTGTCTTTTCAAATTGTTGTTGGTCTTATGAGCGAAGAACTTCTTCGAGGAGTGCACTGCGCTCGGCCCAATTTCTAAATGGTTCCTGTTTTCGGTGAGTTTAGCGAATCTTGGCCTTGTCGCTTTAAATTCGAGTCAAATGCTGACTTAAGCAAATCCATGTCCATCATTCCTTCCTTAAAGTAGTGCATACTTCCTCAAACCTATGAGTGTATGGATTTTCATTTTCCATACCATGATATGTGGGGAGTAGGGTGCAGTGTGCTACATGCGGCGGGAGGTATGATGCGGGGAGGGCCACTTAACCCTAGGAGATTGGATGTGATCCCTCATGGTTCTATAGGCGATAGTATTCATTGGGGTGCACGGCTGACTCTTTGTTACTCGGGTAGAGGATCCATGTTTTACATGTGTATTGGCCCGGTGTGCGATCCTCTGGTCTTACTGATCTACATCCTTGGGCATAACTTTATTTTCAATTGAGAGACAACGAAGAGCACCAGCAAACTTGCAAAGGATTAAGGTGCTTCAAAAATAAACTAGCGTATGATAAACAAGCGGTGAAGTGCAAAGTGATGAAAACTGCGATTCTTTTGCAAGCACAGGTTACAAAAAAGAGTTAAAAGGTTACCTTCACTTTATGATATTGATCACGAAGTACACTTCAACTCATCAAGCGTGGTTGGCACCATCATGGCGCCATTTGATTCATGCGCGATGGGTTGAAGGCCGGAATCGACAAGATTTATATCCTAAGTTCCTCCTATTGCGTAGTCAAGCTCTTGCGATGATATAGCGATCTAGGGTCGAACACGGGGATGGGTTTTCATCAGGAATGATTTGCATAAGTGTGAAAAGAGTAGGCTTTCTATTTGGATTTTTGGTTGTTTCAAAAGCGATTAGTAGGTAGTTTGGCCCGAATAGCGCAAAGGCGAAGTGATGTGTGAAAGGTATCTTTGAAGATTTAGGTCACTAACTTGATAACATAGAATGAGCAAATTGTCCTCGGGTTTTATCCTCGCATTATGACAAACAGCTATAGTCCAAGCCATATGGGATCTTTGTTTAACTATGAGCCTAGCCTAGAAACCACTCCTATTTAGTCGACAAGGAAACATGCATCTATAGCCCCTTTTTGGTTTGAAACCTGACATTGACATCATTTCGGTGGCTCGTAAAGACCATTAAAACCCTTGATTACATCAGCAATAAGTATACACTGCATCTAAAGCATGGTAGTATTGAGGTGGAGTGTGACATTAAATGATATTCAATCCTAATTTGAGAGAATGGGAGCCATAAATCGATGCACAGCATTCGACACATGAGACCGACACAGAATGCCCCCACTTGTCAAGCTAGCTATGTCTTCAAGAAAAACAGCCAAGCATCTCTTGAGTTGTCATCTCGAGGGTTGTTTGGTAGCCTAGAAATGAAGAAAGAGGAGAGAGAAGAGAAAAGCAAACTCTAAGCGAGATCTGAGATATTTACATAAGTAGAAAATGTGCAAAGATTTCTCTCTAATTTCTTCATGGGTTACAAAAACATGAGGGGTTTATATAGGCCACCCATTTATGTGAAACTACAATAAAGCCTAACATTTTGGCTAAAATTAGGGACAAGGGGTAATACACCAAAATGAAGTCGGTTTGCATTATTACAAAGAAGTATGACAAGGCAGGTGAATTTGTTGGGCGAAAAATTTATTAGCTTAGCGAAATTTTTTAGGTGATCGTGGCCCCGGATTTTCGCTAGGAACAGTGTAGAGCGAAATCCTTGGGCCTAGCGAAATTTCACAATTTAACTAGGATTGCGAAATTTTCGCTATGATTGCGAGAATTTTGTAATGATCCAGTGAGCCCAGCAATCCTTAGCGAGTATCACGAATTCTTGTCTTGTTGCATTGCCCTAATACTCCTCTTACGCATTGAGATTTCCATCACTTTGCCTTCATTCTTTCTTTGATTTTTGGTATGTTTGATGGCTGATAAGGTGGGTTCAATCTTCATGGTTCATCACTTACTTGATGTGAACTCCCGAAGTCACATGAAGCACAGAAACAACGAAAATAACCTCTACTTAGCGATAAAGCGATACTAAGAACACTGAACACTTCAATTGGCATAATTGATATGATTAGTGCGCAAAAGCACTCAAACCTATACGATATAGGGCTCGAAAATAGCACTTTTTGATGTGTCCGACTTTGGTCTTTCGACCTTTACCCCTCTTGACATGTGAGACATCTTGAGACGAATGCATAGCGTGTCACTTCATCCCGCTTGATGTACTGGCGGTGAAGATCCCTGGTACATCTTCTTTTACTGGATGCCTGACAAATCAGGAGCAATGGAACTCATGAGGATCTCCTCTCTGGTTGTCAGGCGGGAACCACAAAGACCACCATCTATGTAGATAAGCCCAGCCGCCCGTCTCCGTACTGTTATGCAGGTCCACGATGGACCATCTGTGTCAGCTACACGAGACTCAATCACTCTACTTAGTAGGAAGGCGTAGCCAACAAACTCCCGACATGCAGCAGGCCTAATCCAGCTGGATTGTAGTCAGGTGTCCCACGAATCTCGAGCATCGCCACTCTCGGAGCTAACAAGCTAGTACTCCTTGTGACTTAAATGAGGTGTATCGACCACCATGTTTGCTTTACCCGGGGATGGTAGTGCAATGTGAAGTAAAATCCTCCTAAAAACTCCATCCATTGCGTTGCCTCATGTTGAGGTCTAGTGTAAAAATATAAAACAAACTCTTGTGGTCTAAAATACTTCAAACTACTAACCATATAGGTAGTGGCTTGAATCTGAGAATGCAGACTATGACATGACTCGAAATGTCTTATTAATGGGGTAATTCAATCATAGTTCTTCAAGCGCAGAACCATAGCTACTACCCTCTGGACTGCATAAACGCATCTGGCTAGTCTTCGGGCATCATAATACACGTGTACCTGCGCTCACGCTCCAGAGACTATCGGAATAGGAATTTGAGAGTAAGCCTCATTTCAATTCTGGAATGCTCTCTCACATAGGTCATTCAACTCAGAAACTTGACTCTTTCAGGAGTCAATCTTGTCATAAGTCTTTGCTAGCCGGAGAAATCATGTGAACCTCCTGTAGTACCCACTTGATCCTAAGAAGCACGCATTATCCTACGGTGACTTCCGCCTCTCCCAACTCATAATAGCCTCGACCTTCGAGGTCACGCCTGAAGCCCCGGCCACGAGCGTGTCCCGAAATTTCACCTCGGTGAAGTCAAATTCATTTCTTGAACTTGGGAATACAAATAGTGGTCTCTCGAGCACATGAGCGACCCTCAGGCTGATCCTCATGCTCCTCCTTAGGCTGGGAGTAGATCAAAATGGAGGCAAGCGAGAGACCACGACAAAGCCCGATCAAATAGAGGTTGGAATCTCTATGCATGAGTCCATGAATGCCGTTGGCGCATTTGTCAATCCAAAAGGCATAATTGTGAACTTGAGGAAATGCTGTACCATCAAATGGCTATCTTAGGGATATACGCGCCTCCACAACCTCAGCGATGATAGCAGGTGCGAGAGGTCTATCTTGGAGTAGACTCGCGCCCCTTTGACTGATGAAGCAAGTCATCGATCCTCGTGTGGATACGATTCTTGATCGTAGCCCTGTTCGAAAGCCCATTGATAGTCGATGCAGTCAAAGGGTCTTGTCGCTTTTTATTTGAAAAGCGGGAACCCGGGCGCCCGTGGTGAAGTGCTGGTCAGTCAGAACGTGTCAACAATTCATGTACGGACCTTGATTCCTCACAAACTCAATCGATTGCCATCCTATGGGAGTCATAGAAATGGGCGGCGTGCAGTGTAACTCAATACAGCAAGTCTACATCCCTCTCACGGAGGTAATCGGTAGCTAATCAGGAAAAACATCCTCATACTTTACCAAACTACGGGGATCAAGTCTGTCTCACCTCGTCCCCTCAGTGGAAACTGTAGCCATCCCAAAACTGCAGTTCCGTGAAATTTAGTGCACGGTCTTGGGTAAAACATCGTGCTTATCCTTGAAGCGTAACCACGAATACGTGTTGTGTGCGACATTAACTCCCTGCGTTCCACGATCATTGGCATTTCGATTGTGTAAATCGACGGTCCATCGGATTACATCAAACTCGAACATGGAGCTGGAATAGGTGGTGCAGTCAGGAATCACTAACTCACAACTCCGACATATCAAATCCCCATTCACCCTATGTCACATCCCACTTTTATAGAAATTTTGTGACCGGCTAAAGGAATGGGTAGGCTTAAAACCACCAAAACGTAGCAAGCCTAAGATCCATAATTTCTATCGAAAATTAAACTAAAGACCTATTCGTTTCTATAACTAATGACAAATCCTGTTATTGTCGCAATATCATTCTAAAATCTATAATAATTAACTCAAAATCTCATATCATGATACTTATCTCAAAATAACATAACAAATGAGCCATGAGTAGTCGTCACTAACAAAATGGCCTCAACGGTCTCATCAAAAGCTCCGATAAGGTTTCATCGAACGAAATTATCAGCTCAACTATTCAAAATTCTCCGATTTAACCAAATAATTAACTTGATAACCAAGTTGAATAATTCACCGTGGAGCCTTTTGAAACTTAGACTCTCATTCACCAAATAAACAAAAAAATAATCCATTACATGTTTCAAATAGAAGTCAAGTGGTGAAATGCGATTCTGCTTTCTCTATCTACCATTTGAAAAGGAGAAATCATGAGGGTGAGATAACTACTGTGAGTAAAATATATCACCATACTTGTGAGGCTAGTACTCAGGCAGCTCACAAGGGATGGTTATCTTTAAATCAATCAATCACGGTACATAGGTTGTCTGCGGCAAATAGCGGCAATATGAACAACGATATCGAAATCACGATTTAGAGAGTTTTGAAACCACGAAATATGGTTACCATTCGAGGAATCCGTACATTCCTTTTTACCGCTTATCTTTGGAATCAGAGTACATTTCCAAGCCAAGATCCGTAGAGCGGGGCGGGTTCGCCTAGAGATTTTACCACCTCTCTAGGAAGGCACTGGCTTTGCCCGCACTAGAGGGTACCATGTGCACATAGCCTGATGACCTCCCCATCAGTTAGGCTTTCTGTGATTCATACCATCAATGACATAACGATTACAAGTTATAGCTAACCGTACTCAACATACAACAAGAGATAACACCAAATACAATAAGAGTTAGCTAAGCTGTGCTCCAGCATGAATATTCCTTCAGACCGCGTGACTTGTGGCGCCTGAAAATTCAATTCAATGAATGCTCGAGGAATAAGGAGTCTTAATCATAGTTAATTACTACGATCCAAGTCGAACAATGAAAACACCGCTATACATTTTGAAGGTGCAAGTACGATGATATAAATTTACTCCACCTCCCTATTAGTCAGTTGGCTAGGCTATTCACCTGAGCGTGAGCCTTTGACTTCATTGCTCTTCACCAATATTCCTTTTAAAGAAAAGAAATATAAATACTCAATGTCAAAATCATGAGCCATACCTTGGTATCACTACTCAAATTAGACGTTTACCCATTTCTATTTAATCGCCTAGCAGGCTTTTTAAATAATTTTTTAAAAGAATCCCGTTTGCCTCATACCTTCTAACATTCTGCCTTTTTAACATCTAAATACCCAAAATTATAATTTAATATTCAATTTCACAACTAATTTCTTATATCCCCAATGTTTAATCACTAAACTCGTTTTTTTGTAGTGCGCATCAGTTAGTATTTGCCTATATGTTTCTCTACCGTGATAAAAGACCTGAAACCAGTGGAAAAATTTCACTAACATCCATATCTTTCCAATGATGTCAGGTGGCCTAAAATTCGTCAATAGGTCCTCTATGATTCTGTCAGTCGACCTTCAAAAACGAAATTTACATTCAATCGATTCAGCCCTTAATTCATAATTACCACCTCAATTTCATTCTAAATACATTTCCCCAAATTTTAAACATACCAGACCTAATTCATACCTCTTAGGTCACATTATATAGATTCAAAATGCAATTTCAACCTAGCATACAGATTAGATCAATTAATTCATTCCAAACAGCCCTAATTAACCATCAAACAACAACCATTTATCAATTCAGCCCCTTTGCACTCAGCCTGAACCATACAAAGCCAAAATTAAAAACCATGGCACTTTAATATACCTTTAAGAAGTCTCTCCCCACCATGAAAAATCACAGGTTGATTCAAAGGGAATTGGCTGCAACAAATTTTCTTCCTTCCACGACAGTTCGAGTGAATGGAGAACCTAGGGTTCTTCAATTTTTTCTTTTTTTTTTTCTGCTCGATTTTCTGAGGCCTAATATTTTTAAAAATTAATTCAATATTGCACTTAAGTCCCTAAGGTTTTTCTTGAATTTTTTTAAGGCCCTGGGAATTATTAAAAATGTCTCTTTGGCCCTTGGTCAACAAAATCTATTGACTTTTCCCTACCAGTTCACTGTTCACATATTTTATTATTTTATTTTATTCATGTATTTTCATTAATTTTATTTTTTTAACATATATTTTGACCTTATTTTCTTCATAAAAATTCCCATAATTTTATTTCATTTATTTGAATTATTTTAAAAATTCTATTTAAATTATTATCGAATGACCTTACAGAGTATATTTCCTAAATTCCATTTAATTGAGAAATAATTCTAAAATTATTATAAATTCATGATGGACCTTAAAACACCTAAAAATTAAATTCCATGAAAAAAAATCATTTAAAAATTGTTTGAGGTGTTACATTTCTCCCCAACTTATAAATTCGTCCTCGAATTTATTAAAATTATTAATACCTTATCTTGAAGAGTTGAGGATGTTGTCCTTCATAGATTACTCCTCTCCTAGGTAACTCCTCTACTTCGTGATTCTGCTGCTGAACCTTTACCATAGCTATTTCTTTGTTTCACCTCGACTACGGTATGTGTCTATCCACTATAGGCTATTGGTGCCTCTTCATATGGCGGATCCAAATCAGCCTCGATCTCACGAGTGCGAAGAATGTGAGACGGATGAGGAGCGTATACGTAACATTGAGATGTGAAACCTTTGGATGCACATGGCCAAGTTAGGGAGACAAAATAATCCTGTAAGATACATTGCCAACCTTATCAATATCTCAGAAATGGCCTATATATCTCAGGTGTGACTTCCACTTTCTTCCAGAATCTCATCGCTCCTTATGGGAGATATTTTAAGGAAAGCGTGATCACCCGCAGGCTGCCATCCGTCTCCTCGGATCGACATAACTCTTTTATGTCGTGGCCGGAGTCCTCATTCTCTCTTTGAATAATGGTACTTTCGGAGAGTTTCTCGATCGACTCTGGACCTTCAATTCTCACATCACCTACCTCATCCAACAAGAAGGTGACCTGTTTCAGATCCATGAGTGCCTCGCGTATAGTGTGAATTCCAATCGTAGAATGAGTAGGCATTATTATAAGAAAACTCTATCAAAGGCAAATATTTTCCATTACCTCGAAATCCACCTTTTGTCGGAGCATATCCTCGAGAGTCACAGTTCAATAGTTATTTTGCCGATACAATACGAGGATGGAGGAACATCTTTGATCTGGTTGGCTTTGAAACTACGAGTTTACTATGAAACCTCAGGTGTTGTGGACCTCACAATGGATACTATGGACAGCTCGTGATTGCTCGCTATCTTTGTCGGATACATCTGTGCATCTTTGTGCCGCAGTATAAGTGGTCTTATTAGCTAAAGAAGTAGGCTGATTTCGTCGATCACGTCAGTATAAGCCGGGATGGAATCATTGCCCCTTACACGAGTCTTTAGTAACCCATCACACATCGGGCACACCTGATCACATTTCCTCGTCTCGACCATGCGTCCACTAATTTCAAATCCCGGATATGCATCTGACATCTGAATCTCCCTCAATTTAATAAAGGAAGGATCCTTATCTTGGTTGGCCTTGATCTCATCGATCAATAAGGGCCTGCTGGGCTAGTCGAACAAATCATCCCGATACGGGAGAGTGGATACCTATTCTTGATTGTTACCTTATTCATTGTCATTAATCAATGCACATCCTCATAGTCCCATCCTTTTTCTTCACAAATAACGATTTTTAGGTGAAGCTGTAGTCTAATAAAACCCTTATCCGACCAATTCTTGCAAATTTTACTCTTTCAATTCTTTCAAAATTCGATTGGGTGGCATACGGTATGGTCTGATAGATATAGGATTTGTCTGAACTAACTGTCGATAATAAACTGATTTCCATGTGAAATTGCTAATCCACGGTAAATCGTCGGAAAAGACATCGGTAATCCCTCCTTGGCAATTATCTCCCAAATCGGTAGGAAATTCTGGCATCTCTCATGAGCTAAATACCCTGCAACGCTGACCGCTTGTAAGTAACCTCTACGAGCTGCTTGCTTATAAGTGAAATCAAAGGTACTAGGGCTTCCATGTAGTCTCACGAAAACAAACTCGAGGTACTCTAATGGTTTTGAGCGTTATCTTCTTTCTATAACAATCCGGTTGCATAGTTGGGCAAACTGACCATTTCCGCCTAAGATAACATCAAACTCCGTGTAAACGATTGATCAAATCGACGCATATAATGCAACATCACAATCATTTATCTCACATGATACTGTACATATGGATTCCCACCTCGACTATTTCTCCAAGTGGTGTGCTAATAGCTAAGGGATTTTCCATTATCATTTTACCTTGTTCAATTTCTTAGCATAAGATAGGGATACAATTGAGTGAGTGGCTCCGGATCAAATAACACTTTGGCTTATTCGTTTGTACATGTATTATACCTATAGAATAAATTAAAAGCATTTAAATTTTCTTACCAAATATATTAAATTTCAGGATATACTGTCCACAACAGTGTTAGTAGTCACAGGCCTCTGTTGGATTCTTTATAAAAACTCTACCTTGGCTTCTCCCATTTTAGTTATGAGAGGTGACTGAACTCTTTAGCTCCTTCCTCTTCCCTTTACTACTCAGCCACTCCTCCATTTTCCCTCTTTCTACTCCCTCTCGACCCATGCCTCTTTATTCTTGGTCTCCCCTGATTTAGCTCATCAACAATCTTTGTCAATGTAGGGAAAATCTCAGATTGATATTAGTGCATTGTAAAGGGTTGTTGGTATCATTCGAAGCTCGAAATCTATCCCAACACGAAATTTGCTTCATTAGGTACAGTGGGAGCATACTTACTCGGAGCCAGTGAACTCTTTAGCATACTCGGATACACTCATCTGATAGAAGTGCATTTAGCTTCTCAAGCGGAGGTAAGCCTGATGTCTCCTGACAGGGATATAAACTCATCCAGTAACAACCTCTCTAGCTTATCTCCTAAGTGGGAGGTTCCCTCCATATAAGCGATCTCAATGTGTCTGGAACCCAATCCCATGCATTATTCTTCATCTTCATTCCTACCAGCTCAATTGCTCTAGCATCCAGGAGCATGATAATCTCCTCGCTACTTTTTACGTCTCCTCCGAGAAATCTTGTGGGTGTCTCATTCTCATCGCTGATATTAAGGTCTTAAATCTCAAGAACTCTGTAAAGATAGACCTTCCTCATCGGTATTCGCCTAGCCCCTCCTAGGCACACATGCGGAGGGGTTGTGGTGGAGAATTTAATTTGGAGAGCCAGTGGAGCCCCGGAAATGGAACCTCTTTATCTCCTGAGAATTACACTTCACTTTAAGGGCTCTTATTCTGCCTGCTTTCCTGTATTTCTTGCCTCAAAATCTCAAATCCATCCATATCAATTGGAGCGGTGGTGGAACATTCTCAGGTATCACTCTTTGTACTCTGCCTCTCGATCTAGGGGTAGATTTATCTCCATCTCGGTCAGATCTTGATGCACGAGACTCCATGGCATCCAGACATCTATCGGATCATAGATCTCCCTTACGCCCTTGGCGGGAGTGGTCCCACGTCTCGGGGTACGCCTTGTTGTCTTCTTATTGGCATTTGACAACGAGAAAACAAATGATACTTAGATTCACAATACATATCAAGAGTACCAGAAGCTTTTCTTCATAGGATGCGCGAAATTAACTACTATGATGACATACAAAGACAATTTGGAATCCTATGCTCCATGGTGTCGTTTGTCATTTACCCAAATAACATCCCCAAAGTTCTTTTAAAACGGCTCTGATACCAGCATCACATCCCACTTTTATAAGGCTGTGGCCAGGCGCTAGAATGGGTAGGCTTAAAGTAGCCAAAACATGCAAACTTCAGAATCATAATTCATAGAAAATTAAATAAGACCTGTCGTTTCTATAACTATTGACAAATCCACATTGTTCATAATATCATTCTAAAATCTACTAATAATTAACTCAAAATCTCATATCATGATATTATCTCAAATAACATAACAAATAGACCTCAGTGGTCATCCCTTTAACAAAAGCGACCTCAGCGGTCTCATCAAAATATCAATGAGTTTCATCAAAAGCAAAATTTATCAACTCCAACTATTCAAAATTTATCGATTTAACCAAATAATTAACCCAATAACCAAGTTAATTCGCATGGAGCCTTAAAACTTAGACTCTCATTCACCAAATAAACAAAATAATCGATTCATGTTTCAAATAGAAGTCCAAGTGGTCGAGAAATGCACAGGATTCTCCTTTCTCATCTACCTGAAAAGGAGGAAATCAAGCGGGGGTGAATAACTACTGTGAGTAAAATATATCACCATACTTGTGAGGCTAGGTACTTTCAGGGCCAAACTCCTAAGGATAGTTATGCTCAATCAATCAATCCACGGTACATAGGTTATCTGACAGGCCATTTGACAATATGAACAACAATATCGAATGCGATTTAGAGGTTCTGAAACACGAAATATAGTTTACCATTCGGGAATCCGTACATTCCTTTTACCTTTATCTTTGGAATCCATTACATTCCAACCAAAGATCCATTAGAGCGGTAGGGTTCGGCGCTAGAGTTTTCCGCTCTCTAGAGGCATGGCTTTGCACTTGCTAAATTTCATGTGCACATAGCTGATGACCTCCCATCGGTTAGGCACTGTGATTCATACCATCAATGACATAACGATTACAAGTTATAGCTAGCAGAGTGCTCGACATGCAAGCAGGGATAACACCGTCTGATGAGGTTGTTGGCCAGGTGCTCGGCATGAATATTCATCGGGACACGTGACTTGTGGCATATGACAAATTCAATTCAATGAATACTCAAGAATAAGGGTCTTAATCAGTCAGACCTACGATCGAGTCGAACAATGAAAACACCTTCTCACGATTTGAAGAGGTGCAAGTCTGATGATATAAATTTACTCACCTCTCCACATTAGTCAGGGCTATTCTAGGCTATTCACCTACAGACATGTGACCTTCCCCAACTTCATTTATATACCAATATTCATTGCAAGAAAGAAATATAAAGATAATGTCAAAATCATAGCAGGCCATACCTTGTTATCTACTACTCAATTAAATGTAGTTTACGGGTTTCTATTTAATCGCCTAACTTGAGCTTTTTAAATAATTTTTTTAAAATCCCGTTTTACTTTCATACCTTCAACATTCTGCCTTTTAACATCTAAATACCCAAAATTATAATTTTAATATTCAATTTCACAACTAATTTCTTATATCTAATGTTTAATCACTAACTAGTTTTTTTGGCGATTAACGCATGGTTAGTATTTTGCTATATCTTTCTCTCTGAAAGCGTCGAAAAGACCTGAAGCCAGTGGAAAAATTTCACTAACATCCATATCTTTCAATGATGTTAAAATTGGCCCTAAAATTCGTCATTAGGTCCTCCTATGATTCTGTCCAAGTCGACATTCAAACAAAAATTCACATTCAATCGATTCAACCCTTAATTCCACTAATTACCTCCTCAATTCATTCTAAATACATTTTCCCCAAATTTTAAACATAACAGACCTAATTCATACCTCTTAGGTCACATTCTATAGATTCATAATGCAATTGCAACCTAGCATACACATTAGAACAATTAATTCATTCCAAACGTACACAATTGACCATCAAACAACAACCATTTATCAGATTCAGCCCATTTCCTCAATGACCATACAAAACCAAGAATTAAAACCATGGCGCTTTAATATACATTCATAAGTCTCCCACCATGAAAAATCACAGGTTGATTCAAAGGGGGTGGCTGCAACAAAATTTTCTTCCTTCAATGAGTTAGTGCGAATGGAGAACCTAGGGTTCTTCAATTTTTCTTTTGTTTCTGTTCAATTTTCTGAGGCCTAATATTTTAAAAATTAATTCAATATTTCACTTAAGTCCCTGCGGTTTTATTGAATTTTTTTAAGGCCTGGGAATTATTAAAAATGTCTCTTGGCCAGCCAATTAACAAAATCTGTTGACTTTTCCCTACCCGGTTCACTGTTCACGTATTTTTATTATTTTATTTTATTCATGTATTTTCATTAATTTTATTTTTATAACATATATTTGGACCTTACTTTGCTTCAGAAAAATTCCCATAATTTATTTCATTCATTGGGTATTTTTAAAAATTCTATTTCGGTCAACTGCTCAGAATTTGACCTTATTGGGTATATTTTCCTAAAATTCCATTTAATTGAGAAATAATTCCTAAAAATTATTATAAATTCATGATGGACCTTAAAACACCTAAAATTTAAATTCCATGAAAAAAATCATTTAAAAAAATGTTTGGGGTGTTACACCCTAGTTCCTAAGGGAGAGCTTACAAACAACGACTTTTCCAAGGTCTCAACCTCTAAGCCCAATTCTCTTGCACGTGATGCAACAATAAATGAATGGGATGCACCAGAATTAAACAACATCCTTACCCATAGGCGAGATAGCATAAACATACCCTGTATAACTGATTGATCTGCTGGCTTAGTCGGTGGTACAACTGCGTAGATACACCCTTGGGTCCCTAAAGTCTCGGCCTGTGAGCCCTGTCCTCGACCTCGACCTTGACCCATACTCTTGCCTTTCTGGCCTTCTTGTGACATGGTAGGTTACTTTTGTGCCATACTCTGGGTTAATCTGGTCTCGGCCCATCTTGAGAGTAGAAAGAACATATTGCGTCATCCACGTCCCAGTGATGGCCCAGGACTAAGGTGTCATGCCTTGGGATCCACATCTACGTGACAATCTTGTCTAGCACAATATCATGGCAATGGAAATTGTCATCGGTCCTAACTGGCTAGGATCCTTGATATGGCCTTGGCCCTGATAGCCGTGACCTTGTCCTTGAAACCCTCATGAACTAGAAGCCTTCAGCTTATTTCTCGAACTAGAAGAAGGCTGACCCTCCTTCCTCTTGTCACGGCACCCGTGTCTCGGATGGCCTGTGCGTCGTCTATCTCTATCTTTATGGCCATAGTCGTCCTGACCATAGAGTCCATATCTTATAGGAGGAATCCTACAATCTTGCCCCTGATGGAAACCTTCAAACCATCCTCAAACTTCCTCACCTTGGCCATGTCTGTGGCCACATAATCATAAGCAAAACGGGTTAACTCTATGAACTTAGCCATGTATTCCACCACTGTCATCGTTCCTTGCTTAAGCTCAGGAACTTCGAGGCCTTTGCGTATCTACTTGATTTGCGGAAAATATTTGCTCATGAAGAGCTCGGAACCTTCTGCCCAGTCACTAGCATACAAGTCCGTAGGGTCTTGATCGATCAGCTGTGCCGGACTTCATCCTCAGCGGAATCTTTGCTAGTCTAATCTTTACTACATCGAGTGATTTCATAGTCTCCAATATCTTCAATCTATAAGAAACGATGGTTGTACATTTGGATCCTCCTATCCCATGAATGTTAGAGGATTATGTGCCTTAAACCTCTGGAGGTTATTTGACCCTCCCTAACCCCCATCTGCACTAGCCTGTGCAATACTAGTAAACGTAGCGCCCATAGCCTCCATAAAGGCCTGCCGGTAAAAAACGGGTGATGGTTGGCTATCGTCCCATGGACGACCTCTACGTCCAACTTGCCATCTACACATGTCAAATGACAAATTGAGATTTCTTTCTCTTTATTCAATTAAAGTAGTGCATATGCATACTAAGAACTTTATCATCTTGAACTCACGTTCATCACTTTTTCATAGTAGTGCAAGTGCAAACACTAATACAATTGGATTTTAATTCAGAACTATCATGTTCAGTTTGTTTTAGAACCCCAGGTTATGTTTTCTAACACTTGTATTTCCATATACAATCTACCATGTATAATGTTCACACAAATAATCACACATGTCACACATATTAATTTATCAAAATGCACAATGAATGCATGATCTAAACTCGTGCCCATCGAGTCCTAGGTATTCGTATACCTAAGCTCTAATACAAAGCTGTATGGCCCCAAATCCCGGGGGTCATTTTAATTTTATTTTTGGCTACTGGACAAGTCTTTCGCGATAGAGAAATCTCTATCGTGATAGAATCCCTCTATCGTGCGCGCAGCCCCTTGTCGTGCGCATGCCCAGGCCTATTGTGCTGCATGGCTGTGAGCTGTCGCCATGGGCCATGCCCGGCTGTCATGTGCGATGGGCTCCTCATCGTCTTGTGAGTGCCTATGTTGCGGCAGAGCTCTATCGCGCACACATCCTTCGTTTCGCACCGAGCACAGTCGATGTGCAAGCCCGGAGGCGGCGCTCGGCTCTTGGCTGCGGGCTCTATCGTGCCAGCTTTGTCGCGACCTAAAATCCTCCGTCGTGATAGAATTTCTCCCTTTCCTAGCCAACTCTATTGCGACATAGAATTGCTCTGTCGTGACATAATTTCTCCTTGCCTTGGCCAACTCTATCGCGATATAAAAAAATGTTTTGTCGTGACATAAAGTCTCTCCACTATTATCAACTCTGTCATGACCTAAAAAACACTTTGTCGTGTGAACTCTTAACTATGAGCTACATTAGACATAAAACCCTTATGTCGCTGACAAGCGGGAATCTCCTTTCTTTGTAGTGGGTTGCGACATAAAGCACTATGATGCAACATCACTCTGAAATCCTATCGTGAACTAAAATATTTCTGTCATGACATAAAATTCCTTGGCCTCAACCAAACTCTGTTGCGACCTGATTTTTCTGTGCAACCTTCTGAGGCCCGCTGGTCTCGGCCACACATTTGTCGAAACAAAACATTGTATTTGCGATAGAAAAACGGAGAAAAACATAGTCGTGACGGAAAGCCTGTCGCGACCAGCGCTCGCTGCTGACCTGTAGACCGTCTTGCGGCCCGGGCTAGGAAGCTGCATGCGTGAAAGGCCTTAGTGCGACCAAAAAAAAAAAAAAAAAAAATATATATATATATATATATATATATATATATATATATATATATTTTTTTTTTTTTTTTTCTTTCCTCATTTTCCTTCTCCCATGATTAGTCCACTTGATTCAAGTGGGAAATTTCTTCCTACCTTCCCTTGCCACATGCCCCTTTCTCATTGGCTTTCTTTCTCTCACCTTATCCCCTTATCCAAAAACTTGGATTTCCTTACTCTAAGGGCTTGACACATGGCCTCTATGAGCCCCCTTAGACTTCCTTTTGTTTGACATCTCACCATTTGACACATGTCTTAATGGCCAGCCATGGATATGTTCCTTTTACTATTCATGTGTCCATGTGGGCGACCACATGGTCATGCTATGTGCTTTCCTCCTGTGCCTCGAAAACTGGCCAAATTCCCTGCATCTCGGAATTGATGAAATTCTGACTGAGTAACTAGATTTATGGCAAAGGCGATTTCAACGGTGAAGTCCGTTTCATCATCCGAGATCTAGAAAAATTCCAGGTTTTCAACCTGTACTATTGCGATAATTACCGTTTTGCCATTTTTCTGAAAAATTGGATTTTTCCCGGGTTTTACAAGCTAGATGAATCAGTCACTTCATTTATTTCCCATTGGAGGGAGAAGATAGCACATATTATAGATAGATCTTGAATGTGATCAAATCGTATGATTAATAAGAGTCTTTAGCCGTTGCTAGGCGTCACCATGGGCTTTCCGGATAAATTTAGATCATTGGTTCAAGCCCTCTATGGCATTGAGGAAGGCATAGCTTGAGGATTATGGGGCAGACTCTTCCCCTCTAGATTCAAAGGGGAAGAATCCGAGTCGAGCCCCGGATCGTGGAATATTGATCTTTATTAATTACGTAGGCCCTGAGGATTTTCCACGTCGACCGGCTGGAGCTGTAGACGGTCTGGATATTCCTTACCATATGAGTCTGACGGGATCAATATAGACTAGTTGCTCCTTATGGCCCGTGGGGACTGCTTATCTACATCCCCCACCGCCAGCCGAGTATAGCACTGCACGGATACCTCGTGAGGCCACTGTCTGATACCGTCGGCGGTATAGGCACCGCCTCCCGCAGGGATGGCTGGGCTTGGGTTGTGTGATGTTGAGACATGCCATTCAAGACTTGATTGATCAGGGTTTGGTTGATTTGGGATGCCTTATAGTGACTACAACCTGCTCCCCACTCATGACACTAGAGCTGTACCTTTACCCATGGGCGGTGTACATTCGGTTGAGTTTTCGGGAGACGAGATATTCATGATAGGATGGAGAGGCTCCACAGCTGATTAGTGCCCAAAAAGTGCTATTTTGAACCCTATTTTTAATAGGTTTTGAGCGCTTTTTGTGTACTAATTATTATAATTAACTTGATTGACATGTTCGGGTCCTATTGCGTTTCTAATTGCATTAGGGGCTATTTTGTAGTTTTGCGAGAATTGGAGCGAATTATAAGTGTCAATCCAATCATAACGAAGTCGGGTTGATTTGCATCAATTTCATATGGTCTCATATCAATTTTAGCAAGCCAGGAATGAAGAATTTCAAAGCAGGAAGAAAAAATGAAGAAAATAGCAAGCGGCGGGATGCGAGTGGAGCAACAATGCATGGTGACGAGAATCGATGGAGCAGTGATGAGCGGAAGCCAAAATTAAGCTGTTGGAATTTTCGCTATGATAGCGAAAGTCACGTGCATAGCCAATCTAATTTTCGCTATGCACGGTGTTTCAACTAGGCTAGCGAAAAACAACGTACGCCAGCGAGAAAATTTGCACATTTTAAGCTATCTCTTGTGATTTTCGCTAGCTTAGCGAATTACTAGTGGCCAATTTTAAACTATGCTAGCGAAAATTCTGCGCATAGCGAAATGGGCATACATTGATTTTGATATTTTGATTCAGCGACTTCGTTTGTATAATTACCACTTTGTCCCTATTGTAATTTTCATATTTTAGGTTTTTTGTCATTTTCACACATTGGGTTTGGTATATAAATACCTTAACTGTAGCCTAACTAACTTTAATCTTTCGACCACGACTTTTATTTTGTTCGATTTTCTCTCTTTGCCCTCTCTCTTTCTCTCCACTTTCTTGGTTTGAACACCTCCAAGGATGACAACGGAGGATGAGTGGCTAAAACCACTTTCCTTCTTGAAGTAAAATCTTGGGAAGGATCTGCAGATTCTTTGGTGGTTTCCACATTTTCATAGCAATGGGTTTGTCGTTTTGATTTACGAGAACTTTCATTTCTAGGTTTTAAAGCTCTTTGATGTACTTTCTTTGGCCAATACTTGTGACTTTTTAGGTTTAGTGTGTTGTAGCTTTAGATACACTAATATCCATTAGTTGCCATTCCCACGAACCATGAGGTGAGTTAAGGGCTAGGTTTTCTTCTGATGCATCCACTTTGATCAATACTTGAAATGATACTTTTGGAGTTCGAGTGGATTCTTGTTGTTTTTAGATCCATTTAGACTCATTAGTTACCAACTGCAGATCATTGTAGGATGAGTCGAATGAATTTTTCCCTTTGTAGGGAACCATAAATGTTAAATAATGCTTTCTATCAAAAGGAGGAAAATTATTAGGGTTTAGGTTTTAATGCGAATGAAGATCAGGTTCGGGAGATGACTATGTCATCCTCACAGCCTTGAGAAATTAACACAGCCTCTCAGTTAGCTAGGATCTTAAACTCGGTGGCTGATGCTTCAGGAGTTACATTTTACATTTATTTTATTTAAATTTATTTTAGTTTTCCAACCAATAAACTCCCTGTTTTACCAAGCCTTAAAATCCAAATTTAGTGGAGGGACGGGTGTTATCTTCCTCAAATCATTTGTCTGAAAACCCATCCTGTGTTAAACCACTAGACCGCTATGCTGCGGTAGCTTGGCCCATAGCGGTGGGAGGAACAGGAATATAAATTTGTTGATTAGCATCACCTGCCCAGTAGCGCGAATCAACGGTAGATGTTATACGGGACTCAGTTTTGGTGGATGCACATGGTACAAGCGGATCCCTAGGCCATTCGGACTTATTCCAGATGAGGTTCCCAGACGGACTTCAGTTTCACCCGTATACTTACAACATGTTCCGCCCATGACGCCGTACTTGTTCCCGGAGGAGTATGGGCTGTTAACGGTGATGTTAGTTATTTACGAAGTGGGAGAGTAGCTCGACCTCTGCAGTTGTGACCGATGGGCGCATAACAGTTAGAGGGGATGTTTAGAGAGTGGATGATGAGATTCTACGCTAGCTACGCACTACACAGGCTCATATATCCATTTGGAGCCTATTGGCCTCATCCATTACTCATAGAGATGCATTGATCAAGCACTTGAGTCGGATCGAGTTGACCCTTGCCACTACCATGAGGGTTTATTCACTTTTTGACAACTGACAATGAAATGAGGAGCTACATGCATTGTGTTTTCGAGTGATGATTTACACTCGAAGTCAGATCATGTTCGAACCTTATTCATTAGCGTTGCTTGTTTAAGTATCGGTGCGTACGCCTGACAGACTGACGACTCTATTCTCAACGTTTGTCCATTGAATTCTTGTATTTACTTGGATTTTCATCGACTGATTTTGGGCCTTCTTCACAGACCGTCAGAGCTTATGATGGGACTCAGAGGACAGTTATGGGCACACTCAATACACATGTCATGATTGGGCTAGTCAGATACTCCATACTATTTAGGTTTTGAGGATTCAGTCATCCTTTAATTTGCTTCTTGGCCACCCTTAAATTCATGAGGCGGGTGCTATACCATCTTCCCTTCCTCAGAATGTGAAGTTCATACATGAGGGGCGCATTATCACGATACAGCCTAACAGAGATGTTGTTACTTCTTATGAGCTCGTGTTACATATAAGTCATAGTGAGGATGACTTACATTTGACCGGGTTTACTTTCAATGAGGTTCAGGTTGTCCATTTAGAGGATAGACGGAGACACGTGTCTATGTCTTTCGATCGGCTGTGGCTTGCGGTACTTAGTATGATAAGAGGCATGTCCTACATGCTTGACTTGGGGTTGGGTCGCCGCCAGTAGGGGCCGCGGGAGTTTACTTTACGGGTTGATCATGACGCACCCTATGGGTTGGTTACACCTCCCTACGAGGAGGGACGTACGTCACATGGCACGGTATGCAGGGTTCCATTAAATTACCTTCATCCCACTTTAGAGCCACTTTACCAAGGATCGGGCGTACCACATGGGGTTATTGATCATGCTTTAGAGACAGATGGGATCTAGGGCATCTAGAGGCCTGGGACGGATGTGTTTAGGATTACGGACTGCGAGGCACACAGTGCTATGATAGTTGCACCCCCATCCTTCGGTAGAGCTAATTGTGTTCTCTATGTGTTTCGTCGGGGAGGTCTTTACTATGACCTACCTATGGTTTGGAATGATGCGGTGAGTGACTCTTCACAATGCTTACATAGATGGGATGGACATGATCGGCATAGACCGTATCTCGTCTTGACCCACAGGCCCCATTATGCTTTGATGTTTGGGTTTGCTTTCTTTTGATTTTGAGGATATGGCACTTTGCCAGTGCCTCTGTTGATGTGATGGATATGATCGGCGACCACGTCTGGTTGGCCCACTTGGGCAAGCTGCATTTTTGATATGTTTGGGATTTCTATGCTAGAGATGAATGATGATGATGGACTTGTTACTATTGATATTATTCATAATAATGTTCTTTGAAGAGCGTCAACACTATGGACCTTATAACTCTTTGATACTATGTTCGAGTTTATGCGCCTTTGATGATATTTAATTAGTAATAATGATATGAGTATTTTCAAGTATTTGCCCATGTCACAACATTTTCCTTTGATTGCACCACCAGCACTCACAACACATATATATGATGTTGATAATATGGGAGACACAGATGACCCATTGGGTGGTCAGTCAGAGCGTGTTTATGATATAGAGGACAAGAAAGTTACACCATTACTAGTAACATAGAGTTGATAGATTTTGGGACACCTTGGATCTTCCTTATCTCTTGATGAGAGGAGTAGATTGATTGACCTGCTCAGGTCATACTTGGATGAATTTGCATGGTCATATGAGGACATGCTGGGCCTTAACTCTTCTATAGTGCAACATAACGCCCGTTACACCACATACTAGGCGATTAAGCGAAATTGAAGAGACTACACCCTCGATGGAGTTTGCAGGTTAAGGAAGAAATTAGGAAGCAACTTAGTGTTGGCTTCTTGTCAATGGTTGAGTATCCTAAGTGGCTGGCTAATGTCATCCCTGTTCCCAAAAAGGATGAGGTTAGAGTTTGTGTAGACATGACATTACGAGCAAGCCGACTTTAAGGATGATATTCCCCTCCCACACATTGATATGTTAGTTGACAGCAACTGCGGGACATTGATGTTATCCTTGTGGATGGATTTTAAGGTATAATCAGTTATGATGGCTCTAGAGGATATGAAGACTTCTTTCATTGCGGAGTAGGGTGCCCTGCTAGCTACGGGTTATGCCATTTGGGTTGAAGAATCTGAGAGCTACTTATGGAGAAATTGCTACTACTCTATTCCATGACATGATACCTGAGAGATGTTTACAGAGGTATATGTATAGACTGATATGATAGTGAAGTCTGCAGGGCAAAGCGAATCCTTAGCGACATATGGGGTTCTTTGAGAGAGTTAGGCGATTTAGTAGGAGTTTCGACCTGAGGCATACTGGGGAAGCATGGGAGGGTGATGGGACATATTATTAGTGAGTGGAAATTGGGGTTGATCTTGAAAGATCGAGCCATGCCCGACATGCACACTTACGGTGAGAGGAAATATCGGAGGCTTTTAAGCGGGACTAATTTATGTCTGAATTTGTTTCATTTGCTAAAGCCCGACAGGACATATGTGAGCCTATCTTTCGTCTTCTAAGGAAGAACCAGCCTACAGTTTGGAATGATGATTGCCAGCGCGCCTTTGAGAAAGTTAGGGAGTATCTCTTTTCTCCTTCAGTTTTAGTGCCTCCCACATCGGGGCGCCCTCTACTTCTGTACTTGTCGGTTTCGGACATGGCCTTGGGATGCATGTTAGCACCATTTCCGTGTTTCAAAGGAAGGAAGCGACATCATTATCTGAGTAAGATGATCTTTGGAGTATGAGTGCATATCATTACGATTGAGGCGCCTTTGTTTGGCATTGGTTTTTGAGCCACTAGGAGGCGAGACATTATGTAGGTATTCAGCACTTTTGGTCTCACGATTGGATCCTTTGAGATATCTGTTTGACATGTCTTAGCGGAAGGTAGGCTCATGAGATAGTTAAATCTTCTTGCGAGTTTGATATTGATGTTACCCTAAGTCAAGATAAGGGAGCTATCATGGTAAAATCATTTGGCTTCTTTGCTAGTATTCAATGACAGACCTATTGACGATGATTTCCTTGATGAGCAGATTGTTTCAAAAGAATTCAGTATCATAGATGGCTATTGTATTTCCTTGATGGTGCCGCTAATTAATCTGTGGTTTGGCATCGTATCCTATCGATATCACCTCAGTAAGGATCATATTCCCGATTAGTCCGATTGACATTCTCCTCCGATCATCACGCTGGCGAATAATATAGTTGAGTATGAGGTCAGACATGTGCCTAGAGACTTCACTTGATCTGAGTTAGACAACTGAGATCCACTGGGATTCCAACTTGGTTATTCACGTACTTTCAAGGTATTTAGAGAACTCGATGAGAAGCTTCAAGCCTTACCATGCTTACTGATTTGTTGTTTGATGTAGGTTTGATGAGTGTAGATATATACATCCGCTTAGAGTAGAGAACTGTAAATCAATTTTGTCGATGCGCTAGCCACACGTTTTTTTTCCGCAGAGGATCAGGCGACATATATCAAGTGATCGAGACTAGGTCCGCACCAGCTTACTATCGGCTTGATCGAGATACTCGAGGGATCAAGACGAAGCTACCAGCGGTACCACGACATTTATTAGTTTCTGTCATGAGGTGCTTACCCAAAGTTAGCCTCTTCCAAGGATAGGAGAGGATTGAGACATTTGGCCGCCATATTTGTTGTTTGCGAGGATGTACTGTATAGGAGATTGCCCGATGGCCTATTGTTATTATGTCTAGACTGTGCCTCTATAGATCGAGTGATGAGAGAGGTTCATGCAGGAGTCTGTGGCTCACACATGGGAGGTCATATGCTAACGCTTAAGATCATGAGGATCGGATACTCTGCTGACCATGGAGACGATTGCTTCCGGGCCAGACAGAGATGTGTTCTGAGTGTCGATGCACTGAGACCTCGACACACGTGCCACCTTCGAGTTGCATGCACTCGCATCCCCGCCATTTTCGCATGGGGTATTGATATTATTTGGAAGATCTCGCCCAAGTCTTCCAAAAGACATGAGTACATTTTAATTTGCCATCGACCATTTCACTAAGTAGAAGCTGCTTCCTATGCTAGATTGATAGCCAGTAAGTGACTAAATTCATCATATCGCATTATCTCGGTCGATATAAGGTCCTCACGAAATGAGCATGATAGAGGGGTGCATTTCAGAGGCGAGGTGGACACGTTGATTTAGTAGTATGGCATTTAACATCACGGATTGTCTACGTACAGGCCACAAACTAATGGGGCAGTTGAGGCCGTGAATAAGAATATTAAGAGAATTTTGAGAAAGATGGTCAGACTTTTCAGTTTGGTCGAGAAGCTCCTTTCGCGGCTTCTGTGGGCTTATCTGACATCTTTTCGCACCTCACCGGAGCTACCCTGTGACTCGTGTGTGTATGGTACGGAGGCGTGCTACCCGTTGAGATTGAGATGGGATCTTGATAGCAGCATTGAAAGGCTAGACATCCGAGGCCGAAAGTGGACCTGGGCCTCGTTATGATCAGCTTAACCTTTTGGATGAGAGGAGATTGAGGCCAGTAGATCATGTTCAGGCTTATCAGAGGAAGATGACCCGTGCATTCAGAAGGGTCAAGCCTAGGAAGTTTCAAAAAGCGACCTAGTCTTGAAAGTCATCAGGGGATTGATTAGTGATCTTAGAGGCAAGTTTAGATTGACTTGGAGTGGGCCGTTGATGAGTCTTAAACTCATCTAGTTTTAATCTATTTTTTCGGCTTGTTTTTAGTATTTTTAGAGTCGCTTTAATGACGACTATGGAATATTTACAAATCTCAGGTTTCTCATAGAGTAATTCAAAAAGGAGAGATTTCCAAAGAAGAAAGAAGAGAAAAACAACAATTGTAAAGAAGATATGTCAGGATCGAATTCTCCAGGTGTCGCGACAAACTTCCAAGTAATTACCAAAGAAACCGCGAGTCGCAACACATTTCCTATGTCGCAACACCACACTGGACAAGGATAATCGAGCTAGTCGTGATGTAATACGCCAGTAGCTTACAAAGAATGGGGAAAATTATGCTAGTCACTGAACAAATAGTTTGTGTCGCGACATAATGCTAAGCCAAAGATGTATCATATCTATCGCGACGTAACCCTCTTATGCCAGAATAATCGATTTCTCGCAACATGGAAAAGTTTGTCGAGACGTAAAAGAAGCCGGGAAGAAGTTTAGGTCATGGCTAAAAGGGTGTTCAAATGGATGAATCACTGTGCTGCAACAAGGAGAGTAGAGTCAATGTTGCTACATAATTCAAGCTTAAAAGGTGTTTTGATGTCATGATACCGAGGTCACTACACGAAATCGGCCGAACACGGAAAAGTCATGATGGAAGCTGCTAGATTAGCGACAAGCCAGTCTCGGGTTGAAGAGCCGGCGGGTTATCATGCGACGAGAAAAACTTCGTTGTGACCGGAAAATATCTTTACATGTAGAAAAGTGTCGTCGGCGACATAACATGTGGGGTTGCGACATACCAGCATCCCAACACCGTCTAGGTGGTAACATCAAAGTGAAGTTGCCAACGAGGAAAGCAGTGCAGTGGTGGCCAGAACTACGTCGATGACTTACAGGTGCGGCGAGGATGACCCGATAATACGAGCAGTGTTGCGAAGCGAGAACTTGGGAATAAATCTTGATAAGAAAAGGCGGGTCGCTACACTAATTTGAAGAAGGCTGGCATCCGCGTCAAATGATCAAGCTATATCTTATTTGAAGTCAGGAAGGCACATATGGAAACTTGAGGTTCATGAGCACCTGACTTTTACACAAAAGCTGCGCGAAGCTATGTGTGACATGATTATCGATGTTGTGGTATATATATTAAAGGAATGAGCAGGGGAGGCTCATTGTCGCAACAGGGAAACTATTAACGATGAGTTATCATCACTGAAGGAAAGAAAAATGTGTAGCAAAAAAGCCATCATTTGTGCGGCTCCGGCAGGCCGGTACCGAGATCTTTCGATGCGAAGCGGGATATTTGCCTCACGTCGGCAAAGACCTGCGACAGAACACAAACTCGAATTTGCTTGTATAACTTAATTAAGATTGAGAAGACGCTTGGGCTAAATTTGGGATTCTCAAAAGCGTTGAGTTCCGGTTCGCTTTCTAAACTCCTCCGTAAAGCATTACGAAGCGGTGATGCGTTAGGCAAAACGAACAGTACCTAGGGAGCTAAGGACTCTTTTGCATTATATTTTTCTTTTTCTTTTATTTTTATTTTTCTTATTTTCATTTCTTATTGAATTGTGATTTAGCGGCGATCATTTGTTGATTCTTGGATCGGCGTATTTGTTGAAGTTTGTAGTTGAAATTTGTATTCGAAATTCATTTATGATTCGTTTTGAAATTCAATAGAAGCTCAGAACAAAACGCCGAATTCATTTCTTGAGTTAGGTGCGATTTGATGGAATTTTTCGTCGATGTTCAATATATAACGTAATCAGTTTTGAGAACCTGACTTCATTAGAGAAAGATATGATCTGCGGTCTGAAATTTTATAAAAATGGAAAATTTGCAGAAGTTATCACCAGGAGCTATTTGAACAGATTGTTGTTCTTTGAATTAATTGATTCCAATTTTAGTAGTTTATACCCAGCGAGGACTAACCGGGCAGCTCATTCCGAGGGGCCCTCTGGTGACAGGGGTTTGAGTTTCGAGCTTCAGACCGTTTATGGGGGTATATTAAACTATTATTGTTCATGGAGCTTTCTGAAAGGGTTGTAGATAAATCTCAGTTTGTCAAGCCTGGTTTGAGGGCCAAGGTTTAGGTGTTTCTATCCAGTTTAATCAATTGGGATCTCTGCATGATTATGGAAGAATGCTCCTTAATCCCGTGTTAGCATGAGATCTAGTCGAGGAGAAAGGAAAACTCTTTTTAGATCTTGGGATGGACTGTCATTCTTGTTTGTGAGAAATCACCCCACAGGTTACCTTGTCTTGGAAATAAGAAATCTCACCGGAGTCCTAAGAAATGGTGTGAGAAATGTATTGGAAAAAGAAAAATACCTAGAATCACCATAAATTTCTATTTAAAAATGAAGTGGTGAAGTCATGTTTGAGAATGAACATGAACCTCTATTAAGTAGAAAGATCTACGGTTGGAGGAGATCAGGCTATACTCTGCTACCTCATGGGTAAATCAGAGTTCTGATTGGGAAAAAAATGAATGAGAATAGGATCAGGGATTGACAATTTCAAAACGTTGAAATTGAGTCTTGCTGGCAACGTCTGGTTGAGTCCAGTTTACATTTAGGGATCATTTTTCCTTTTTATATTGATAGCGGGATTCTGGTTGATTCCCAGGAATTCTCGTTAGTTTACTAAAATTTTCATCTAAACTAGACGGTTCAATAAGTGTAAGAACTTAGACTAAGTTGGGGTGTTTGAAGTTTAAAAATTCACTTTTTCATTCTCTAAGCAGGAACGAATATCGGATATGAGATTACCCATTACTATGGGCGTGCCTTTGCAGTTTTCGGACCGAGTAATTTTTTTAGTGAATTTGAAATTGATAATTATTCTTATGTGAACGCCAATTATAATTTTTTGGTATGTATCAGTTTTGATTTTCTTCACGGGATTAAATTTTCCCCGATCTTTACAGTAATGGTTTTCAATAAATTTGAATATGCACAAAATTTGGTCCGACAAGTTTGACGCGTTCGCGGGGATTGAATAATATTCAGCAGAATTAATAGGTGACGAAATTTGTCTATCTACTAGAGCGATTCAGCAGACGTATGTTGTTGAGGTTGTTAAGAGGGGGCTGACTACATTTGACGGGACTAGATGGAAATAGGATTAAAGACTCGTTAATATCGGATCATTTGAGAGTTTTTGTCGCATTGAGGATCGCTTGATTGGGAGGATGAATTGGCCATCATATTACGTATTCTTATTTCTGTGTTACGATGTGTCTGATATGTACTTCGGACTCGCGATTTATTATGACCTTTTTCAATTGACCGCGCTACCTTTTGACTTGGGTTCGGGGCACACTTTATCGCAGCTTTGTATTATTGGTGTGGATCTGTGAGCGGCCGAGCATTGTGGCAAATTCTTAGTTTCGTGCTTTCTTGTCATTTACCCATAATTCTTCTTCTCCATTTACATATTCCTTTGCTTGCCTTGATTTTTCGTTCCTATCATCTTGTTTCTTTTCACTTTTCATTTTCCATATCTTCATTGTTGATGCTTCTCATGTCCAGAACTGGTCAGTGAGTCACCGCCAGTTCTACCGCCAGGTTTGATCAGGAGTATTAGTTCAAGGGGACCATTTGGGGTTTTGGGATTTGAGACGTGGTTCGATTATTATAGTGTGGCATTCATCTTGCCCCACATTTGATTGTTTGACAAAAAAAAAAAAAAAAAAAGGAAAAAAATAGAAGAAGAAAGAAAAAGAAAGAAAAAAGAAAAGTTATACTCATTTGATATTCCCTTCTTCATTGGAATTTGGGATGCTTATGCTGAAGCGATATTGTGACCGATCATCCGGGGTCATTTTGGATTGAGGACTTATTTTCTTTTAGAAAATGGGTGACATCAGCCAGCCGTCCACTTTTCTCCATGTGGATCTGAGGGCTTACATTAGAATTGAGGTTTGGGTTTCCTTTATAGGTCTCTTTAGTTTTGTTGTCATAATAACTTCATTTATCTTCCCCATGGTGACTTGCATCGATTTAGCATCCATGGGACCAGTGGTTTGATCATCATCACTCATTATGCTGCCATCCCACCGTTTCACTGTTTCCGCATCCCTTTTAGAACAGCTATCATAAATGTCAATGGTCGTCTAGCTTCATGACGACGGCGGTGTGCACTGGTCGTACATCACGTTGCTTGGCATTTTCCTTATGTGTTAGTCAGAGTTACTTTGCTCACGTAGGATTCTCTATTTGGCATTTTGGGTTGCCATTATCATTCAGGTGTTCTAATGTACTGAACATTATTTCATTTCCGCCTTTCTACCATTGAACACATTACCAGGTCAGTTGTAAGACCACCATGAGCCATGAGATCCTGTGTTTGCCCAGTCGCGTTTTATATGGGCCGGGTTCGTCTGCGGTGATGCGAAGCGTCGCCGTTGAAGTCTCTGGGGAATGCTCCGGGGGCATATTGCCTTTCCATTCGATTCTTTGCCTCGGTCCATGATGAATACAAATGTCTGGTTCGGATAGTTGATGGCGCCTTTCTTGTGATCGTTTTGTTCACGATTCACACTGGGCATACCGTAATCCCTTGCATTACTTTAACTTTGGCTCTTACCTTCTTTACCACCCGGCGGATCGTTCCATGGCGTTTAGCGGGCATCGTTCGAAGGTAGCCCATATTCGGCGCCCCGGTTTCTTCTTCATACAATAGCGCTTTTGAGTTGACGAGGATGATTCACGGTATTCGCATTCGCTGAAGCGCAAGGGATACATGTGGGGCATTTCCTTATTCTTACTGTCCCACAATTCGGTAGAACAAGTGGGTTTCATTGATATGAAGTTTCGAGGGGTTTTTCATTGAGATATTTGAGTTTGGATGTACATCTGAGGGCATACCCACTTATCAGTTGTTAGTGGATTATTGGATGTTATGTGATTCGCGGTGAGAAGGGCTTTTCCTCAGGAATGAATGTTTTCCAGCTTTGTGACTTTGACTTTATGTGTAGTGGTGGGTTTCTGACATGGTATTGATGCCTTAGACTGGGGCATAACCCATTATTTGCTCCTTTGGACACGTTCGATCCCTTTTTCGGGTTCCTCGACGTATGCGGATTGATCCCTTCTTTTGTTTCGGTTCCACCTCGACGTCATGCCGGTTGATCCCTTCTTTTGTTTGAGTTCTCACGCCTGTTCCCGGATTATGAATCTTCTTTTGTTTGGTTTCTTCCGACATTGTGCTGGGGATTCAGATCCTTCTTAATTTTAGTTCTCGAGCATCGATGCAGTCGATCCCTTCTTTTTATTTGGGGTTCTCCTGCATTGTGCCCGGATTCGATCCCTTCTTTTGTTTTGGGTTCTCTGGCATCATGCCTAGATTCTATCCCTTCTTTTGTTTTGGGTTCTTCGCCATCATGCCCGGATTCAATCCCTTCTTTTTATTTCGTGTTCTCCGACATCGTGTCCGGATTCGATCCCTTCTTTTTGTTTCAAGTTCTCCAACATCATGCCCGAATTTCATTATCTTTTCCGATATCATGTCCGGATCACTCATCTTCCTGATCTGCTTGTGGGTTTCTCTTGCCAGTCCTTCGATCATTGGTGACTAGTTCCGTTAGCACTCGATGCGGAAGTAAGGGACGAAAATTGATGGTCATCTCGTTCATTACTAGAGTTCATTTCACTCTTGAATCGCTTGCACTTTGTACCCACGATTCACTCGTTCATTCACTCTACTGAAGAGGGGCATATTTGTAGACCCTCAATTTTGTCCCTCAACACTTGCATTTATCCTATGATTGTCACACTCACCCATCGTTCTCATATGGCACCGTTAAGGTCCTTTTAGGCTTAGTCTATCTCTGAGCCTCGTGTGGGCTTGTATGTGGAGTCATTGAGTGCGTGGCATACGCTCAATCGGGTTTATTGGGTATGTCGAATTAACACTTGAGGAGGCTTTGTTTGATCGCATCTCTAAATTGAAACTCAGAATCATTTAACATTTTTTGATGGACTCTTGTTCTTCAGGGAATATTCTTTCAAAATTTGGTACCCCAGCCAGAGCTTGATTGGTCCTCAAGGGTTTCGGTTGGTAATTCATTGAAGCATGTGCAATTGGCATCCAGAACTTGAAATCATGCACCGTTTCTTTTGTTGATTCTTTCGCAAAAAAATTCTCTGAAAAAATTTGAGAATTTTTATCCTTTGGATCCAGCGGTTTAGAGCCCGGCTTAGCAGTTCTGGCATTCGATTCAAGTTCATTCTTGGAGCAAGTTCCGAATTGAAACACTGGAAGCTGTTTTGGTCATATCTCCTATTCGAACTTCGGAATTGCACTCCATTTTTTGGTTTCCTTACTCTTCAGAAGAACGTCATTAAATTTTCAAAAATTTTCTCCAACCATTAATAAGTTGAATCACAGTTCAATTATTCATAAGTCATTTTTATATGAAACATGATTTTGGTGGTTTTAGACCCAAATCCCTACATGGCTCCGGGCCACCTGAAAACCTCAGATCGGACAGTCTTGAGTATTTTTGGTCCCTGTTTGGACGCGGTTTTGGGTTCCTTAGCGGCCACATCATGAATCATAGTTCTTGGTGGTGGCTCTTGGCTTGAAGGGAGTGGCGGCCTCGTGAATGCAAGAATAATGGGGTGGGGGTGGGTGAGATTGTGATTCAGGTTGATGGAGGGGATTTTGGTGCTGAAGAGGAAGAGAATCTAAGAGGCTCAGTTTCCTTAGGTGGGGTTCTGGTATAAGAAGACAGAAGGGGAAGAGAGGTAAGAAAAAGAAAGAAAGGGTTTTTTTTTTTTTTTTGCATTTATCTTGGGGAAAAGACTTCACGCTTGGATTACTGGAGGAGGGATTCGGGTGAGTTTATGGGATTTAGAGAGGGTGGGGAAGGTTCTATTAAAGCTCTTCAAATTCTTGGAAGGAAGGTTCTATCGAATTGTACTGGAGTGCCAGGATCTCTTATATTCCTATGGGTGCGTTTGAGTGATTTTGGAATTGTGTTTTTTAACGGCAAGTGTGAGGAAGGGAAGAGACTCTAGTTTTGGACAGTTGACTCCCGGGAAGAACTGTCAGTGATCACTGGAACGAGGACTCAGCATATCGGGAGAAAGCCCCTATCGATTGAGTGTCAAGGCATGAAGGGACATAAGGTAAATTTCGAATCCGATACTTTCTTGCTTATGTATTTGTCCCTTGTTATGAGTTTGTTTGAGAAGAAATATAAGCCAGCTTCAAAGGTCAGCTCTCCCAGACACATTTGGTTTGAAGGAGTAATGATCTTCAGGCATTGCTGATTGGAAGCGGGGCTGATCCTTTATGTTCTGGCTGAATTGTTCATTGCTGACTTGATTTTTCTCAGACCTTCAGATCTTCATTGTCGGATGATTTTGAGACCTCCTGTTTGTCATATTTCTTTTGAAGTGGAGGCTTGGGCTTTCGCGTACTCATGTTTTGGGGAAGGTTCACAGGTGTGACTCCATTGTTTAGGTTCTTTGGATTTTTTTTTGAGCCATTGGCCCTTGGTTTTTTAATAGGTTGGGTGGCTCGGGGTTTGACCATCTATAAGAAACATCTTGGCTTGTTTCAGTTGGTTCCTGCACTCAATGGGACTGAGAATCATGCACCATTTATTTTTAGATTGCCCAATTGACTAAAGATATTATGGTGAAGTGGAGGAGTGTACCTCATAGGGTTGAACTTGGTTCAAGCGGTTCTCACCCCGGTTCTCTTGACCACCAGTTTTAGAAGCGCCAGGGATTGTTTATTGGTTCTCACTAGTCGGGGTTTGAGTGCCAGGCGCGTTGTTTGTTTGTTGGTTCGCACTTTTGAGGAATTTTCTGACAGAGTTTCAAAATTTTTCTGGACCGGTTGAACCGGTTCAATTGGTTGTGTAGGATAGCTTATGGGCAGCCCCCCTATTATAGCACTTTTCAAGCCTGAATCCCTTGAGGCTTATGATTCTATTATGCATTTATTGGGCCCATATTTGGGGTTTAGCTATGCCAACACGAATTGGGGACCCGCTCTGAGTTAGTGAATTTGATTGTGAATTGGTGATTGTGGTTGGTGAATTTTCATTTGGGGTGTGGAAGAAAACATTTGAATCCCCCTCAACTTTTCCATTCACTTCCATTTGGGCATAACTTTGTTCTGATCGCTGGATTCGCCGCTGCGCGCCGTAATAACATTAATAACCATATCTGCAGCGCATGGCTGGACCACAAGTACATGCTTAGGCTTTGAATTTGCATTTATATCTGCGTACATGGTGTTTGGACTTTGATGTTTGTAGTGCATTTTGGAAGCGACCGCTTCACCATATTCATGGTGCATGGCTAGGGACCCTTGATGCGATGCTTTGCTTTGGTATTTGCATTTATATGCATACATGGTGTTTTGAACTTTGATGTTTGTGCTGCAATTTAGAACCATTGTGACCCTATATCTTTGGCGCTTGGCTAGGGACCATGAATGCACCCATTATTTTTTTGTTTGATTGAGGGTGTTTTATGCATGTTGGGCAATCTGTGGGTTGATTGGCATTGATTCGGGTCTTGTCTGTTTTAGCCACAATTGATCGATTGATCTTTGACCCTTCTCCCCATGTACCCAATTCGACTAGTAGAGACCAAATTCAGGAGCTTGGGGGTCACACCTATGGGGTACCTTCCAGGTGGTAACTTGATCCCCGAACCTAGAAATCTAGTTTTCGTGGACTGATTTTTTCCTGACTGGAATCAATGAGGAGTTTTTGTTCTTACTTAATTTCCCCCATTTAAAAAAAATAAAAAGAAAAAGTAAGTGGCGACTCAGGTTCCCTCAGGGACGAGATTTTCCAAAACTCGAAAACACCAACCTTTTTTTTTTAAAGCAAGTCGCGTCGGCCTCTGGACCGGGTAGAGTCCATAGCCATACCATGCATCTTCATTAGATATGGAGATGAGTAGTTTGGCTACAAATGTTGAATTTTTCGAAGGCGGGAAGGTTATTAGAAGCTTGCTAGATGTTGTCTTTCATGAAGATTAGACCAAATGAAGATTCTAACAAGAAGCGATGAGTGAGAAAAAGATTTTACTATGGATGTAACTATTAAATTACACAATTCACTGAGTGAGAAGAATGCTCAATGAGATTTGATACTTCCAGAAGAAATACTAGATGATAGTGATGAAGAGAGAATACCATTCATGACTTTTTGTAGTGATCAGAGCAGGTTCTAGGACAGGAGAATGAACAACCACATCTCAAAAGATCAAACCGAGAGCACAAGCCAATTACCAGATATCCATCCTCAGAATACATTTTGATGATTGATAAGGGGGAGCCAGAGAGCTTCCAGGAAGCACAAGCTCATAAAGATAAGGGTACCTGAATGAAAGCCATGCAAAAGAGGGAGTGGGTCCCTCAAATGAACAATACTTATGAGCTTGTAAAGTACTAAAAAATTTAGAAAAGCATTGAGGAGACCTGAATGGATTGGCCTGGCTGAAGAAAGATGGCAAAAACCTGGTGAAATATAAAGCCAGCTTATTGATTTGAAGAAGCTTGTGGAAGAAGAATATTGGATTATTGTTAAGAAATTTTCTCTCTTGTTGTAAAATTATCATAAATCGGTATCATCTTAGGGTTAACAGCTAATCAAGACCTCGAATGAAGAAACTTCTTGGATGGTAAAGCGCATTTCTCCATGAGTGATTGGAAAACAGAAGATCTACATTCAACTAATAAAAGGGTTTTGAAGTTAAGGAAAGGGAACCTAGTTTGTAAATTAAAGAAAAGTTTGTATGGGTTGAAGCAGGCTCCACGACAATGGTACAAGAAGTTCGACTCATTCATGGTGGGTCATGGATACCAAAGAACTGTTGTAGACTACTGTGTCTACTTTGATATGAAGGATCTTGGCCCAGCCAAGCAAATCTTGGGGATGGAGATCACTCGTGACCCGGGAAAAATGAAAAGCCCCTTAGCCTCTGCAGATGTGTTGAGCAGTTCTTGAAAGATTCAATATGAAAGAGGCTAAACCAGTTAACAAGCCTGTTGGTGTTCATTTCAAATTCAGCAAGAGGTCGTGCCCTTAAACGAGAAGAAAACAGAAAATTATTTGTTATTCGCATCTGTGGTGTAGGAAGTCTCATGTATGCCCATGGCATATCTGAAGAATGAAGCATTCTCATACAATAGAAATTAGTAACAATTTACGGTAAATCTTGGCAAAGAGCATTGGGAAGTAGTAAAGTGGGTCTTTAAATATCTGAGGGGAACTTCCAAACTTTGTTTAAGTTTTGGAAAAGGAAAACCGATTCTTAAGAGAAATTTTACATATGAGGTGTATGGCAGGTAAATCTTGATGTGAAAATCTACCATATGGATTTATTGTTTTTACTTTTTAATGGGGAGAACCTTTTTCATCAGCGGTAATCAAGTTGCAAAAATAATGACTTTATCTAACGGAGGTTGAGTATATAGCTACCATCGAAATTTGGAGAAAAGGCAGTGGATGGGCTTCAAAGGGTTCAGGTGAAACCTCAGATAATGAGTGTCTTGAGCATATTCCGATGGTCAGTGCAATAGACTTAAAACCGAGAATGCTACCCTATCTTTGAGGGAACAAAGCATACCAGTAAGATATCATTGGATTCGGTGATGCTACACAAGCAGCTTCAATGTTGAGAGGAAAATTCACATATATGATACAGCGACATGATGATGAAGGCGTTGGCGAAGTTGGAGTGTGTTCCACGGCTGAATTCGCATGAGATCGCTAAGGATCCAAGGTGACTTCCTTCAAATGGCAGCCATGGTCTGGAGGAGATTTGATGGGGGTCCATACCCATCATTTTTATCTCCACAAGGGATATGCTTTTCGCTAAAACGCTGGCATGTCCGCCTAACTATTATTTATTTATTTTTCTCTCAGCTTCCATTTATTTAGCCATTTCTTGATTTTTCTGCTCTTTACCTTCTGTTGACAAGATAAACTTTCGACGCCTCCTATCTAGGAAGAAGAAAGGGAGCAGAGGGAGAAGGTGAGAAAGTGAGATAAAAGCCAGAGAGAGACTCAATTGAGAGGTTGTTCGGGTAAGGGGAATTTCCCTGCCGAGGGGAGTGTGGGTTATCAATTTCTTGAGTATACCCCCAAGATCAATATATTCTTCAAGGAAGGTTATACTATAATACCACTTTGGTGGTGAAGAATTGTTTGGAATTTATTCCGTGGTTTCCTTTTCATTGAAGTTTTCCATGTAAATCTGATTGTTCTTCCTTTTTGAATTTATTTTCTCATAGGTTCACTATTCTATTGTATATGGTTACTATTCATGTATCAGTGGTACTATTCACCCTGCCTCCCAGTACTATTCATGTATACGGTACTATCCGTCGGCGTCAACAAACACTACAAGAGAAATGATATTGAGACTTAATAGAAACGATCGTTTAGGCTTGACATAGTTTTTCTTTCTTTATACTTTCTAGGAACCAAATGTTAGAGATATTTCTTGTCATAATCTTAGGCAAAAATTAAATCATGTGTTTCAACAACAAAATTCAAAGTTATAACATGTTGGTGCATGAGTTGGTAGACCAAGCTACATAATAAGTGACCAGATCACATTTCAAGTCAAAAGAATTCTGGAGAGAATATTTTTGAATATCGGGAAGAGAAGATAATGCTTATGAGGTGAATAAGGAGAACTAGAGGAGAAGATATTGTGTAAATCAAATGGAAGATTTGATCCACATTGATGAAGGAGGCCTAAATGGGAGGAAGATATTCCATTATGATGAATATGAAAATAAAATCGGGATCTCACAGTTGTCAACATGAGACCCGATTAGGAAGCACGTCATATAGATCAAGAATAGTGAGGAAGGATCTCTTGGACGATATTAAATAGGGGACAAGTTTTGAAGCAAATGCACACATTGAAAATATAGAAGAAAAAAGAAGGTGGTTGTGGGGTGCTGAATACCTGTTAGGTATTGCCCAACTCTCTCAATGTTGGGCATTTTTATACATCTAGTTTAATGATGTTTTTGGGCTTGTGGGAATCTAGATTGTTGTTGGGGAAATGAGCGTATCATCTATATTTCCACACATTGAGGAAAATTAGGGTGATGAAGGAGTTAGGAAAAGGGAAACCTTGTGCTTTTACTAGAATAGACCAATCAACTATTGAAAATGAGTGGGAAATCCTTTTTATCTAGAGCTTAACCTGGGCGGTTTATGACTTGGCTAAATAATAACCAACTTCTTGTGTTATGTGCATATATGTTGATTTATTCTCTTGTCTTTATTTCTATTAAAATACTTTGCATTGTTTCTATAGATGATTATAACGGAATTTGAACATCTGGTGCTCTAACAAGCAGAACACCTCTCTTAACAAACAAATTTCCCTTTTAATTGGTATAGAGTGATAGTATCCAATAAAAATTTCTTGATTCTCCCAACTTTATATTCTTTGAGATTGTGTGTTTTCTTTCTATTTTTTGCATCTCCCAAATAAAAATGCATATCGAGCCTAGAAAGGACATGGCCAGAATGGAATGTGACGTTTTGGTTCTCAAACTCACAAAGCAGCTTCATGACAATTGGGTATTAGAATAGGCGTTGCTTGGTTTACTAAGGCATGAGGGTTGTATAAGGGCTAAGAGCATAGGCAGACCACTCTATCACAATTCAAGAGATATTTTGAAAGACATGAGAAAGGGCAAGGAAAGCCTCTCACTATCATCTATCCAAACAATGTATGAAGGCACTTTTGAGAGATTTAAGGGTGCAGCCACCTCGAAAGGAGGGTTTGGATATTTACCCAAACAGAGTTGTTCAGGTACTCAAGGGATTGATCTTCAAACTCATAGAGAGGAATTGAAAGTTTGAATATGAAGGGAATGGGAATTAAATCTTAAATTGTTTTTTCAGTGACCAACAATTGTGAATTTATTAAAAATGAATGAGTGACAGTTTAAATGATACTCATGTTGTTTTGAAATATGATCTTTAGATTAAGGATTTGATTACTATTGTTGTGGCCATTAGAATCTAAAGATTTGGAATAAATATGACTATTAAACCAGCACCATGGGATCATTGCAAGCCCATGAAAAGAGATTTAAGAGAAAGGGTCAAGGAAAAAATATAACAAGTCCTTCAAACAAAACTTTCATTAAAGGAGAATGGAGAAATTCCTAATGAAAAAAGCCAAAGCAATAGTGAACATGGCCATGGACGAGGCCATGGATCTTTGGTCGTGGTTCTTGGTGAGGTAATAGGAAGAGGGTAGTTTCAATTCATCAATTAATGAAGGAACAAGTCAAAACTCAAGAGTTCCTTAAGAGAGGGCATAGAAAAGATGAAACTCAGGCAAGAATGAAAGGAAAGTATAGCAGAATGCCCCAGTGATGAGAATGACCTTTGAGCCATTTAAGGGCTCGAGGCATGTTTAACGTCTTGTAACTCATGATGCTCACATGAGGAGTCACTTGAGAGATATTTAAGCACGATTTGAGCTCCAAAACTCGTGCTTTCAGGGCGTTTCTTTCTATGTCAACCGTTCCTCATGTTCTAACAAATCTAAAATTCAATGTTATAATTGTAGCAAATATGGTCATTTATACTTACATGACCAGAAGTTTCCACTAATATTGGAAGGAATAAAACCTTTATGTTGAAAAGAAGAGATAAGGAATCCTTATTTGTTTGGCATATAAGGAGATAGTGAAAAGAAAAAGACATGAAAATGTCTTGACATTGGAACCTTGATCATATGTGTGGTTTTTAAAAACATGTTCGTGGAAGAAGCTTGATGAATCGAGGAAAGTGGTCATGTTACTTTTGGAGATCTACTAAACTAAAATTTTTGATAAAGGGTAAAGGTAAAATTTTGATTCGTTTGAAAAATGGAAAACATTAATTTATCTCTAATGTCTACTTCGTCCTTGATATGAAAATAATATACTAAGTTTGGGCCAACTTTTGGAAAAAAAGTTATGATATCCATATGAGAAATCAAAGTATTTCCATAAGAGACCACCTTGCAAATTTAATTGTAATGTGCCAATGAAGAGTAATAGAATGTTTTTATTAAACATTCGAAATGATGTTGTACGATGTTTGAAATCTTGTGTTAATGATTCTTCTTGGATTTGGCATCTAAGATATGGACATCTCAATTTTGGTGGATTGAAGTTGTTGAACAAGAAAAACATGGTAAGAGGATTACCTTCTATAGATCACCCGGATCAATTATGTGAAGGACATTTGCTTGGAAAACATGCCCAAAATAGTTTTCCAAAGGAAGCAAGAACAAGAGCAAAGAAGCCTCTAGAGCTTATTCATGCATGTATGTGGTCCAATTCATCCTAATTCTTTTGGCAAGAATAAATATTTCACCTTTTTATATATATTTTAGTAGAAAGACTTAGGTATATTTTTTGAAAGAAAAATTTGAAGTATTTATAGCCTTTAAGAAATTTAGAGCACTTGTAGAAAAGGAAAGTGAATATTTTATAAAGGCAATGAGATTTGATAAAGGATGTGAATTCACATCAAAAGAATTTAAAGAATATTGTGAAGATCATGGAATTCGTCGACCTTTGATGGTTCCATATTCTTCACAACAAAATGGTGTAGTTGAAAGAAAAAATAGAACTTTTTTTAATACGACTTGTGTTATTTTGAAAACTAGAAAGATGACTAAAGAATTTTAGGCTGAAGTAGTTGATTGTGTAGTTTATTTGTTAAATCGTTCTCCTAGTCGAAGTGTATGGAATAAAACACCACAACAAGCTTGGAATGGAAGAAAGCTAGGTATTTCGTACTTAAAAGTATTTGGAAGCCTTGCATATGCTCATGTGCCATATCAAAAGCTATATAAGCTAGATGATAAAAGTGGAAAGTATGTTTTTATTGGTTATGGCTCAAGCTCCAAAGGCTACAAGTTGTAAAATATTCCAAATAATGGAAAGATCATCATTAGTAGAGATGTGAAGCTTAACGAAGAATAAGCATGAGATTGGGGTGCTCAAGAAGAGGAGTATAACACTCATCCCTTATATGAAGAAATTTTGCAAGAAATTGCTACTCCACTTTCATCACCACCTTCATCAACTTCTAAAGCTTCAATAATACCATCTTCATTAGAAAGCTCAAGTGAAAAAGCACCACGATATAGAAGTCTATAAGAGATTTATGAGGTAACAGAAAATCAAAATGAATTAATCCTCTTTTGTCTCTCTACAGAATATAAATCAATAGATTTTGAAAAGATAATTCAAGATGAAATAATGAAAGTTGCTATGAGGAAATAAAAGCAAAAAGGAAGAATGACACATGTGAACTAAAATCCCTTCAAGAGGAAAAGGCAATTAAGAGAAGTAAGATGAGAGTACAAGACAGAATAATGCAAAAAAGAAAGTTGAAAGATACAAAGCAAGATTGGTTGTAAAAATTTACAAACTACAAATTGGTTTCAAATGAGCAACTAGAATCTAGTTTTTCATGATTGAAGCAAGCACATTGACGCAAGATATCATTTTATTAGAGATTGTATTTTGAAGAAAGATGTTCAATTAAATTTTTACAAAATCTTAGATCAAATTACGGATATTTTTACAAGTCTCTCAAGTTTGAAGATTTTAGAAAGATTTAGAATGCTGGAGTCACAGTCAAGTTTTAAGGGGCATATTGGAAAGTAAACTTGATTTTGGAAACTATTTGAATTATTTAGTTGTCATATTTAGTCTCTATTTTGAGTATTTGAAAATATTTAGGTGTTCAAGTTTATGAAAAGTTTATTTTGGTAGGAGATTTGAACTTCTGCACGAAATTGGTCATAGCAGAAAATGCAAAATTCTTGGTCTTATGCAGTGGATGTTGAGATAAATGTACTCAGTGTCCAAAATCAAACATGGTTTAGCCAGCACCTATTTGCAGAATTTTCTCTGTAAGGGTGCCCGATCAGCCTCAAACATAATGGATTGATGTCAATTTTCTGAGTTTTGGCTAGGGAAAACTGAAAGGACGAAAACGTGAGAGGAAAAAAATGGCTGACCAAGAAAATTATACAAACTTAGTGGGGTCCGGGACGTTGGAATTCAAATATTGAAGCAGGGAAAAATCTGTATAAATGTTTGGTAATGAATCTTGATTCATTGAGCTGTACCATTCTCCCCGGCCAATCGCTTCTATACTACAACATGAGTTGTTATGGTATAATCACCGGAGAGGTAAGAGCACGGGCATGTCCCCACAGGACCCCTCCGGCGCCTGGCTGCTTATCAGTCACCTCCACCTACTACAAGGCAAAGTTCCGGTCTTACTAACCCTCGGGCCATGGCCGATAGGTTGTGGTATCCATGATCGGCTCCGGAGATGTACTGAGCAGTTGTGGTCAGCAATCATGAGGCTACCAAAGAATGCTTCACCACCAACGACAAGGCTTTGGCCTCCCGCTCAGCCGCCCCACTGACTTGATGCCTGTGCAGGTCTCTGAATTGGAGGCTGCGATAAAAGATTTGTACATGCTTGGCAAAGATAACAACTGGGTCAATCCTCAAAAGGTGGTGTTGTATGTCGGTTCGAACACCTGGCGTTCAGTAATGGCCCCCTGAGGATGATTGTGGAAGATGTTTAACAACGTTGCTGATGGGAGTGAGGAAGCTGGGTCTGCTATGGCAATAATAAAGACACTCGTGTGGTTCTGTAGCAGAGACCTTTGGCATCAGACGCCATCCATTTCTTGAATTTTTGGATTACAGGCCGTTTGTCCTCTATGAAACTTGCGGCAAAAGAAATGGACTCGATATACATCAAACTAAGAAAGCTCCAAGACGCTTCCCTGTTTGGCTACTCGCGGGATACTGTTATCAAGGCAACTGTATTGGTAAGTTTTTTTTCTAAGCAAAAGTGTGTTTACAAATTATGCCCTTTTAGGTTGGAAGTTTTTTTTTTTTCAGAAAAGAATTAATTTCAATGGTTTGAGCTTTTATGTACTACTTTAATCAACCTGAGGTACTAGCTTTAGGAACCTTAGGTACTACCTTAATCAGTCTTAGTTACTGAAATCTATTTTTTTACTCTAGCCGTGCGATGCTGGATTCTGGAAACTTCAAGCTTGAAATAACATTAATCGTCCCACCTTTCCCTTTCTTGATTATCATGATATAATAGACGTTAGGTTGAATGAAAAAATTATTGCTATATATTATCATGTTCATCTAAAAAAATCCTAGGTACTTTCTTGATACATTGATCTCTTACCCTTTGCTGTTATTGTTAAGATTATTATATATGGCAAGTTAGATTATTATGTATGGCAATTGTATATTTTCCATATTTAGGTTTGTATAGCTTAGCTTATATAAGGCCTCATCTTGTACGTGTAATATTTAGTTTTTAATATACAAAAACTTAAGTCTTTCTTCATGGTATCAGAGCAGGTTCTCTGAATTTTTTCGTTGCTCTCATGGTCTAGGCATTATAGCCACCGTATAGCTTATTTTTCCCGCGAACACCACTGTTTGCTCTTTATTTCCTACCTTCGCAAGCCTAAAACTGAAGTTACAGGCCACTCAGAGGTAGATCTTGTCGAGAATATCACACCGGTGTTAATGCTGTAGTCATTTGAAAAATCTCCATGCATCGTCTGCAATCTTTAAGAAGTGCATGCGTTGTCCCGTGTATTTTAAATTATACCATGACATTTTATAACATGTTTGAATTTATGTGAAAGTAAAAATATTTTTCGAATAAATAATGCTAAAAATAAAAATAAGAAAAATCGAATTTATCTAAGGGTCAAGGTAGTGTAATTTACAGTTCGGGTTCAAGGTCATATGATAAGAAGATTATAGGCTAAAGTGGAAATATGAATAAATTGATTTGCAAATAGAGGAGAAGGAGGACCAAATAGCAAAAATGGGAAGGAATGCAAAAATGAGTTTGCCAAACAGTAGCCTTAACCTAAAAGATTGAATAAAGCCAAAATATCTCATTTTGGCTATTTAGATAGGGCAAATTAGGTGAAGAGAAGAGAGAGAAGAAGAGAAGAGAAAGAAGAGAAAGAAGAAGAAGAAGAGAAGAAGGAAGAATGAAGAAAAATAGAGAAAACAAAGGTATGGAACTTTGTGTAAATCATGTATGGAATCATATGTTTTGAATTATGTAAATTGATGTTTAGAAGTGTTGTTAGTTTGTATAGATGAGTTTTTCGGTTTATAAATGTGTTTTTGGGTTGAGTTGGTTTTGGTTTGGAAGGAAATTCCGGTGAAAATGGCTCAAAATTGGCCATTTCTGTTCAGCTCGACACTCCTAAGCCTAGGCGTAGGAGTCCACGCCTAGGCGTAGAGCTTCGCCTAGGCGAAGGCTCCTTCTCCTAGGCGGACACGAGACAGGGGTTTGCATTTCTGGTTAAGCCTAGGAGTAGCAATGCTCACTAGGCAAACTTTCAAAACCGTCATAGTGAAGCCGCGCTAGGCGTGCCTTAAGCTTTGTTTTTGTTGCTCTCATCCGTTAAGTCTAACAATCGTCTATTGGATTAATGAGAATCCTAATAAGTGAATGAAAGGGTTCGTACAAGTATAAAAATGATATGACAAATATTATGTACATTGTCGCCTCGACGATCCGGTCGTTGGGCAAACATTGGTTCTTGCCCTCATTTGTCAAGGTGTTTAAATGCAGTGTTATATATGAAAAGATAAAGGTGTAATGAAGGCGTATAGAAAAACGTATAAATGTCTAAATAATACAAGAATAAAGATGCATGGGAAATGATAAGAAAATATCGCATATGATGGCTCGGATAATAATAGTTATTCGGGGATATAGGATTATATATTATAAATGAGAGCCAAAAGCCCAGTTGTACGCTTGGGAGCCTAGTAGGGGGATAGGTGGGCATGTATGGGAAAATCATGGCGTGCGATCGATTGGCCCAGTTTGGTCATTACAACGTAGCCGGGCTGCCAAGGCCAGATCATTGTATTCAATCGGTAACAATGCGCGGACATATAGATGGTCATTGTATTGATGATAACGTTGCCAGACATATAGATGGTCATTGTCACCGTACAATGATAACAATTACCTTCGGGTCGCCATGGTTCGCTCACGCGTTTGCTTGCCTTGAAGGCGTCAAATCCACACGTGTTCATGCACTTCACGCTTCCAGCTGGGAAGCCGTCGTGCCGTCGGCCTAAGTGACGCCTCTTTGCCACTTCCCGATACCGAAACATTACGCTCTTTCTACGTGCTACCAACATTTGCGCCGCCATGATGGGTAGCCATGTCCGGCTCGTTGGCTGCGCCCGCGTTAAACTCGTTGACCGTTGATGAAATTTGACAGTGCATTAAACATTTCCCGCGTCGGCTCATTTTCTTTGTTTGTTTCCGATTAGGAATTTAGATATGCCAGGTGATGAGATTTCTCATCCGATTCATATTATTTTTGATGGAGATAATTTTGCCCATTGGTCACAAGCCATGCGTAGTTATTTCAAAGGCCGTAAGTTGTGGCTTTATGTCTCTGGTGACCGTTCTATTCCAAAAAAAGTGGAAAATGAAGCGATTACGCTAGGCCACCGGTTCGAAGTTGGGAAAGTTCTAATCATGGAATCATCGCCAGTTCGCAATACATCTATTCATAATTGTTGATGGAGTTTGAAACATTGATATTGCGAAGAAGTTTGGGGTTAGCATTACTTGGTATCTTCAGCGGGCGGTGATTTTCATAACTTCAAGCTCACGCGACTTTGTCGAATTCGTTGGAACCGGTGAAGCGGATTCTTTATATAATGGTAGAAATCCATTTGGGATCAACTAATTGCTTATGAACCAGTTCTCTCCAATTTTGTTGATACCAAATTGGTTTATGTTCACCGTGAACAAGGACAACTATTTCAATTTATAATGGGGCTTCGTGATGAGTTTGAATAAGCGAAGTCATGTTACATCAGGGATCTTTGCGAAAGCGGAGTCTCTGATATTCATAAGTTGGTTGATGATGAGACACGTCGTGGCTTGATCCCATTCTATCAGTATGGTTCTTGCTATTCGACCCCATTGTTGTATTGCTATCTGTTTTCCTATGCTAGTTCATCTACCTATGTTTCCAAAAGCGAGGAATAAGGTCAAGCGATATAACAATAAATCTCTTCTTGTTGGGTTTTACCTTGAAGTAAAGGTCATTGATTAAGAGCTGTTACGCTCGTTAGCATATTCTTAGAACTTCTTTCATTTGCTTTGACATTGATCTGAATTATAAGCTATGACTCTCATTCAGGATTTGATCACGCCTCATTTCTCTCTATAGCAAATCTATAGAATGTGATTGTCAGGTTAAATGCTACTTCTAGTGCTAATATACTCTTTCATGTGTGAAGTACTTCTCTATGTGGCTCTTGATTACTTGTTGCCAATCATATGACTTCTTCTCGATGTTGTCTTACACTTCTACTTCTCCCTATCATATATCTTTACAAATGGTTCTCTGCCTTCATCTATACATCTTGATAATGGCTCTATAGCCTTATGTTCAAGTGTTTGCCAGTTCTGACCTCTTTCATGTCTTCTATACATTAGCGACTCAAGACTTGGTTTCTAACCTTTTCTTCTATTGGTGTGGTTGTGTAGGATTCTCAGACGGAAAAGATCATTGGGACCGCTCGTAAGGTCGGAAGGTTGTTTGAGCTCATCTTTCTTCATCTACCATCCTCTCGTCTCTGCATTACGCCGTCTCGGAATGAGCACCTTTTACCTCTTGCTTTATGGAATTCGTAGTCAGCCATCTCTCTAGGGTTAAACAACTAGTTTCTAAGGGTTTTATTGAGTTGAGTTCGTAAAGGAGTTTTAATTGTATGCCTTGTCAATTTAGTAAACATTGCTTCTATTTGTCTTGATGTTTCTCATGCTTTCTTTCACTTGATCTTATTCATTGTATGATGTATAGGTCCCTCTCCATTACTACTCAAGGTGGTCATGTTATTTTATTATTTTGTGGATGATTTCCCGATATACTTGGTTATCTCTTCCAAAATCATTACCAGACTTTATCAAATATATTGTGACTTTACCAAAATAGATTAAGCTTTGTTTCTACAACCTATTAAGTTTTGATTTGATAATGCCCCGAGTATAAAGCCATTGAATTTACCTCCTTCTCCATCAAGTTTGATATTGTTCCTCATTCCTCTTGTCTTGCGACCTTCTCATTAAAATAGCAAAAACTTAAACAGCTTGATCATGATTATTGATCAGTATTCATACTGCTACTATTGCACTTCTACTCCTTCTCGATTTTGGGGGAAGATATCTTGTACCGTTTACACCATCAATCGGTGTCCTTGCCATTGTTAAATTAAAATCCTTATGATCACATTTATTGGTTTATTTCCCTCTGAAACACTTAGAGTCTTTGGATATTATGCATTTTGTTATTCTTCAAGATCATGAAAGAAACGACCAGTCTCGTTCTCATTTGTGTTGTTTTCTTAGGTATGGAATTAAGTTGAAAAGGTTATAGGTGTTATGATCCCATTGCAAACGTCTTCGTGTTTCTTGGCATGTGGTCTTTAGGAATTATAAAATGTTTCAACACCTCATGTTCCTGTTTCCCTATTTATCTGTCGTCCTCTCCTTGCCTTTTCTGAGGAGTCTCCACTTCTATGTAGAGCACCTTTATTGGTCTCTGAGTCTCCCACTCTCACATTCGGTCTTCCTTCTCATACGCTCGATGACTTCCCGCACGATCATTGATGTGCCTGCGATATTGCCCCAGTTTGTGGATCTGCTTTGAAGTCGCCGACTCATACGCCGCGTTCGCGTAGTACTTCTCTTCCTTCTCACCTTACGTGACTTCATTGCTTTTGCGCTCTTTGCCTCTTGAAACCTTAGACTTTTCGTGAGGCTTCCTCACAACCTTTATGACGACTGAAAGAAAGGGTTGGATACCCTTGCATAAAGAAGCCCGGAACATGGGATGGTTGATCTCCTCAGAAAATTTGCTATCGGTTGTAAATGGGTTGAATCAAGACTTGGTGGGATTGTTTTTGTTGTCCTTCTGAAGACCATGTGTGCGGGGTTTTACTCAGGAGTATGGGATTGATTATGAGGAGACTTTTGCTCATGTGACTCGACTTTCTTTTGTCAGGACTCTTATTGCCATTTCCGCGGCTTGCAAATGGCCACTCTTTTAGATGGATGTCAAAAATGATTTTCTTAATGGTGAACTCTCAGAGGAAATTACATGTAGGCTTCACTCTGGTTACCTCTCACCTGGGGTTCCTACATGATATGTCGAGTGCGGTAGGCACTTTGTAATGGTCTTAAACAAGCTCTCGAGCATGGTTTGCAAAGATTAGTTCTACTATCTCTCGGCATGTGGTTTTTCAAGTAGTTTTTTATACGGCTCTTTTTTTACGAGACGGTCTGATCATATTACTATTCTCCATCACATATAGATTATATAGTTAATACGGTGATGATATGCGGTATTTAGGATCCTAAAAGCACTTTCTTGGCAAATCGATTTGAAATGATAGTCTTGGTTACTTGAACAAAGTTTCTTCTTCTATAGATGGTTATTATCTTACTGAACCAATGTGCTTCCGATCTGATTTCTCGAGCAGTATCCTTGATATGAAGTTAGTCGACCACGCTTTGTGGTATATTGTCATACCAATTCTCCTTGATGGCGAGAATCACTGTAAATCTTACTCTCTATAGACAAATTGTTGGGAGTCTAATCTATCTCATTGTTACTTGCCTTGATATTTCCTATGCAGTTCATGTAGTAAGTCAGTTTATGGATGCCTGAGTCTCTCATTATCGCGATGTTCTCGGGGATTGATCTGAAACCATATTGATAGTCTTTATTTTCTTCCATTTTCTTCCATTAACTCTTGGGCTCATTGAATCACGAGATTGGGTAGGTGATCCCACTGATCGTCGATCTACTACAGGATATTGTTTTCTTTTGAATTTGATTTTTCTTATCTCTTGGAGAAAGCGAGAAACAAGCGTGTTGCTCATTGACGCTGAAGTAGAATATCTGAAACATAGCGACTCTGCACGAACTTATTTGGTTACATTGGTTCCTCACGAGGATCTTGGTGTTGGCCCATTTCCCATGCAAGCTAAGCTTCCAACGTGATAATCAAGGTACTATTCAATTGCTCATAATGATGTCTTCCATGAGCGTACTAAACATATTGAGATTGATTGTCACTTCATTCGTCATCATTTCTTTGGAGTACACCTAACACTTCTGTCTGTTTCCTCTCGAGGATCGGTTAATTTGATATCTTCACCCGAACCCTTCCTCACAGGAACTTTTCAAGCTTTAGCTTCCAAACTCATAATGGTTTATCTTAAACCACCATGAGTTTGAGGGGGGATGTTAGATTATTATATATGGCAAGTTAGCTTAGCTTATATAAGGCCTCATCTTGTACGTGTAATATTCAGTTTTTAATATACAAAGACCAGACGTCTTTCTTTGAGGTGCTTTCTTGAAATTCCGAACTACGAGACACATTAACATGAAATAACTCAAATTTGGAAATTGAAAACATAGCTAATTAAGAACAGAGCAAATCTGGAACAGATAACAGATCTGAAATAAATGGAACCAAAGTCAGGCTTTAAGAGAAGATTTATCAAACACCTTAGATGCACTCAGATGCAAAAAATTGAACCTACCTTATTTATACATGAAGACTACTTAAATACAAAGCCATTCAACGAATCGCAATACCGAGAACACTATCTCACATTGACCCATGATTATCAACCATAAAGCACAACCTTAGCTCTAATAAAATATAAATGCTATGACTAAATAAATAGGTTCGACAAATTCAAAAACTACCCAACAAATTGATTTATGCATTACCTGTAACATGCTCTCCCTTAATGCAAAACTCTGCAACACCTAATTTTCCTGTAACATAAAATGCTAAATAAATAGGTTCGACAAATTCAAAAACTACCCAACAAATTGATTTATGCATTACCCGTAACATGCTCTCCCTTAATGCAAAACTCTGCAACACCTAATTTTCCTTTTAAATAAACAAACTTTTCTAGAGGAAGTGACTTAGTAAATAGATCGACAACTTATCTGCATAGTTTGCTTTGCGTACTCTATCTTTATTATGTATCAGCTGTTCTTTATAAACAATTACGGATCTCTTCTCTCTATAATGATCAGTCGGATTTTATGTTACTATAGATGGTTGATTATACGAAAGAATTTATTGCTTTCAAAAACACTATTTTTATCTTCTAAGTTATTTCATCTGTAGTTAAACCTCATTTGTTAGACTGGTAACATATATTCAGCCTCTGATCAATTAGAAAGCAATGGATGGTTATTTTTTCGAACACCATTAAATTGCATTTGCACCAAACTTGAACAAATATCATGTAATACTCTTTCGATCATCAAGAGAACCTGCCCAATCACTATATGAAAAACCATACAGTTGAGAATTATCTCCATTAAAATACCAAAGACCATAGAACAAGTTCCTTTGGTATCTCCTTACCCGGCAGATTTGCTCCAAGGTCACGGTTTGCTTGGATTACGCATAAATACGGACAAAAAACTTGTAGCATATAAGACATTTGAGGCGGCTATTTGGCAGAGATACGAAATACCTACCAAACTTCTATAAGCTTCGGGCGTAACCTTTCCTCTCCATCATCTAATTTGAGATTTTGTCCTGGGACCATCCAGTCTTTACTAGATTGCAATCTTTCAAGTTAAATTTCTCAAGAAGATCATTTAAATACTTATGTTGAGAAATAAAAATTCCAACTTCATTTTGCTGCACTTCTAGTCCCAGAAAGTAACTCATTGAACCAAAATCAATCATCTCAAATTCAGAAATCATAATCTTCTTGAAATCATCAATTAAAGCAATACTATTTCTAGTATGGCAAATCATCCACATGAGACGCCACAATCAATACCTCATTAGCTCTTTGTTTGACATAAAAAGTGGGCTCCTTGTTGATATTTAGAGCCATTTTTTTGAAGTGACCATCAATCCTCTCGTACCAGGCCCTTGGAGCTTGCTTCAAGCCATAGAGGGCTTTTATTAACTAATACACCTTCATTTGTTCTCCTTTTACTTCATAGCCTTGAGGTTGCTGTACATACAGTTCTTCCTCCAAAAAACCATTTAAAAAAGCTGATTTGACATCAAACTGATATATTTTCCATTTGTAGTGAGCAACTATGGATAAGACAATACGAATAGTGTCAAATCTTGCTCCAACAGTTCGACAAAATTAATTACCTTCCTACGTATCCTCTTGCAACCATTGCCTTTGTCTTTTGAATCGATCCATTTGGTTTTTATTTGAGCTTGTACACCCATTTCAGCCCTACTACTGTCTTTCCCTTTGGCAAGTCAACTAGCTCCCATGTATTGTTTCTCTCTAAAGACTTCATTTCTTCATCCATGGCAACACACCAAGTAGGATTTTTAGCAGCTTCCTCAAAGGTTTTTGGTTCTTCAAATTGTACAAGTTGACACCTTTCAATTTCTCATATACCTCCCTTAAAGATCTCCATTTCCTTAGAGGTGTAGAAGGAGGAGATGTACTGGTTGAAGAGCTGGAGGTGTAAGGTGATGAAGAGTCAGAAGATGCTGGTTCAAGTGAAAAATCTGAGTTGCCATGGTCATCATGAGCCTCTTCAATTACTGGTTCATCAATCAAGTCATCCACCATTTGAAGAGAACTTGGAGAATGCTGCACTTTATTTAAGTCCCATGTACTTTTTTTTTATCAAATACAATATCACGACTAATTAGTAGTTTTTTAGAGGTAGGATCATAGAATCGATAGCCTTTTAGTTTCCACACTATTGCCCGCACAAATATGCATTTCACACTATTATCATCAAGTTTTTCCCTCTTTTGAGAAGGCACAAGAACATAGGCTACGCACCTGAAAACTTTAAAATGAGTTACCTTTGGCTTCCACCCATACCACGCTTCAAAAGGTGTTTGATTACAAAGTACTGATGGGACTTGAAGTTATGGCTGACCATATGGATTGCTTGACCAAAATTCTTTGTGAAACATTTGGCTTTCAACATGCTCTTGGCCATTTCCACCAAACTACGATTCTTCCTCTCCACCACTCCATTTTGTTGTGGAGTGTAACTAGTTGTCAATTGTCTTTGAATGCCGTAGTCCTCACAAAATTTGTCAAATGCGGCTGAAACAAACTCACCACCATGATTTGTTCTCAAGACTTTCAAAGGCTGTCCACTTTGCTTTTCAAGGGCTGGCAGATTTTTTGAAGACTTCAGCTAGTTTTCTTTTACAAAGTATACCCAAGTCATTCTACTGAAATCATCAACAAACACTACAAAGTACCTGTTATCATTGAGAGAGAGAGTCCGCATAGGCCCACAAACTTCTGCATGAATTAACTCAGCTGAAGTTGAGGCTCTCCTGCTGTTTTGCTTTGGAAAAGAATCCCTATGTTGCTTTCAAACCACACAACTTTCACAAATATCATCAGTAGTCTTTATTATAGGTAAACCAACCACCAAATCATTTTTGGATGGTAAATTTAAACCCGAATTAATGTATATTTATGATGCATGACCATTTGTCATCCATAGTAGACGGTTCTTTATTATCATTTTCTAGAGTGAGGAAAAAGATTACCTCTAGACATGGGCACTTTAAACAACATATTTTTCTTAGTTTTATCTTTGTATACGATGCAAGAAAAATCTTCAAAGAGCAGTGAATAACCTTTGTGTAAAAATTGTCCCACACTTAACAAACTTGAGTCTAAGTCTGGCATATAAAGAACATCCTTAATGCAGCTAGTTCCAAAGGAATTGACCTTCACTACTCCCTTGCCTTGTGCTTTGTGAATGGTCCCATCCAATTTAACTCTTGGAGTCACATACTTGTCTAGGCTTATAAAAGCCTCTAAATTTGCTGTCATATGATTGCTACAAGCACTGTCCACATACCATGATTTTGAACCACAAAAATTAGTAGCATGACAAGCAAGAAATAAACTTTCACTTTCTGGTTTGTCTTGTTAGTCAACAAAATTTGCTTGAGAATCTTTTTCCTTTAATCTATAAAACCTCTTTATATGACCATATTTATTACAGTAGTAGTATCATACCTTACGAATATGAGTTTCACCTTTGTTTACTGCATTATGGGACTGATTTTGATCATGGGCTCTTGCACCTCTTCTACGGCCTCTTCCACCTCTTCTACCTCGAAATGAAATACCTCCATGATTGCTGCTTCGATTTGAAGGAGCATCATTTTCCTTGGACAGATTCAGCTTGGTCTAAAATGTCTTCTCCACAGGTGCCTCATCATAGCTTATGTATCGATCTTCATGAGATTGTAGAGAACCAAATAATTCATCAATAGTTAGGACATTTAAGTCCTTAGACACTTATATGGCACCAACAACAACATATTTCAGTAAACGCCGATATTTTTCAATGACCTTCTTATCGAACCTTGCTCCGCTAAACTACCTTATCGATTCTTGCTTCATAGGTTGCTGAAATAACCATCAGAGAGACTCTCCTGCATCTTTCAGAACCGCCGATCTCACGATAAAGTGTTTGAAGCTTTATTGTAGGCACCTACTATGTTCGCCCGATATACTTCTTGGAATTGCATCCCATACTATCTTGCACAACCGTTGCTCTTGAAATTCAAGGGAAAATGACATCATCTGACTTCTTGAATAAAGAGAGCCTTCATCTCTATTTGACATGTTTGTTGTTGGCCAGGACCGATGTTATACCATGAGTCTATAACACCATTACAAAAGGACTATTATCTAATCCCGACAACGGCCATAAAACTGTTGACCCCGAGCTTAATATATACACAATTTTTGCCACTATTACCAAGGATTAAATAGAATCCCCCGACAACGGCGCCATAAACTTCTTAGGTGTATGCATAGCTATTTGATTAGTTAAAGATTGTTTCATTTAGATCGTCGTTTAGTAATTAGTTTTGATCCGTTATCTTTGCAAGTCACGGTCGAACAAATACGTAAGTGGATTTAAGTCCCGGATATCGATCTGAGATCTCAGAATTCTCGATCAACTACCTGAACTACTCAAAATCTACACTATTTGGACTCCCGATAGACAATTGGAATCGACTTTGAAAGCTTGAAATAATAAAAACTAAAAAAGCGATATAATGAATAACAAATAAATGAATCTTTGAGTTAATGAAAAACGGAATTCAGGCGAGCAGTTATCTCTAAAAGAAAGCATTGAATAATCAGTTATTGTGAAGAATCAATTCCTCTGACTTATCTTGTAATTTTTTTGCTTTACGAACCCTGATTTAAAACTAGTCAAAAGGAGTAAGGTAGTGAAGTTGGATCTCCTCCAAACCCCACGATTAAATCATCTCACCTTCACTATTTCTTCGAAAACAGTGAATGTTCTTTGTTGGTTATCCTTATTTACGATATTTTTCTTTCTCAATACTTCATACCCATAACATAGACTGTAAACTTGAGCTCCTTAAATATAGTCACTGTACTGGTTTCTCATCCTCAAAATTAGAACAGCTTATTCTTTCCTTGATTAGATTCTTGCTAACACGGGATTGAATTCACTATTCGAATTGAGGTGAACTCTCTGCATGCTTAAATTGATAACTCACTCAACTCATTCTCGGTTTCAAGTGAGAAGAGGATGTATCGATTTAATTATGCTGAAGCACATTGAATCATCAATATCGGCTCGTATACGCTTCGAAATTGTTTCGTACTCTCGGAATGCCTTCTACATGTCACTCGGAGGGCCTCACAAAATCAGGCTTGAAGCAAATCGTTAAGGTCTATGGAGTGATGTTTAGGATCAATTCAGGGACACACGCCAAAACCCGGCAAGTCGATTTATAATCGAAGTTCATGATGACGAAATAAAATTACGTAGGAAAGATAATTTACGTATGCGTCAATTCAATGAAGAATTTTGGGTTTCTAAATTCACAGTTATCCACCATACATTGGCTTCTTTGATCAAGAAAACCACTTGTAAATCGGAAGCGGTGATTGAAATCCAAAATTTGTTGGAATTCAAACAACGAACCCGATAATTTGAAGAAATACCATCGCATTGACTAAAACCTTCATTGCGTCCAAATCCAATTAGAGCAATGCAAACTAATCTAATCTAATCTAAAATGAAAAGAAAAGAAAAGAAAAATAAAAGTACAGGAGCCTTCAGCGACCCAGATCTCTCTTTCAAGTCGCCCCCGAGCTACTTTTCTTGATGGCAAATTTGTGTATTTATAGGGTTACGAAGTTGGGCCCCTAATTTGATCACCTTCTTTTGGAATTGCGGTCGTAGCCCAATATGTTGTCTTGTCGCGACATCGAGTCATATCAGCGACCCACATTCTGTCGCCTGATCTTTGTAGCGAAGCCTTTGTTTGGTTACCGACATGTCTTTGGATTCAATGATGTAAGTATTGTTTGGATGACCAGCGACCTGCTCGCTACTGGCGTGTCGCGTATTTTTAGGGCGTCGCGACTTAATACTTAAGTATTTGATGTAGCGGCCTCTAGATGTTGTCGCGACCCTTTGTGCCTGCGGCGGATAATCGCGACATCCTCTTGATGTCGCGACCTCAAGTCCTTACAATTGATGTCGTGACAACCAGGTGTTGTCGCGACCCTTTTTCTCTTACAACTGTTGTCGCGACTGCTGGATGATGTCGCGACTTCTTTTCTGTGTAGTTGATGTCGCGACAGCTTGATCTTGTCGCGATCTTCTTTTGGTATACGATGCCAGCGACCATTTAGCGATGTCGCGACGCCAAATATTCGATCAATTGTTTTATCTTAATCGCGACTTCTTTTTTGGTGTCGCTGACCTCGTTCAACTATCTTGAGTTAAATTCTGTCGCGACCTCTGATTGATGTCGCGACATCATGTCTTCTTTATCAATTCCTAGTTGCTTGACCTTGAGTTCCTTTCACGCCCAGCTCGTTTTGTCTTCAATTACTCTTCATTTGCGACTGGAGCTTTGTAGTTGCAACTTGAATATGCATTTTGATTTGCAGCCAAAAGCTTCCACGACATCAAATTCTTTAATCGCTTTTTATGGCTCTCTGCTTTGCAACTTCCTTCCTTCAATTATATCGATCTTGCTCAGCCATGCTCCTTTTACTACAAATTCTGCTTTCTTTTGAATTCCTGGCACACCACCTTGACCAGTTTGGTGGTTATTCCATATTCCTGCATATAAATCGGTCTTTTTATATAAAAAATCAATCAGAAAAATGGATGAAAATGAATGACTTTTAAGCTCGTCAAACTCCCAAACTTAAAATTTACCTTGTCCCCGACAAAAGAAAAGATTGTTTGTCCTCAAACAAAGGACATTTTTAACATTGTTTTGCGATTCTGTAATTTAATTGAAAGACTAGAAATTGCATTCTTTTAAATGTATTCAGCTTTAAGTCGGAATCGAGTCAGTTTTTACTCTTTCTAGCATAAACAAAATTGTTGAAATTGTTTATAAACAATATAGTTAATTTATCTCTTTGAAATGTAAGAATTGGTTTTTCTTTCTCATTTCTTTAATGAGTCAATTAACCCATAGAGGATGTTCACAGTTTTGATCTTTTCACGATTTTCCAAATTCCACCAAGCTTGTTGTTCATATTGATCTCGCTAATGTAGTAATTACAACTTCAAGATCAATCGGTCTTTAGAGCTTGTAATGTTAGGCTTGGGTAAGGGAGTAGGATGGATGGGACTTTTAGGTTAAGATTACCAATACTCTTTTTTTCCTTTCTTACTCATGCACACTGCCCCCTTTTTCCTTGTGGTTTCCTTAATAAACTCCCCAAACCTCATGTTTGGGATACCACCTTTGATTTTCTTCCTGTTGGCCTTACTTCTCCCATTTCTCATTCATAATTCAAAGCGAGAATTTCTTTCTACATCACCATTCGAGGAATAGTGCAATGTTTTGTCTTCTTAGGCTTTCTAACACTCTTAGAACTTTGGGTTTAGTAACTCCCCCTTGAATGGCATTAGGGTGCTAGGTGTTGAAACACCCCTAAAGCAATTGTTCGAAAGTGGGGCCCGAAGACAAGACCCTATTCCCTTGAGCTTTCTTTCTCTTGTATTTTCGATGTAGATCTTTTTCTCTTCCATTCCTTTTTACGTATTTTCTGTGAGTTCCTCAAGAAATTTATACTCCCCCAAACTTTGTTCTTCCTCTCTTTGAATTCTTTGGTAATGCGGTTCTTGGGAGGATTAGTTCCTCGGGAAAATTCGGGGTCTCCATTAGCTTATTTCGAGAATAAGGTTTGTTTTTGTCAATTTACGGAACTAAAGTATATCACATCGACATATGAATAGGGATATTTTGGAATGGCTCAAACTTTCCAAGGATGGCCTGCATCATTTCTTGTTGGTTGTATCACCTAGGATTTCGCCTTGATCAATAATCTAACAAGTTCTAGAATTTGGGTTGATTAACTGTGACTAACCTTGAGGATTTTCTTGACTCATATCAGTTAATGAGGATTCAAATAATGTTATATCCAACAGGTTTCTTGACTCACTGTTCATATCACAAACTCAAAAAAAATTGTTTTGTTCCTTCAATTGTATAACCATCCTTATCCTGGACTCATTAGCAAAATTCAAACTAAATCGTAATTTGTGTTTCAATTAAATTGCCTGTCATTTGGCCCTTATTCTGCATTTTATTTGTGCATTCAGCCCCCCTTTCTAATCTAATTACTACAACTATTTTAGATTACGATATATCAGCAATTTCACTCTGAGCCCGAATCTTGTTATTCCTACGACAATTAAAACAAAAATCACAACCTGATCTAGCTGAAACAATCGAGAACAAAATTTCTTATTTTATTGTGAGATTATTGCAAAGAAGTTGAGAACAACATGTTGAGAATGAGGAAAAGATTGACAAGTCAATGGGAAGGTTTTTTTCTTTTTGCTTGAGGAGTAAGGATATCAGGAGGATCCAGATCAAGGGTAGCCAGATTAGGGTTGAATTTTGGAAATTTCATTCGCCCTTTTCTTCCTTTGATACTCTCTCTCTTTACTTTGCTCTTCGGGAATGCTTCATTGGTGAGATCGACTTCTCGTTCGAGATCATCTGTCTAGTTCCCAATGTGTTTATGTTGTTCTCCATCTCAGTCATGACCTCTAAATTTGGATAGATTATTATTAATCCGTCAAATTTTCGACGAATCTTTCTTACGTAGCATCGTTGTCATCAAGCCTTATTATCTCTTTCTTGCATCTTCTTCTCGAAGTCTTTGAGCAATTGCATATAGAAATTTGAATCCTTTAACTTGTTGTGGTCTTGTGTGATGCATCCTTTCTTTTTATAAGTTTTGAGGAGTTGAAGTCTCGATCAAGCGATTGTTGTAGAATGATGCGTGACTAAGCCGACTTTTGATGGGTCTCGATCTACGTCTCAGTTTCCTTTGACCTTTCTTCTTTGCTTTGGGATCTTTTTAAAGCCCCTTTCCTCCCTGCTCATTTCTTAACTTCCCATTTATGCTCTTTCCTCTTCATCTCTTGCTTCATATATTTCCTCTTCTATTAGTTCCTCTTCCCAGTGATCTCTTCTTTTAATTCAGCTTCATACATCTTCTACGAAGCTTTCTGTTGAGTGCTCCATTTCTCTTCTCTTTCTTTATATGCAACTGCATAGAAATAGGCATCTCCATTATTTGATTATTTTCTGAGCCTCTAGAGCTTTACCAGGTTCTCTGAAATCTCTTCTCTTCATTGGTGGGGAGCTAGCCAGTGGGGTGGTGAAATCTATAGGACTTGTCTCATCTGGTTCTAAGTCCTCTGTAAACATAGAGGTATTCCCTTCTGGCTGTGTTTCTGGGTTTTGTTCTCCTTGATCCCCAACCCGAAGAGTGTCCTCTTCTTGTCTTTCATTCTCCTCTTCTTTTCCAGAATCTGCTTCCACCATGACCCCCTTTTTCTTCAAATTCCTTGGCCCCTTACTTACCCCAAATGTATAATGGTAGCTTCGGAACTTCTTCTTCCCCATGTTCCTTCCACCAGCTTCAAACAAAGCCTAAATGATGTGGTCAGACACGAGGGATCAAACCTCTCTCGCCCTCATGGTAATCTCATTATTGAATTTCAATCATCGCTCCCGCAGACGAGTCTTGTACCCCCTTAGTATGGCATAAAGGATGATGGCTTTGTTCCCTATCAGGCATACATAGTTGTCGGGACCATAACAGAGGTCGTGAAATAAACCATACCTTAGCCTCCTGAAGGTCTCCCCTCGCTGATTATCTCGTGCTCCTTTCTTGATCCTATTGTACTTTACCGTCTCACAATTTCTCGACAATCTCACTGCCTGCTTGCCAACAAATTTCTTAAATTTGAGCTATGCCTGCCTCGCCATCCCAGTACACCTCACACGTATCATTTTATGGAACCCAAACCTTCCTGAGATATACGTAGTTGTCCTTTCTTCTTCCCATGTGCTTGAGTAGAATTCCTGACTCACTCGCCGCATATCCAGCTTTCGCGCTACGTAAATTTCCCACCCTCGTTGTTCTATCATTTCCTCAGTGCGGGGAAATAGGTTACTAATCCTCTTCTCCAACAAAACCCTTTATCAAAGATAATACTTGCTGCTGTCGAAAAGCCTCCTCTGACACAAACACATCTTCATCTTCTTCTACCACCTTGTCTTTCCCTTTGTATGTCAAGGTTCCAATTGGTCAATCTCTGTGTCGTTTCGCCAAAATTGTTTCCTCCTCAGAGGTTCCAATTTAATCAGCTCCTTCTGCTCTAGTGCTGTCTTCCATGATTTCGCTCATATTCAGATCGAGAGTTAATGGTTCCAGCCATTCGAGGAATCTAAAGGTTTTAGGAGAAGTTTGGATTTGGGCTCTCAAGAAGAATCTAAAACCGTAAAATATACGGCTATCTAAGAATCAATTCGCGCTCAAGGAATAAGATAATGGTGAAGGGAAAGCCAATGCTTGCAATGCAATTATTATGGTGGGCTCTGCACTTCATTTTATTAAATCTGTCGCGACTTAAATTCAATTTGAAAATGTGTGTCACATTAAATTAGGCAAAATTAAAAACTCCGTCCACCGCAAATCCTTCTTCCTAATACATGTCGCGACATATGATCGTTTGTCTGCCACATATTTAAACTTCGGGAGGACCATATCCAAAGGTCACATACAAATCAGCCGCGACATCGTGCATCTCAGACATTGTTGTTGTCGCACCACTCTTCAAGGAATTACTCTTGTCGCGACCTACCCTTTCCGTCGCGAATCTCAATTTCTTTCACAATGTAACTTTCGTCGCGACCAAATTTGTCTTCCTTCGCATTTGGCTCAAGTCATGATATCAACCTTGTCGTGGACTCGCCTCACAACATAAGTTTTTTTTTTTCTTAACCTAACTGCAATTTGGCCTCAAATTAATGAACAACGCTTTTTCACTCCACTACCTAGCAAATTCTCATCATCAAACAAACCAATTCCATATAGCAATTCAAGAATGTATTCTATTCAATTTTCATTAATTTATATACAGTGAACGCCTCCCCTTTTTCCCCCGTCGTTTCTCGTAGTTGGGTCGGATATGTCCTCTAGTTAACTCTTCCTTTCCTTCCCTTGGGTCAAGTATAAGCACCCCGCAGATTTGCTGTGAAGGATCTAATTGGGGAACAGTACCAATTTCTTAAGTACTAACTAATCAATATATAATAACTAGAGAAAAACAAAATCAAAACAGGAAACTCAATTTTCTACGGTCAGTCCCCCATCACCGTCGCTTTGAGTCCTTAGTCGGACTCTTGTCGCTGAATTTTTCTCTCTCTCAATGAACCAAATGAGTTCTTCCCTTTCTTTCCTCCTTGCTCTGATAATGCTTCGCCTTTGTCCATTGACTGCAAATCTTTCCAAACATCACTTTACGTTATATCGTTCAAAACATGCTGCAAGCTTGACACTATCGTATGGCTCACCCATTTGATTTCACTGAACAATCTTAACTGGAGTTAAATAAAGGAAATCCTGATCCTCTTCAAACTCTTTCCTCGAATCCTTCGACATTTACTTTCACTCTCATTTTCAGAGATCCTAGCATTATCATAGTTTCATTTCTCGCCTAGCTCATTCAGCTTGAAGCAATCTCTCTTCCCTTGCCATTTTGAAATCGAAATTAAGCTCTGATGTACCCACAGTCTACCAGGGCCTCCAATTCATGAGCAGATGACATCTGCCCAAAGATTTTCCCATTGGGACATTCCAATTAGCTTTGAATGCGCCTAGAAGCCTAAAGTGCGGTCCAGCTTTAAGACCAATCCTTTCCGCCAACTTACAACCTTTTCCAAGATTCTTTCAATCTCCCTGGGGAATCTCGCTTGTCCATCGGGTCCTGGGATGATGGGGTTAAACTCTTTATATGTTGATCCCATACCGCCATGAGTTTTGCAAATATTTTGTCAAGTAAAACAGCTTCCTCATCACTTCAATGATAGTTTTGGGTGTTCCAACCAAGCCAAAATATTCTTTTGTAAGAAACTCACAACCGAGTTAGTATCATTCCTTGACAAGCCATCGTTTCCACCCATTGAAATATAATCCACCACTGTGCAGATATACAAAGTTTCAAATGATGGTGGAATGGTCCCATAAAATCTATTCCCATACATCAAAAATTTGCACCACCATTATGCCTTTAGGGGGGCATTTACTTCGCCGCTGATATTTCCAATCTTTGGCATCCGGTCACAATTTGACCTATCTGAAGACAATCTCAAGATACAATAATAAAATCCAGATTGAGTATTGCGGAGTCGTTCTTTCTCCGTAAAATGCCTCTATATGGTGATGCTGCGGAATTCATTCAAGATTTTACACTGCTCACTTTCTTCCGCACACATCTTCTTATAATCATGTCAGCACTTCTTTTAAATAGCAAGTAGTCATCCCGTATGGCCACTGGCCGTCACCTGAAGGCTTTCTTTCATGTGAGTCAATTCTCGAGGAACTACTCCAATAAGCTAGGTAATTCACACATTAGCATACCATGGAAGTCGGAATGACACCTTAAACAAATTGCTCATCCGGGGAAGTTCCTCTACATTTCGCTCCTTCCTTTTCTCGTTCATTCCTGTTTACTACGGACAAGTGATCGCTTGACGCCATCACTACAACCCTTTTATCTTTAATTTCCGCATCAAACTCTTTGTAATAGCAAAGATCTCACCTTATCGCCTCGCTTAGCTTCCCTTGACATCAAATATTTGATGGCCGCATGGTCCTGTGTGAATTATAACATGTGGATTCCAAAATGTAATGGGCCTGAATTTCACAAGCAAACACTATGGCTAGCAGATTCCTTCAAAGGGTGGAATAATTTCTCAGGTTTCATTGAAGGTTCCACAATACAGTGGTATGGCCTCAATATTTTCGCCTTCAACACAATTTCCCATCATAAATCAATCGACATCACACATTATATCAATCGATCCCATTCCTATAACCATGATAGTGTTTAAACTCAATCTAATCTTTTAATTTCTTCAAAGGTCGCTTTCATAGAATCATCAAATTAAACTTTGTGTCCTTCTCCAAAGAACTGCAGATGTTGTCCGCTATTTTTGAGAAGTCTTGATGAATCTCCTATAAAATCCAACATGCCCCAAGAAGCCCTTATCCCTTTACTGGGCTGCGGAGGTAAAGGGTTCCGATAATAAAATCTGATCAGTCCACTTCTAAATTCAGAGTTATAAATTTTATGACCAAGAACAATACCTTCCGCTACCATGAAATTGGCATTTTTCCCACCTGCCAGCTATTTGTCCTCAAGATCTTTGAAGTAATCGTCTGTGTTGTTCGCATTGTTCAAAATCGGGACCCATACACGTGAAGTCATCCATAAAATTTCCATGACTTCCCAATCGCAACCGAGAACATCGACATCATACATCACCGAAAGTAAATAGAGATCGCACACCTCAAAATGGCATCCTTCAAAGCAAAGGTACCTATAAGTGCATGTGAATGTGGTCTTTTCAACCCAGTGCAATCGCAACTGATCATATCAATACCCGCCCCAAGAAACAAAAAATGAGGACGCCCTGAGCACATGTCCAACATCCGTCCAAACAAGGGAAGTGATCTTTCCCGGTTGCCGTTCACCTTCCCGTAATCAATGCATACTCTCCATCCTCTGCCACCGTTTTGTTGGAATTAATTCATTTCTTTCATCACAGATCACAAGAAATCTACCCTTTGGAACCATGGACTGGCTAACCTAAGGACTATCCGAAATCGTATAGATAAAACTAGCATTCAACCATTCGGAGCACCTCCTCTTCCGACTACTTCTTTCATTACCGGATCTCGCCTCGATGTTCGCCTGGTCTCAGATTTCTCTTCTATAAGTATCTCTCAGGCATGCATATCGATGGACTGATACCTTTTAACTCTTCACAGACCAAGCTTATAGACCTCATGATTTCTTCAAAATTTCCAAAGAACCTCTCGCCTCTCAAGATCACTAAGTTCAGCGTAAATATTACTGTCATCATGCATCTCCGTAAGCATAATGACTTGGCAACTCCTTTAAAACTAGCCCTTCTCACTCGGTTTCTTAATGAAAATCCTTTCTTCATTTTTTGTCTCTTTTATCCCGCTTTGTCTAAGACTCATCACTTGTTCAAAGTAGAATGTAAACTGATGTAGAAATTCTGAGGTCAAAACCTTCAAGATAATCGGAAATTCATCTCTTTTCATTGATTGAAAGTTAATACATAATCATAGTAAAAAATCAGAGTTGTCACATGATATATATAAGATCTTCTACTCGACTTGATATCATCCCTTTCTATGTCTAAATTCCTCAAATTTCTGCTTAGATTGAAGTCAGCCGCCTCATCTCCAACTCTGAGAGTGAGAATTCTTCTGCATATCGACAAAGTCAAGCCCAGCTTTGAAAGGAATGGCTCTCCAAGAGTGCAGGGACTCAGGAATCTTCCTCCATATCCAAAGATAATGAAGTCAACCTGAAAATAAAGTTCCCCACCTACCAAAGACATCTTTCTATGATTCCTCTGTGTTTGCCAGTGGTTCTATCTCACAGCCTGAGTGTACAAAGAGGGAGTAAGCCCCCCAAACTTAACTTTGGGCAAATATCAGTGGCATTAAGTCGATATCACACCCGAGTCACAGAGCTTTCGAAACTCCTCAAACTCACCAATGGTGTGAATGGTGAAGCTCCCTGATCCTTCATCTTTTCTCGTAAGTCTCTCGACACAAAGATCGCAAGTCAAGTAGCCGTCTACACCTTCATCGCCAATCTTTTCTTTTGCTCTGTGATGTTCTAAAATTTAAGATAGCATCCGAAAGTAACCACTTCGAGTGCATGCCGATTCCACTTTCCGAAAGGTTTCTCAAGAACCTTGCAAACTGCCTCTATCTTGATTTCTCGCAGCCGTGGAAATGGGATCGCAGCAAGATTGCTCGGGTTTTCTTCTTACTTCCTTCTTCTCCCATAACCTGCTTCTTTCTTTCTTCTTTCTCCAAAGAGCCGCATTGTCTCCGGGCCTTCCTTCCTTGTTGCTTCTATCTTTTCTCTCATTTTTTCCTCCCAAGTCTTTCCCACTTCGCATGCTGTACAATCTTTCTGATTCTTCTCAGGTCACCCGGGCGCATCTTCATCCGGTTCTCTCAAGCAGGATGCATTAGTCAGCCTCACTCACAGGGTCTCCTGTGCTCCCAGAGAGGTACTGTAGCCTCCTCGAAAAATTTCGAGAATTGGCATTTGAGGGCCCACTCTCGCAAACTTGTCTGCTGAGTTTAATGTTCTTCTTGTTGTCCCCATGAATCGCAAAGATTTGATCTTCAAATGTCGAGCCTCCTCCCGACCTTGATATTCATTTCCTCGCTTCCTCCCCTCCTTGTCATGTTGTTGGAACCTCGTGGCCGCTGGATATCCTTGCTGAGGATGCTGTTCATGCCTCTGCCTCAGAGTCCCTCCCACCATATGAAAATTTTCACACCTTCGTTGTTGATGGGATGCTTGAAAATCAAGCTCATGCTTCTCACGCTTGTGCATGTTTTCCATATTTAGCATTCCTCTTTTCCTTTTTTAACTTTCCTGAATTAATGCAATATACCATCTATATGATTACCCAAATCCAGCAAGGTGGACCTGTGGTTTAATCATACTTTCCTTGTAAGGAGAAATTCTTATCCGTGATATTGTCACTTTCCACTATCTCAAATCAGAATCATTATTTCCCTATTTTCTTTTCATTACAAAATAAGAAGTGAGACTAGATTCCTAGAGTTTTTGCCTTCAAATTCTTTCATGGTATCAGAGTAAGGTTTAATCCGCTCTTCTTCCTCCATCTTCATTTCATGCCTAAATACTGGTCCAGCGTTTGGAATGGCTACCAACTCATCCTCCTCTTTCTTCCGATGGCGAATTAATTCACTCCTTTTGACAACCACAAAAATCAAATGAGGAAGACCTCGTGTGATCATCAGAGAAAGCCTGGGTCACCGAGAGAAACTTGTCGGGAAGATTCATGGAAACCACAGATTGAAGCCACGTCAACCACTTGAGAAATGAAGACAGAGACCATGTGGCTGCCGATGAACGACGCCACAAATCAGTTGTTCTCTTTAACAAGGAGCAAATGGAGATGCTTTTAAAACTACTATCTCCTCTTATGTCAATACAAATTAAACTCGGGCACATCTTCCAATCGTGTCATTGAATCTCTAACCTTTGGCTCAATGTAAAGGTAATCTTTGCCGCCTTTATTGTTGGTAAGAAACATAAAAACCTGATCGTGGACTCAGGAGACCGATCATATGATCGAGATGCGACAATTCTTGTACATATGTTCTATGTCCAAATAATTTAACAATCCGAATATGATGGTCTACTTCAAAGGTTGCCTAGATCGGGTTCGGGCTTGTGCTATCAAGGGATCTTACCTCAACCCGCCTCCTTGTTCCTAATCTGATTGTAATCTATTACCACCAGTAAACTCACCAAGGAAAAGAGGTGTATTACTAATTTTTCATCCACTCAACGTGGAATTTCAAGATTCGATTCTGGGGAAGACGACAGGTACGTCGAGGAATGCCTGACTCTACATCCTTATGAGCACCATCGATCCACAAGCAAACCTCAATGGTAATCGGTGGTAATTCTTTTTCTACCATGTCAAAATAATCTATAGTGCAATTATGTTTGGCACTATCGCTGGTCATCCTAATGTTATGTATCTCAAGCATTTATTTCCTTCATTATTTAATAAAATCCAAAACTTATTTTTTTGTAATCCACTATCAATAAGCATATGTAAATGGTCTTTTCACATTTTCCCATTCAACCCTATAAAGCCGCCTAGTCCATTCTCAATGATTCATAGCGATATTCGTGGGTCCGTCAAGAATAATAAAATGTAACCTGTACTAGGGTGGTTTGTCTCATTCATAGATGAGATCACACTAGATTAACGTGTATTCCTCATGAAAGAAAAATCCGAAATTGTGTTAAATTTTCAAAAATTTCAAAATATGATCTCGCACTCCAATTCCAATCAAATTCTAAAGTCCGATAATGCTGGGGATTACTCTTAACTCCATTCTAGGAGAATATCTAGCAAAAGAAGGGATAGTTCACTTAAGTTCATGCTTGATACTCCCACAACAAAACGGAATAGCCGAAAGGAAAATAGGCATTTGTTAGAGGTATTAGATCGCTAATGTTTTCTACGAATGTACTCCAAAATTATTTTGGGGGAAGCTGCCCACAAGTGTTCTCTACCTCTTCATCAATGTGATGCCGTCTAGTGGTACTAAAATTCCAAACACCTTGTCAAACACTCCTTAAACTTCTTTCCTCACCACTTGTCTCATATCCATCAGTCCTCACCCCAAAAAATTTTCTGTGTTCCGCTTTTGTTCACAATCAACAACATAGAAGTAAACTTGATCCCAGTCACTCAAGTGCATCTTTCTCGGGCATTCTCGTAAAATAAAAAGGGTATAAGTGTTACTCTCCCATTACAAGAAAATTCTACACCAATGGATGTCACATTTTTGAAACCCAAATTTTTACTATCCCAAAATTGATATTCGTGGTAAATTCAACTCAGAATACGCTTTGGAACCTCGAGTCATCGAGTGAGTCACCCATCACCACTAAAAATCAAGTTTCTATAGAGTCATGTAATCACCGAGTTCATTGTTGACTTACGGATAATGTTTGAGCATCCAAGAGGAAATGGAGGAAGGAGTACTTCTCAAGAAACCCATGCTGGAGGTCGGAAACGGTTCTAATCCAAGCAAATTCCGTGTAGCAATGCTCCTAACTCGGGACAGATCACTGATTCAGAGTTAGAAAATGATATATTCTTAATATGCCTAGCTTCAGGAAAGGAGTTAGATCATGCACTCAAGATCCCATTGGAAATTTTATTTCCTATGATAATATCACCTACGCTTCATGGGTATCGACTTAACATCACAGATACAAGTCTCGGTATATTCAGAAGCTTTCTCAAGTATCCTATGGAAGGCCGCTAATGATGAAGAAGTTCTCACACGGCAAAGAATGGTACGTGGAAATTACTCCACTCCCGAGGTAAGAAACAATGGGGTGTAAGTGGATTTTCACAAAGAAAGTACATGTGATGGTAATGTGGACAGTATAAGGCTCCTATTGTCGAAAAGGATTCACCTAATCATGGTATTGACTATCAAGAAACTTTTGGCTCCAGCTTGCCAAGCTCAACACTGCTCTCGTGTACTTTTATCCTCGCGCCTAATCCTGAATACTGTCGCTTCACCAACTTGATGTGAAAATGCCTTCCTAATGGTGACTTAGAGGAAGAAGTTTACATGACATTCCCGCTCTGGCTTCAGGATTAAGCACTAATTTCAACAAGGCTCAGAGACTCCAAAATCCTTGTATATGGTCTCAAGCAATCCCTAGGGCCTCGGTTTGAACGGGGTTCACTAAGGTAGTGAAAGGGTACTGGATTCGCTCAATGTCAATCCGATCACACATTGTTTGTGAAACACTTTTAAGGGAAGATGGTCATTATCATCAGATATGTGGACGAGTATAATTTTGACTCCAGAATCATGAAGAGTAAAAATCGACCTACTTAAAAATTACTGACAAAGAAATTTGAGATCGTGGACCTTGGAAACCTCAAGTACTTTCTGAATGGAGATTGCTAGGTCAAAGAAAGGTATAGCGCCTCACAACACAAATAATGCCTGACTACTAAATGAAACAGGATGCTGGGGATGCGTCGGGCAGAATGTTCTATGGATTCAATCAGAAACTCAAGAAAGCGATGGAAGTCCCAGCCTGATAAAGGAAGATATCAACGTCTTGTAAAACTCATCTATCTTTCTCATACAAGGCCGTACACTCCGCTCCGTTAGTATGGTGTTTCAATCTACAGAATAATCCAACCGAAAAACACATGACTATCGGGTGGACTGCACACAGGTACCTCAAATGACACCGAAAGGCTCCTTCCAAAGAACAACAAAGAAAGAGATTGAGATTTTCATGCGCAGACAAGGTGTCTGTTGACTGACTGAGATCAACTTCCGGCTATTGTCTGCTTGTTCGGGGAATTTGGTTACATGGCGGGCAAGAAACAATCGTTGGTAGCCCGTAGTTGCCGAGGCGTAATTCCGTGCCGGCACAAGGTATCTCGCGAGGGAACCCGCTGAACAGCCGTTAGAAGAACACGTTCCGTCAAGCATCCCATACAGCAGTACCGCGACAACCGCTTCGCCATCGTGATTAAGCATAAACGGCCTTCATCATGATCGAACTAAGCACGTGGAGAGGAGACTCATTAATTTTTATCAAGGAAAAGATCAAGAAGGGTTTTTCAAAGCCGCCTTCACTCAAATAAACCTGGTCAAACACCGACATTCTCACGAAAGCTCCGCCGAAAGTTAACCACTTAAGATCTGACTAAAAAACTCGAATGATCAACATCTACAATACGCTGAGGGGGAGGCAGCAATCAAGCCCACGTCGCCTCATGCTTCAGGTAATGTTTCTTCCATATTTAGCATTCCTTTTTTCCTTTTTAACTTTCCCGAATTAATGCAATATACCATCTATATGATTACCCAAATCCAAATAAGGTGGACCTATGGTTTAATTCACTTTCCTAAGAGAAAATTTTGTCCTATGATATTGTCACTTTCCAGAATTATCTCAAATCAGAACTATTTATTTCTATTTTCTTTCATTACAAAAATAAGAAGTGAGACTAGATCCTCTGTAGCTTCGGGCCTCCAATTCTTCAATGATAGCAGGCCAAGCAAAGTTAGGATTTGGTTTGAAGTGATAACTTCTCGTCTCCCAGTACTTAACCTCCCAAGATCATAAACCGTTTCGGTTACTTCCAGCACTTCCTCCTCGAATAGTTCTCCTCGACCGGCTTCCCAGGCTTCATGAGCAAGGTGCATCTCCTCCCTACTTATCCATTCCATGCATGATGGCACCCAGCTACTCCATGGTCGCCATCTCGTCGCCCATGACTCCCCTCTCCTCCGCCCACTACTCTTGAAACCTCACATGGAGTCATACTGTGATTTAGCCAGGTCCTCAATCAGATATCTCGCTCTTCAAAGACTTCCACGCTTGAATGCTCCACAAAGATGAAGCATCAATAATGCCCTTAGATGTATCATTCAAGGCATGATACACTATGTCCATCCGGGTCTTCAAGTCTATCCCATGCACTCCATATCTTTCAGAACCCAATCTCTCCCATGCTACGAGTGCTTTCATCTTCCCCTGCTTGAACATACTATCTCCCTCCTTCTCTCGAGGAGGAAGGTGGAAAGAATCTACCCAAGTAGTTTCTACGAGCTCCCTCCCAAGTATCAATGTAACCATATGGTAGAGAGTCATACCATGTGGCCATAAATTTCTAGAGAAATGGGAATAAATGCAATTTTATGACCTCCGGGTCTCACCCTATTCAACTTTAATTGTTTGCCATTCCGAGAAACCTTTCTCGCATGCTCATTCGCCTTCAGATGACCGCGAACCGTTGTTGCTAAACCATTGTAATTCGCATGGGCTTCAGCTTCAAAATTATCGGCATCAACCGCAGTCAGTTCGATTGCAGAGTATTCATCCCTGAATAGACATAGGTCTCCGTAAGTCCTCCATCGTTTGATCGAAGCCCTCTGGATGCTGTTCTCATCTCTTCGGCCCGTCTTCGCTTTTATCCGCCATGGTCGAGTTGTTCCGCCTTTCTTTTTCTCTCAAGCTTCTCGAAAGTGTTCTTTCTAATTCAAAGATTCGCCGAATCGATCAATGTTCTGTTTCATGCATTAAAATTTTTCCTCGAAATAAAAACACACTTACATTAATGATTACCAAAGCACAAATATTTTCAATATGGCTTGTTAAAAGTTAGTATTAAAAAAATATTCCACTCTTTGAAAACTATTTTTGTCTTTCTTTAAAACAGCCCAAATTAAGATTTCCTTCTTTCTCTGTCTCGAATATTGATCTACTAAATTCTTTCGATCCCTGGCAACGGCGCCATAAAACTTGTCGACCGACTGGGTGTTATACACAAGTCTATAACACCATTACAAAAGGACTATTATCTAATCCCCAAAGAACGGCGCCATAAAACTTTGGCTTCGACCCCCAAAACTTAATATATACACAATCTCTACCACTATTACCAAGGGATTAAATAATCCCCAACAACCCGCCCATAAACTTACCGATTGTATGCTCGCTATTTGATTAGTTAAAGATTGTTTCATCTGAGCAAATCGCTTAATTAGTGGTTTGATCCGTTAAGTACGTAAGTGCAGTCACCAAGTAGTAACTGGGATTGTCCGTATATCGATTCCACAAGATCTCACAATTCCTGATCGTCCACTCACTACTCAAAATCTGCACCTATATTTCCACTCATAGATAATCAGAATCAGCTAAAGTCAAAATAATAAAAACTAAAAAAAAACGATATAAATGAATAACAAATGAAATGAATACTGAGTTAATGAAAGAACAAATTCAGACTGAACAGTTATCTCTAACGAAGACATTGAATAATCAGTTATTGTGAAGAATCAATTTACAGCTTCAGGACAGAATTTTTTTTTGCTTTCTCAACCACGATTTTAAAATCCAAACAAGGAGTAAGGTAGTGAAGTTGTATCTCTCCAACCCAATCGTTCATCATCTCTTCATTGTTTCTTTCAAGACAAGGCTAGATGACTACTTTAAACCAAGTATCATTGTTCCCCGGGGTATTTTTCTTTCTCAATACTTCATACCCATAACATGCACTCAAACCTCGAGCTCCTTAAACATGGAAGCCACTCAGTAGGCTTACACCAGACCGGTTTCATCCCAAAATTAGAACAACTTATTCTTTCCTGACATCCTTGATAACACGGGATTGAATTCGCTCGAATTGAGGTGAACTCTCCGCACAGCTTAAATTGATAACTCACTCAACTCATTCTCTACTTCATGAAGAGATATCACTTGAATTATGTGTAGAGCACATTAGATCATCAATATCAGCTCGATACCTTCCAGTAAATTGCCCATTACTCGTGAATGCCTTCTTAGAAGCATTAGGGTTTTGAAATTGAGCTGAAACAACCCGCCTCGGCTCCATGAGACCCGATGTCGGGATCAATTCCGTAAAACACGCAAACCAGCAAGTCGATTTATAATCCAAGTTCAAATAATAATGAATAAAATTATGCAGAAAGATAATTTCCGACAATAACGCCAATTCAATTTGAAGTCGGGCTTCTAAATTATCGATTATACCATACATCAGCTTCTTCTATCGATCAAGAAAACCATCAGAATTAAACCTGTGGTCTGAATCCAAAATTTGCCTGGGAATTCAAAACAACCAGACAGTAATTTGAAGAAATATAAATCTGCATTCAGCTAAAACCTTTACAGCTAACATCCAAATCCAAATTAGAACGAAAATACAAACTAATCTAATCTAATCTAAAATGAAAAGAAAAGAAAAGAAAATAAAAGCATTAGTGAGCCTCTCACGACCCAGATCTCTGTCGCCCGCAGCTACTTTTCTTCGCAGCAGTCACAGATTTATGTGGCTCCAAGTCAGCCCCACTTACGCACTTCTTTTGATTCGTGCGAATCGCCCACGAGGCTGATACCGCCGCGACATCGCAGTCCTTTGTCACACCCCCTATCATTTCGTGCAGATTCGCCCCGTAAGCCTTGTTCGGGTTACGATATGTCTTGATTTAATGATGTCACACAAATGGATGATGTCGCACTCTTTCTTATTTATGTCAATCGCTTTAGGACATCGCGACTTAACCTTCGTGATTTGACGCACTGATGCCGCCGCGAATTGTCTCTTGCAACGATGTCGCGACATCCTCGATGCCTCCACACCTCAAGTCCTGCACCTGATGTCGTGACAACCGTCAGCCACCCCCTTTTCTCTAAGAATCGTTGTCGCGATTTCACTGATGATGTCGACTTCTTTGTGTAGTCGATGTCACACAACTTGATCTTGTTGCGATCTTCTTTCAGCAGACTGATGTCGCTAATTTCATTTAACTCGATGTCGCGACATAAAATGTCTTCGCCAATTGTTTATCTTCTGTCGCGACTTCTTTTTGGTGTCGCGACCTCATTTTCCACTGTACTGAGTTAAATTCTGTCGTGACTTCTGATTGATGTCGTGACTTCTGATTGATGTCGTGACATCATGTCTTCTTTATCAATTCCTAGCTTGCTCGACCTTTGAGTTCCTTCCGCCAAATTTCTCGCTTTTTGTTTTCAATTACTCTTCATTTGCGACTGAGCTTCAGAAGCCAGAACTTGAATATGTGCATTTTGATTTAAAGCCTACGACATCAAATTCCTTAATCCTTTGCGCTTCTTCCGCAACTCTTCACAATTATATCAAGATCAAGCCAGCCACATTCTACTCCCTTTTATCGCAAATTCGCTGACCACGTACACTAGCCAGAAGTTTATTCCATATTCTTGCATATAACCGCCTTTTATAAAAACAATCGTAAAATGGACCGAAAAATAGAGATTTTGGCCTACTACCGTATAACTATATGGATATTAAAGGCCTCTCTCAATAAGGTCCCATAAATCTGCGCAAAATGAAGAGAGTCTTCATATTTATGCTCCACACCTCATAATTGGAATCATGAAAGATTGGAATCATAAGTTGTGAAAGACTCATGCCATTTGGATTGTTAGCCATGTGACGTTCTAGCTCTGATACTAGATGTTAACACTTGAAATGACTCATATATGGGAACTGAAAGTAGAGCTAATTAATAACAAAGAAAATCTGGAATAGATAACATATTTGAAATAAATAGGAACCAAAGTCAGGCTCTAAGAGGAGATTTATCAAACACCTTAGATGCACTCAAATGCAAAAAACTGAACTTGATTTATTCATACATGAAGACTCCTTAAATACAAAACAATTCAACAAAATCTAAGAAATACAGAAGACACTATCTCATGACTAACCCATGACTATCAACCATAAAAGCATAACCTAACAACTCCTAATAAAATGCTAAAATGCTATGACTAAATAAATAGGTTTGACAAATTAAAAAACTACCTAACAAATTGATTTATGCATTACCCATAACAAGACTATGATCGGGGTAGGAACTGACACCATTTCTACCACCCTTATATGGCTCATATCTGCATTGATGAAAAATAGACATGTTATGAAGCATGCTCAAGAAGAGTTAGACATAGAAGTTGGTAGAGAGAGATGGGTGGAACAATTAGATATCCATAACCTTAGTTTACTCCTAAGCTATTGTTATGAAACCTAAGTTTTCTCCCTAAAGATCCCCTTGTTTTTCACACACTGAGGCGCTTGAAGACTGCCATGCTAGTGGGTATCACATTCCCAAAGGCACCCACTGTTGTCAATGTGCATGGACACCTGGCAAAAACAACGGGGGCCAGTAACCATAAATTGTGACCACAAAAGGGTCAAACTATAGATCATTACTTTACCACTATGCAATCACAAAAGACCAAACATAAGATCATTAAGATAACAACCACATGGTGACCACAGTTGAGTGGTCAGAAAAATTAGAGAATTTGAGACAATATTGCGACCACATAGTGGTAACTAGTCTAAGACTTCACATTGTTATGGTCATTGGCCTACCACCACATAGCCCTGTGGTTATAACAGTGACCACAAACATAGTGGTCATAACAAGGCGAGAAGAAACGACATAAGTTCCATTGTTTGATTGATTATATAAGATCAAGATTTACCCTTGACAAGACCTTGCATTTTCGAGTCCTATTTTAAGTGATAGGTTTTGAGTGCTTTTGCGTACTAACTACATTAATTAGTTTCACGGACATGTGCGTGTCCGATTAGCGCCACCACTTTGTTTCGAGGTTGTTTTTGGTAGTTTTGCGTGCTCTGAACTCTGCCATCATATCAAGCTTCGTACTAAGTCAGGTCGACATGCCGAGTTCGATGAATTCATCGATTTCATCAAGTCATAGGATGAAGAAATAGCAAGCTGGAAGATGAGATACGCAGCCGAGGATGCAAAAGCAAAGATAGAAGATTGGCAATTTCATGATATATACAAGGAGAAATTTCTATGAATAGGGATAGTACTTCACGATAGCTAAATTTTCGCAAATGTTAAAATTCTCGCTATAGCAAATTTTCATTATGATAGCCAATTCTCGCTATCATAGTTTAAAATTCGCTATCATACGAAATTATCGTGGGTACAGCGAAATTTTCACTTCGTTATGATCGATCTTTCAATATTATAGCTTAAATTTCGCTATCATATTTTAAATTCATCAAGCAAGATAGCGAAAAATTTTGCTCCCCGTTTTTGTAAATCCAAACGACTCGCTTTGTTTGAATGCTCTTTGTCCTCAATGTAAATTATTATTTAGGTTATTTTGGTATTTTCGCATGTCGGGGCTATATGCTTTATGTTATGACATTTTCAGAACCTAACTATTCATTTCACGCAGCTTTTACATAATACAAAATTTTTGTCGGTTCCCATTTTCTTTCTCTCCTTTCTCTCATTTTCTAGTCGCCAAACACACCCCTTGAGGATGACAACTCAAAGGATGCTCTGGCCAAGCCTCAAAACCTTGGAAGAGGAGGGCTGCTAGGCCGGGGTTGATGGGCTCAAGGGTGTTCCTCCTGCTTTCATGAAGCAGTAATCGCTGTGATTTGTGTTTCAAACTTTCCAAACTAGGTTTAAACAAAATGCTATTTAATGTATTTTCTTTAATTGATACTTGGCATCTTCAGGGTTAGTGTATTCTTAATGGTAGATACAACGACATTGACACACCCCACCGCACCCGAGTGGCGGGCGTGCAGGCCACTCCTTGAAATCCTGGCCGTTACCTCTAACGACTAGAAATCCTGTGAAGCGAAAGCGTATTTGCTTACCTTAGCCTCACATAAAAAATTTTCTTTAATTTATAACGGTTGGTAAAATCTTAGCGGCGAGAAAAACGGCGACATGGCGGTTGCACATAGTCTAATTCAAATCTGTATACATGAATTTACACTATATCAAAATATAGCCTTGACATACCAACACACATTCCATCGTATAAACTATGTACATACATGTTCCATATACAAATTCAAAGTATGTTCTTACAAATATTCTCTTACTCTTGTTTTATCTGATATCGGGACCAATCACTATTATGCTCCGGCGTCTTGCGTACTTGTACACAGAAAATAGTTTTTAAATACAAAATAATGAGAAATTGCAGGCTCAGGTGAGTGTATCTTATAAAAGGTTTCTTTTCAAGGCTTGTCTCGAATGTAAAACTCTCTTTTCTGAGAATATTTACTCTGACTTTCTTTGCTTTTCAAGTTTCTAAACTTTTCTTAAGCTTGCTTGCTTTTATGCCACTTGCTTTAAAAGTTTATAAAAACTTTAATACTTGCTTACTTGCTTTGCTTTGCTTTTCTTTAAAAGCTTATAAAACTCTCATTTCTTGCTTGCTTAGAAGTTTATAAAACTTCTCAGAAACTTCTCTTAACTTGCTTGCTTTATCTTGATTGAAAAGTTTCTTAAAACCTTTCCACAAACCTTTACACTTTAAAAGTTTCTCAAAACTTTTTCATAAAAGCGGGAGCTTAGGCTCGTAGCATGCTATGAAATAAAGCGGGCTGGGCTCAAGCGTTTGCTTTAAAATCCAGGGCTTGGCTCGGCCAGGTCGTTTAGGCTAAGCGGGAGCTTGGCTCCAATAGTTTGCTTTAAAACTCTCAGGAGCACAGGCGGCCCAGGGAACCCGATGGTTGATTTTCAAGCGTATATTATGCTTTCATCGCTTATCAACCAGAGGCTATTTTTGCTTCTTTGTACCTAGTGAACCACGGGCTTGGGCGGCCGTCTTTAGGTGGAAGGACACAGGTCGCATCCTTTCCAGGTGAATATAGTGCAGATTGACCTCAGGTCGCCGTCAACAATGAATTTAGTTAGAGTCAATAGCCTTATATCTCTGTCGTCTTGCGGTCTCATTCGTCATGATGTATGTCCTAAGTTTCGCAGACCAGTAAGCTAAAATGCATGTATGAGATCCTAACACCACCCAGGTGCACGTGCGAATACCCTCCCAATAGGTTTTCTTGCTTAGGCCCAAGGAAGGCCTGTTTCACAAACATTCTTTGCTTACTCCTTTGAAAATGGTTTTAATTTAAAACCATTTGCTTGCTATGAAAAATGGTTAATTATTGAAACCATTTACTTACTTGCTTTGCTTGAAAGATGGTTTTACAATTTGAAACCATTGCACTTACGCTTGCTTGAAAGATGGTTTCTGATTGAAAACCATTTACTTACTCCTTGCTTGAAAGATGGTTTGAACTCAAAACCATGAGAATACCCGGTGCAAAAGCAGTTTATAATAATAATAATAATACACTAGTATTTGGAAAATGAGTTAGAACACTCACCTCTTTGCTTGCTAAACTTGACGATTCAGCTTTCCCGCGCTTTCTTTTAGCTACGCCTTTCGATGTATTAGATCACTGCACGTCGGCACAACCCAGCAATTTGCACACTTGGTGCTACCGATTAAAATTTTCGAGAAAATATGTAGGCCCCGAATGCCATTCACGGGCATATGGCTAGATTCTAGACTAAAGGGACTTTCCATATAGTCTAAAAACACCCACGAAAACATTTTTTGAAAATTATGTCAGGTACAATAAGAATAAAATCCTAAATTTTAACCAAAGCGTACAACTTAGATCCAGAAATTCAGCCGGGTAATAGAAAATAGTCGAAATTTCCTAAAATTTCTAAAAATTCTATTTCGGTCCCAAAAATTTTGGGACTGGTGCCAAAGCCTCTAAATATTCAAGCCATTATATAGTCTTTAGGCTCGAAATAACACAAGTAGGAAAATTTCCTACCTCTTCGAGTTTGTGGCAAGAGATTTTGGTGTCGCGCGTAGCTGCGTCGCGTAAATGACACTACTATCTTGGTCAGAAAAGTGCGGACCTTTAGAATGGCGTAGATACGAGAAAACTAAAAATTTAGGTTTTCGCATATTTACTGAATTCTCGGTGAAATCCTGCGTACTTTGGTACTCACGCGTAGCCCTAAGTCGCGTAGAGTACTTTAAAATTTATCACGACGAAATCAGACCGGTCGGTCCTCATAAATGCGAGAAGAAGATTGAAAGATAAAAATCAAAATCTCTGCGGACGGCCAGCGCGACTACGGCGAATCTTCTCTGGCGCCAAACTTTTGGTTGGTTTGTTTTTTTTTTTTTTTATCCAGTGGGACCGCGTGTCCATTTATTCCACTTCTTAGTCGTTTCGACCAAAACAAATTATTTTGTCAGGTTTCAATTTTATTTATCCTAATTGAATATTCTTTAAGTATTTGCCATTTTCGAATTTTCTAAAATTCCGTTTTGAGACTCACTCTAAACCCATCGCTGAGAAATTTGTAAAATATTAAAATTGTCTGGAATTAAACGAAACTTTCTAGGTTACTAGATTCAGCGAGGCGAACTTATTTGGCCTTTGATCGGTTTAGTAATCAGGATCTAGAAATTTTGAGACTTCCACTGAAAAATTATGGCAATTCATTATTATTAATTTTTATTTAAACTTCCATTAATTATACTTTCACCCCCCTCAACTTTTTCCTTAATTGTAAATTTGTCCTCAAGCATTTAAATCTTTGTATGACTTTTAGAAATTGTATTGTGGCCACATCTCTATGATTGATTTCCATATCCTTTTGCTTAATGACCATTGTACCCTTGGTTTAATACCACAAATTCCGGGTTCATAAACTTTCATTTTCCTGCTAGTCTCAAAATACTACAATGTGACGCCAGTACTCTTATACACCCCTACAGTATCATCTATCTTGTACCCTCTCTCGGGGCGAGGTGTTCTGAAAATCCTCCTCCTTGGTGATTTGATCTCCGAAATAGAAAACTAAACTCAAGCAAAGGGAAGAATATACACTCATCAGAATAAGTGAGAATGCGATGGCGCGCATGCAGGCTCTGGCTCCCCAATGGCACCTCTCTCATGATTCTTCCATAAGACTTTAACTAATGGGATCACCTTGTTCCTCAATACCTGTTCTTTGCGATCCATAATCTGCACAGGTATCTCCTCATAAGTCAAATTCTCTTTTAACTGCACTGGCTGCTCTCTCAATACATGTGAAGGATCCGGGATATATTTCCTCATGTTGAGCCATGGAGATATCATGAATCCTTGACAACTCTGGGGTACTTCAACATAAGCTACTGGCCTTTGCTGCTCATAATCTCATAGAGCCACATATATCTCATTCGCTTCCTCGTTTCCCAAATCTCAGCACCTTTGGGTGAAATCTTCAAAAGACTTGGTCACCTATCTCGAATTGCAAGTCTCTCTGACGGTTACATCCCGCATAGCACTATTGTCTATCTCTTGCTATCTTCAAGTTATCACGAACAACTTTCACTTTCTCACGAGTGATCTGTACTAGTTCGGGAGCTCATAGTTTTTCTTTCACCAGACCTCATCCCAGCTGCTGGGTTCTGCATTTCCTACGCACAATGCCTCAAATGGAACTGTATATCTATCTTTTGGCACATTAGCAAGCTGTGTGTAGGCGAGCTCTATTAGCGCTAAGTGAGTATCTGACTCCTTTGATTCCACCTGACTCTTGCTTGTATCCTCTGCGTGCGAGATAGTCCTCTCTGGCGTGTAGTCTGAGGATGAAATCTTTGTATCTTGAAATGTAGGCAAGTACCTAAAGGCTGTTTTAAACTAGGCCCAAAACACGGATGTGAACTGGGGTCTGATGGAAGCACTACTCCAGCTGGAACCCTTGAGTCTCACTATCTCATCTATGTTTGGCGGCTTTTCTAAAGATCCTCGACGTGGCGATGAGCGGACTTAGTTAATCGATCCTTCCTCACCATATTGCATCATGTTGTCTCAAGGTCAGTGGAAGACGTCACAAAATCCATAGTGATCTTTTCCCATTTCACCTTTGGAATAGGGAGTAATTATCTTTCTTGGGCCTGCGATGCTCTGCCTTCCCATGCGTGAGGTTAGGCACAGAAGCAGAACTTACGACCTCTTTCTTCATCCCATTCCACAGTGTTCTTTCAAAGTCTGTGCATCTTGGTACTACTGGATACATAGCATCTGTGAATCAGATATATGCCTTGCATAATGTCTCTCTTATTCGCCATACTGCGCATATGCATTCTCTGTCCTTTCAACTATCCATACCATCATCCTCTGTCCGGAAACTCCGCTTTCTTTTTCCTTTTTCTATCTCTTCCTTAAAGCAATCATTTGTGGATATGTTTGCCTGCTAGAATCTCGGGTCCACTAGGCGATCTTGCGATGTGGCTAATAAGGCTCAGAATCCTCAGCCTCCAATATACCATTAAAGCTCTGGATTACTTGATAGTGGAAGATAACCTGATCATGTTGAGACGAAAGAACTCTGCAGTCGCTACTCAAGCAGGCATCTATTACGACATTAGCTTTTCTGAGATTTTTCGATAATGCGGTGTTAGTGATCCTTAATCAACTCAAGCCATCTTCTTTGCCCTCGGGTTTAGCACTCTTTTGGGTAGAAAAGGAAATATATTGAAGACTTTTATGATCTTGTAAAGATCTGCAATGAACAACACCATATAAATGTCTCCCATCACTAAAGGCAAACCACAGGCTAACATAAGCTCTAGAGTCGGTGTGTAGAGGTGTCTCCTCATGTTTCTTTGGCTGTCTGAGGCATATGCAGTCACCTATCATTTGCATCAAAACACAACCAAGGCCTTGCACAGGAAGCATCATAAACCCTGAGCCCATACTCCCATTGAAGCTAGGCTTGGAGCTTAAGTACCTTCAACTCCTGTCGAAACTCTGGCGCCCATTTGGCATCCACCCCAATCACCATGGCATCTTTTTCCTTGTCAGCTTGGTCGGTGGGGCTGCTATCTTGGAGAACCCTCAACAAGCTACGTAATATCCTGTAACCAGGAAGCTTGTGACCTTTGACATTCTTTGGTGGTTTCCAGTTACCACGGCTTCTATTTTCACTGGGGATCCACACTCACCCCCTGGGTGAGATCATGTTTTAGGAATGCCACCTGTCAAAACTAAAATGACACTTGCTCAACTTGGCATACAAGCGCATCTCCTTAAATTCTATGACACAATCCTCGGGTGTATGAATGTTTCCTACGAACTATTTGAATACACTAGGATATCATGACAAGACTATGGCGTACCTATCCAAATCGGCGCGAATGCAGTTCATCAAATCCATAGCCTTTGCGGAGCATTAGTCAGCCAAGCGGCATCACGGAAACTCATAATGTCGTGGCGTATCTGAATCTTGATCTTAGGAACATCACCCTCCTGCCCTCAGGCGTGATACCAGGCCTCAAATGCTCTTGGGTATACTCGAGATCCTTGGAGTTGATCAAACGCTCATCTTCGATCCTGAAATTGAATCTCGATTGCGGATGGTAACTTTGTTCAACTGCCTGTAATCTATACACAACATCAAACTCCCGTCTTTCTTTTCCACAGAGAAAAGCTGGAGCTCCCCGTGGGGATATGTACTCGGTTGTGATCCCTTACTTAACAGATTCTTCTAACTAGAAACTGGCTCCTCGACTCTCTCAGGAGCCATCACATGGGGAGGGAATGTGGGCTGAATCCACGGGATCTCTCCCTCATCATCTCTACCATAAAATCAATGGTGAACTCATCTCTCTTTCTGGAAATCCTCGATATCATCCAGGAACACATCTGGGAACTCTTAACAAACTGGATCTCTGTCCAATATGGTCACTCATTCTTTGTCTCCACCAGCTAAATGCTTAGCCATTCATGGCATTTTACGTGTCATGCTGTGGGAGATCATACAGGAAGATAACTCTCTCGTAATCCTGCAGACACCTCCAAACTACAGCTATGACTTTATTCTTGCATAACAGTAGCATTGGCTCGTAGGCGAGACTGACCAGTCATGCGAGAACCACATCGAAATCCTTCATATCTAAAGCTACAAAGATCATTTGGGAACTCTTGTCCCTCAATCCTTAACTCTATATCGACTACTCTGTGCGAGTAACGGATCTCGGTGGAAGGGAAACTCCTCATCACGACCCTGTAGCGGTCTCTATCAACGATCAGAATGACGGATTTTAAATGAATCACGTAGCTCTGGTCCCATAATGTATATACCATGTGATCAAGGATGAAATAATGCAGTGACCATCTGGAAGTTTATACATCTGGGTCACGGCATACTCTGGCTGAGGTCACGAGGGTGCTGTGCGCATCCACTGGGGCGCGCCTGCCTTCTGCCACGACCACACTCTACCTGCGGTGTGTGGCCCTCTGCTTGGTTTTCTCCCCGACGACCATGCTCATCTCACAGTCTTGGGGGTGGCTAGGCGGCTCTTTTGATGTCTCTTCAATCGGTGAGGCCTCCTGGCTCAGTGGCCTTCACAGCCACAGTGGAAACACCACTGTCTTGAGATCTCTTACACCACATGGTAGTGCTTAGACACATATGACCTCACGAGGGAGGGAATACTGCAGGTGCCACTGCTTTATGGCCCCAGGGCCTCTTTGATCCACGACTAAGAGGCCAGCTCCCTCGGCACACCTCGTTGCCTCTATAACCTTCTGCTCTTGCTTTTTCTTTCTGCTGACCGTCTGAGCTTTGTTTGGGAGGCGTGCAGACCTCCTCTTACTCACCGCTCTGCCTACTCACGATGCATAGTTGTGGTACTTTGTAAACTCTCGGAAGGCGTCTACTAAGTCCCCAAATCTATTATGAGGAACCAGCGATAAATACACTTTCGATCTGTCTTTGTGTAAGTCACAAATAAAAACCTTTTTGCACTTTAGGACTTCATCATTGAATATAGGGAGCCCGATCTAACTAATTCGAGAACTTCTTCTCATATTCGACCTTTGACATATTTCTTTGTTCTAATTTGAAGAACTCCTCGATTTTAAATCCTTATGACTACGAGGGCCAGATAAGCCAGTTGAATTCTTGCTGAAATTGGTCCCATGATATGCCATCAGGATGCCTCCTCTCTGACATCCTGATCATAGCCACTGTCTTCCATCGGAAAGTGGAAAACAAGACTCTTTACTCATCAGGTAACAGCCCGCCTTTCTGTTCAGCCTTATTTGCAATACAACCACAGCGGGCTACTTCTGGATCTGCTAAATCATGGCAGGTGTAGCTTTTTGTACTCTCTCTGTGACTCCAGTTCTTCGAAACCTCTCACAGGTTGTGTAGTGGAGGCTGCGGCTGTGTGGTCTCTATGACTACTATCAAGTACGTCTGTGCCACTTGCTCTGCCGGTAAATGACACGGCACTTGAGCTCCTCTCGGTGGCCCGGATGGTCCAGCCCTGACCTGCTGCTGGAGGTGGAGTTCATAGAGGCGGTGAGTGGAACCCGACCTCGTGCTCATCTCACAGTCTTGCGGGGCCTTCAGGCGTGGAATAACTCCTCTGGACCTACATGTCTTCCTACCACGGCCTGCGTCACAGTAATTCAAATATCAACTGTTAATGCTGAATCACTTCATATGTATGTACTTTAGCTTCAAGCATCATGGTTGCCAATGCTTGTGCTCACGATACCACCTTGCGTGGTATCATCTTTACTCACGTCTGCAGGTTGTGCCACAGGCACCTGCGATACCGCAGCCATTTTACCCCCGCCCCCCTTCGGTGGTGGATGCGAAGCCACTCCTGAAATCCTAGCCGTTACCTCTAACGACTAAATCCTGTGAAAGCTGACCCATGTGCTTTAAACCTCTATAAAATTGCTGTTTTAATTTATAACTTAGGATTTGGTAAAATCTTAGCGTGGAAAAACCGGCGGCATGTGGTATAAATATTAATCTGTATACATCAAATTTTACATATCCAAAATATGGCAGCCAGCATACCACTTTGTTCCCATCCTTATAAGCTATGTACATACATATGTTCCATATACAAATTCAAAGTATGTTCTTACAAAATAATATTCTTTACTAACGACACTTGTACAATAAGGATAAACCCTAATATGCTCCAAAGTCTTGCGTACTTGTACAGAAATAGTTTTAAATACAAAATAATGAGCTAAACGAGGCTCGGTGAGGTGTATACTTTTATAAAAGGTTTTGCTTTCGGAAAACATCTCAAAAATGTAAAACTCCTTTTCTGAATATTTTCGAAGCTTTTCTTTGCTTTTCAGTTTCTAAAACTTTTCTTAGCTTGCTTGCTTTTGTACTTACTTGCTTTTAAAGTTTATAAAACTTTAATACTTGCTTGCTTTGCTTTGTACTATTTTTATAGCTTATAAAACTCTCATTTCTTGCTTGCTTAGAAGTTTATAAACTTCAAACTTCTCTCTTAGCATACTTTATCTTGATTGAAAAGTTTCTTAAAACCTTTCACAAACCTTTTGCTAAAAACCTCCGAAACTTTCATAAGCGGGAGCTTGGCTCGACCGCATGCTTTGAAAATAAAAGCAGGGCAGGCTCAACCGTTTGCCCTTTAAAATCCACGGGAGCTTGGCGCAGCCGTCGTTTGAAATCTAAAGGAGCTTGGCTCAAGCAGTTTGCTTTAAGACTCTCGGAGCTTTGGCCAAAGAGGAACGATAGGTGATTTTTCAAAGCGTATATTATGCTCATAGAAACATCAACCTTTGAGTCTATTTTGCTTCACGTACCCTGAGCGAACCTTACGAGGCTTGGCGGCCGTGCGGTGGAGCAGGTCGCGTCACCTTTCCAGGTGGGCTCATGGTGGAATTGACTGGAGTCGCCATCACACGTAATTTAGTTAGGCTCATAACCTTGCTCTCCTGTACGTGCCCACGGTCTCCTTTAAATGCATGATGTATGTCCTGGATTTGCCGACCGAGGCAAAACTAAAATGCATGTATGAGATCTAACACCCTTACAGTGCACGTACGGAATCTATACGGCAGTTTTTTCTTGCTTAGAACTAAGGGAAGGCACATTTTTCCTGAACATTCTTTTGCTTGCTTGTTTGCTCTTTGAAAAATGGTTTTACAATTTAAAACCATTTGCTTGCTTGCTTGAAAAATGGTTTAATTATTCAAAAACCATTTACTTGCTTGCTTGAAAGATGGTTTACAATTTAGAAACCATTTACTTACTTGCTTGCTTGAAAGATGGTTTACAATTTAGAAACCATTTACTTACTTGCTTGCTTGAAAGATGGTTTGAACTCAAAACCGCTGAAATACCGGTCTGAACGATTTCAATAATAATAATACACTAGTGTTTGGAAAATGAGTTTAGAACACTCACCTCTTTGCTTGCTAAACTTGAACCACCAGTTCCTGACTTTCCCGCCTTTGCTTTTAGCCTACACACTCGATGTATTAGATCACACACGTCCAGCTGTAGCCAAGCAGATTTGCACACTTGGTGCTACAATTAAAATTTTCAAGAAAATATGTACCAGGCCCCAAATGCCATTCACGAGGCATATGGCTAGATTGATAGAGGACTTTCCATATAGTCTAAACACTTGAAAACATTTACGAAAATTCTGTGTCGGAATCTATCTGAATAAAATCACAAAATTTTATAAGCTTGTCACAGCTTGATCCGAAATCGGCAGGGTAATAAATAGTCCCAAAATTTCCTAAAATTTCCTAAAAATTCCTAAACTGATCTAAATTTTAGGACTGAATTTATATACCCCAGAATATTCAAGCCATTATATAGTCTTTAGGCTCGGAAATAACACAAGTAGGAAAATTTCCTACCTCTTGAGTTTGTGAAAAGCCAAGATTTTTGGTGTCACGCATAGCTCTCGTCGCGTAGGCAACTTTACCTACAGTCGAAAAGTGCGGACCACTAGAATCAGCGTCGATCTGACTAAAATTTGGGTTTACGCATATTTACTGAATTCTGGTGAAATCCTCTTGTTTTGGTACTCATGGCCTGGTCGTGAAATTGCTTTGTGTTATCCGTGAGAATCAGACGGTCAGATTTTCATAAATCTGAGAAAGAAGATTTGAAAAGATAAAAAAAATCTCTCTGGAATGTGGCAGAAGCTTACGCGTCTTCTCCTATTTGCAAACTTTAAGTTTGGTTTGTTTTTTTTTTATCAAGTGGGACCGTGTCCATTTATTCCACTTCTTGGTCGTTTCAGCTAGAAACAAATTATTTTGTCCCGGTTTCAATTTTATTTATCCTAATTGAATATTCTTTAAGTATTTTCATTTTTTAGAATTTTCTAAAATTCCGTTTCGAGATTCACTCTAAACCCATCGCACAGAAATTAGTAAAATATTAGAGGCGTAGGAATTAAACGAGGCTTTTCTAGGTACTAGATTGTGAGGCAGACAGCAGTCGTTTCGTAATCAAGATCTAGAATTTTCGAGACTTCCTTTGAAAAATTATGTAATTCGGTATTAATTTACTGTCTTTAAACTTCCGCTAATTATACTTTCACCTCGGCTTTCCTTGGTATGAATTTGTCCTCAAGCATTTAAATATTGCAAATCCAACTTTTGAAATTGTATTGTGTATCTCTATGATTATGATTTCCATATCCTTTTGTAGCCATTGTACCCTTGGTTTAATAAATTAGGGTTCCATAAACTTTCATTTCTATGCTAGTCTCCAAAATACACAATGTGACCTTAGTACTCCACACCCCTCTGATATCATGTACTGTACACTCTCGGGACCAGGGTGTTCTGATGAGACATCCATTAGATGTCATTCTGAGCCATTGAAAGTAAGGTTAAATGCTTTATTTTCAAGTGCGAAACATTAAATGCTCGATAAATGCATGGATTGAAGCAGGAATGTGCCAGGGTTGGTTTAAAGAAGTTCAACAAAGATCCGGTTTGGAAATGACTATGTCATTTCCTAATCTTGAAATAACTGAGGACACCTCACAACCCATCATTTCAAACTAGTGACCCCAAGCAGGTGTTCTTTTACATCTTATTTTAGCGCTTCACTTAACTTTAGTGACAACAACCAGCCACACTTTTGTGCAAAATCAAATCCAAGTAGAAAGCCTCACCATTTTGAATCATGATACAAGTCATTTGTAAAGCGAAAACCCATCCTGTGTTTTACCTAGAGAGCACTTCTGTTGTAGTAGCTTGGCTACGCGGTAGGAGAAATTTAGGATACAAATTTTGTTGATTCCGGGATCACCCTCTTTGTGGCTTGCGAATCCGTGGGCGCCGTTGCGGGGATGGTGCCAAACTACGGATGATAGAGTTGATATGTACTTGTAATCTTCATTACAGAGTATTGGTGACCCCCAACCCTTTTTGATTTTCATTGTTTGAATCCTCAGTTTTTATAAATAGGTCACTCTTTGGCGGTTTTCATCATTCTGATCATTTTATTATTTGGCTGACACTAATATTTTTGGCAAGCTTTGTAGTTGTTCCTTGCTTTGTCTCTTTTTGTGTCAAAGGTGTTTATGCATCCCTTTAGGAATAGAATATCGGGTAGGCTTGCAAAGTCGTACACCAAGCTTTGAACAAGGTTGTGAAGTGGTGCGAGCAATGAAGGATCACCTGAACAACCGAAATTAAACCAGCGGCTCAATGAATCCACGGCATATGGAGTCGTGAGGACCATATACACCTCCTAGAGGAGGTTAGTGCACCTTCTGCATCATACCCTGCGAGGATGTAGCGGTGAGACCTTATATGGTGCCCCTACTCCCAGCACTGTAGTATGAAATAGAAAGAGCTGCACATCGAGATTTTGAGGAAATTTGCATAACTTTTAAGGAGGTGCAGATGGTTGATGAGAGATTAGAGAGAGCATTCCATTCGCCCTCAAGAAATGACCAAAATATGACAATTCACTAAGACCAAGAACCATTAGAAGCTGGGCAGAGCTGCAGGCAGAGTTTTTAAAAAAAAATTCTTGGTGCTCGGGCCAGCAATTTGAAGAAGCGTCCCACGTTTTGCGGCCCGCTGACAATGAAAGGTTCTACGGTGCTGGAGGTTCATGGAGACCATCGATTATATCCGCATCATGGTTTCGATCTTGGTCCTTTTGAATCAGCCATGGTGAATAATGCCAGCCATGAAGCAACTAAGAGCAATGTGGAAGGGACTTCACGAGCAAGCACCAGATGAAACAATGGACTTTTTTGAATTATGTGGCTAAAACTTCCCGAGGATGCGTAGAAGCCAGGGAGTGGAAAATGAGGCCTTGACACCAAAGGGGGGAGGGGGCATTTTGCACTTTACGAGGATATGGAGATGAAAGCAAGATATCAACCTTAGCTAGGAAGGTGGAAGGAGTGGAAGGAAAAATTTATGAGTCTGGGCGTGACATTTAAGGCTGCAGGCCGCCCACCATCAATTATAGTCTTGTACAGTATCGTCCAATTGCTCCTCGGTAGAGATTTGATGCGGAGCATGCCAATGCGTGGGCCCAATAAGCCTGACAATGCCCCATGGTATTACATATAATCCCCAGTGGAGGAACCACTGCAATCCTATGTGGGCTTCAACCCCGCTGTATGTCATCACGGTGCCCAGAACAACAGTTTGGTTCCTAAATCTGGCTCTGACCATCACAATCCTCATCCTGTGAATAAGCTATTATTTTACAAATTTGAGCAAGGTGTTAGGTGATTTTGTGACAGAAGGGAATCTCAGTATATTATTCAAAGATTGTTTGTGGAAAGCTGCCTGACAGAAGACAGATGGTGTTGAAGCGTATTATAATGAGAAAAATTGACCATCCCAGTATTCCATCAAATTACTAATTTCTTTGAGAGTACAGAAAATTCCCTTCGAACCTTTGCCCAATTCAAAGGGGTCCATGAAATAGAGTTTCTTCAGCAACTCAAGGATGGATGAAGTAAAGGCTATCATCTTTGAGGAGTGGAAAAATTGACAACCGGTGAATTCTTTGAAGAAACAAAAAGGAAAAAGGAAAGTGGCTTTGAGAGGATAATGTCCAGAGAAAGATTCAAGCCAGAAGAAACACATACCTCCATTTCATAAGCACTCGAGGTAAGAAAAAACATAAACCAGACTATGAATTTGGGAGAGTCTTAAAAGCGAGTGAAGGTAAATATCCCACTGCTTGACATGATTAAGCGGTCAGGCATATGAAAATTTTTGGGGCATGCGGTCAAAGAGGTTGGGCATTGAAAAGAAAGCCTTCCCTAACGAGCAAGTGATTGCCATCATTGAGCAAGACCAGGTGAAATACAAGGATCTAGGATCCCCCACAATATCGATCGACATTGGAGGAACTTGCATAGATAAGTAACCCCATTTGGACTTGGGAGCAGTGTAAACCTCTTTGCCATGCTCGGTATATGAGGTTGGGTTGGGGGCAGCCTACGACATCACTTTATCCGATCGATCGTATATTAAAAATTCTAAGAGACATAGTTGAGGATGTGTTGGTGAAGGTGGACAAATTCTACTATCCAGTGGATTTTGTAGTGCTTGATACCTAATCGATCGTAGTTGGGCCTAATCATGTGCCAATCATCACAGGAAGAGCCATTTTTTGGCCACTTCAATCACGATAATCAAGCTGGGAATGGAGTCATCTGACTCATTTGGCAACATGACTTGGAGCTTTCGATATTTTCTGAGCAACAAGCCTGAAGCTAGCGAAGATGAAGAGCAGGATCGGATGAAGTTTACTTTGATTGGTATAAGTTCAGAGAAACCAAATGCTCACAAAATGCAGGAAGAATTGGTGAAGCAAAGTGAAGCAGTTGATGGAGGTGGCGCATCAGTCACTCCTAAAAATTGATAGCTTCCTGACACCACAGTGAAAGAGCTCAACCTGAAAGGAATTTGAGGCGTGAGCAAATTTGCAGCACATTCACTGCGGTGTAAAGGGCTCCTCCTCCTTGATCCTCCATGGTGAAACAAAGAGATGAGCTGGTTTGGTCTCCCACTTGAGACCAGCGCAACAAAAATTTTGATTTTAGTTTTAATTTGGTCCAATTTTCGGTTTATTTTATTTTTAGTAATTTTCTTTATTTTGGTTTTAAGTGCAAAAATTTTTTTTTGTTAGGTTAAAATTTTATTTTATTTTTATTTTTATTTTATTTTATTTTAATTTGTTAAATTAATTTTTATTTATATTTTGCGGGATGGAAGGCTGAGTGCGAGGCATAAATTCGCAATAATAGAAATTTATCCTCCATAGCATGAATTTGTGATGATAGCGAAATTTTAGCTATAACCATTTCAGCGTATGATAGCGGAAATTCGCTATCATAACAATTAGCTATCATGGCAAAATTACTATGTATAGCGAAATTTTCAATTTCGCTATGGCCCGAATTTTAAACATGATAGTGAAATTTGGCTATCATAAGCGAAATTCAACAATGCATAGAGAAAAGTCGCTCCCTTTGTTTTTGTAATCCAAAGCGACTCGTTTTGTTTTAATTCCTCTTTACCCTCCAATGTAATCATATTATTTAGGTTATTTTGGTATTTTCGCATGTTTATGGGGCTATATAAGCCATGTTATGGACATTTTGTAACCTAACTATTCATTTCACGCAGTTTTACATACAGCCCCTGTTTTGGTTCCCATTTTCTCTCTTCTCTCTCCTCTTTCTCTCATTTTCTAGAGGTACTTGAAACACACCCTTTGAGGATGACAACTCAAGGATGTTTAGCCTAAGCCTCAAAACCTTGAAGAGGGTTGCTAGGTTAGTTGTTTGATGTGGGTTTGGGTGTTCCTGCATTTCATGAAGTAGGTACTGCGTATTTATGTTTCAAACTTTCGAGCTAGGTTTAAATGCTGTTTAATGTATTTTCTTTGGTGTCCAGCATGATTCGGGGTTCGTGTATTCTTAATGGTAGATACAACGACATCCATTAGATGTCATTCTGAACCACTAAAGTAGGTTAAATGCTTTATTTTCAGCTGAGAAACATTAAATGTCGATAAATGCTATGGTTCGAATAGGAAGATATTACTAAGGGTTGGTTTAAGAGTTAAACAAGATCCCAGGTTTGGAAATGACTATGTCATTTTGCCTAATCTTGATCTTAGGGGACACCTGCACAACCCCATCATATCAAACTAGTGACCCAAAAACTTCAAAGGTGTTCTTTTACATTTATTTTAAACTGCTTCACTTAGCTGTTGTGGCAACAACCACACTTTTAATGCGTCAGAAAATCAAATGAAAGCCTCACCATTTTGAATCATGATGCAGAAGTTATTTTGTAAGGCGAAAACCCATCTGTGTTCGACCCTAGGCAGCTATCTTTGCAATAATAACTTGACTCTACGGCCAGTAGGAGGGCAGGATACAAATTTTGATTCCGGATCACCTGCGTAGCGCAGAATCACTACTGTGGTCAGTTCGGCAACCACTATTCATGTAGTCCAGCTGTCTCAACACAAAATTTTAATAAAAAGTGATTAGCTTTAAAAGAAAATAAAAATTAAATAAATTTTAATAAATGATTTTAATTCACTCATTAATATTAATGAATGATATCAAAGGTGCCTAGCCAGACACAGCTCTTCTTACCTAGATCCCCTAGTTCAGTAGCGTACCTTCCACACGGCCTCTTGCGCATGCCTCTATAGTGGATCTCCTTGTTTCGTACTACGCTGACACTTATGGCGGTAGGTTTTTCCCTTGGTTCCATTGTTTTATGTATTGTGTTTCGGTAGCAGTGATTTTGAAAACAGTGAATCGGAACTAAAACAGAGGGGAAGATAGAGAGAGAATTAAGAGAGAGAGAGAAAGAGAGATAGAGGTGGCTTGATGAAGCAGAGAGGGGGGGGGGGTGTGGAGGTGGGTTTTATAGAGACTTGTGGAGTCTCTGCCCTTAATGGTTTAAGAAGGCATTTGTAGTGAAGACCAGCGGTTTTGTCCACTTGGAACCTTTGATGCATTTAGATCCACATGATTGGTTTGGCATTTGGGTGCTCTAATTCTCGAGATCATGTTATAAAAGCAAGAAACAAGTTGACTATCTATTATTAGGCATTTAGATTGTTGAAATTATCTTGTTGATGATGCACATTTCATCGATATCTGAGTTATCATTGGCGATTGAAATGGCCCGAAGAAATATTTTGAGGTTGATTTAGCTTGATCCAATTATTATTGGTGAGGGTTGAGATGGCTATAGGTCCTATTTTTGCGCAAATATTAGGAGATTGGGTCATAAGGGTTAGACTATTGTCTTAAGTCATGGAAAAATTGACTTATATCGAGATTGGTATGGAAGAGATTATTCTTAATTAGGTTTGTTGCTTCTGGAGGGAATTGTAACTATAGCCTTAGATTGTGTTGTGAGAGAAGTAAAAGGGATGGGTATTGTTGACAAAATGATTGGCGTATGCTAACTAAGACTTGTTGTTAAGTTCCAGGCAACAATGCCAAAAACTTGTTGCTAAGTCAAGTTGATACTCTATTCACTTTTAAACTATCTAAACTTGAACTTGACATTTTTATTGCAAGTGCATAGATCAACAAGTAGTAAAGTGGATTTTTAAGTCCAAATATCATACCCACAGGGATCCGAGGAAATTTCAAAGATTAAGTACTCAAACTACTCAAGGACATCACTATTTGAACTCTGATTTTGAAGATTGTAAACTAACTATTTAATAGAGTAAAAATATTTTTAAGATCATTTCTTCAAATCTAAAACAACTAAAAATTTCTCTGAGATTGAGTAAAAACTAGGAATGGAATTAGTAATATGACTATTAGTTTGGATTTTGTTAATAAACGAATTTGTTAAGGGTTGAATCCTGGACTTGTCCAAGGTTATTTTAGTATAGTCTTGAAAAACCTTCAACCACCATACATTTCACAATTTAGACCACCATGTTCTAGCTTGGGGTGCATGTGTATGCAGAAAGCTACTTTTAGGATATGATTCCCTTTAAGCCTTGGATAACTTCCCAAACTAGGACTCTTCATCCAATTCTTAGGACTGAAGTTAAGTTGCTCCTAAAACCAAGGTAACACAAGCTTCCTCTAACATAATTAGTCAATAAATAAAAATTAACCAAACACCTCCACTTCCGTTTGACAAAAAACGAAATAGTTTGATTAAAATAAGACAAGTTCTCAAGATATTAATTTTATATACCAATAGATCATTATCCTTAACTCTAGGAACACACCTCAACTATCACTTGAGGGGATCTTTGAAAACAGGGGTTAGAACTGCTCCTTTGGTTTATAGAATTAATAAATCAAGCACAAGAAAATGCACATCTAGACCAATTATGTAAATATAGAGTTCAAATCCACAACCTACATTAGATCCTTGCAAACATAATAATCACATAATCAATCCCTTCCCAAAAGGTGTTTAGCCTTCCATCACTGGATTACACATAAAAAGAATAAGTCGTTTAAACAAGTTCATTATGATTATAATCAAGAAAATGAGGAAAAGGAATTCAAACAATGTTTTCAGCTTCTCTTCAAGTTATGACAGTAATGAGCTTAGATTTCAATATTCTCTCCACACACACTCAGCTCAGATAAACTATTCTAAAGAAAAAAAATTCTGAAAACTCTATTCTAAATCTACTCAAAAACTCTAAAAATTTCTACAAAAAACTTTATTATACTTTAGATCTATACTTTCTTTGTATACTGTCTTTTAAACTAGTTTTTGTTTCGTACCTATACTTCCTATTTATAGTCAATCGTGCTTCCAGGCCAGAATTCTAAGAAAATTTTGTGGACTTTTATGTAAGCCCATGAGATGATGTGTCGCGAAATTCTAATCGTGTGGCAACATTGTCGCCTTTCATATGTCTAGAAGACATTAATACGTGATATTTAGCCAAATGACTAATGAGTCTAAAACTCATATATTTTTAAAGCCATTTTTTATGTATGTTGAGGGCTTAAAATTTCAATTAGTGCAAAGACAGAGTCTTCACCAAGATTTGTGTTTTATGAAATTTAAGAAAAGCAAAAATCGATAGAAAAGCATAAAGGTGAGAAAAATGCAATATTTGCACGACCTTCGGTTGAAAAATTTAAGTGACGTAATTGAAAAAATTTCATGACATCACCTCAAGAGTCGCTTAGCGGTGAACAATCCGGCGACATCATGCGGCGAGTCCGCGACCACACGGATCAAGAATGTCGCGACATCGGCATTTGTAAAAGTAGTCAAGTTGCACATAAGCGGAGGAATGTTGCGACATTAGGAAACTAGAGTCTCGACATTGGCTGAAGGCATCAGAACATAATTTTAATGTCGCGACATCGGTTGACCAGAGTCATGACATTGGGTGGGTGGCGAGCAGAAAAATGCGACATCAATCCAATGTCGCGACGACAACATCAATATTTGCGACATCGGCGGTAGTGCGATGCGAACCGTTTGTAAAAGTAAAGACATGGTATGAGTACCGTGGCGATGTGGCGACATTAGAACAATGTCGCAACATTGACCTTCTGAGTCGCGACATTGTACGGACAGGAAAAAGGCAAAGTCACGACATCAACATACAGAGTCGCGACATCGAAAGTTAAGCCACTACATCACAGTAGAAATGTCATCAGTCATGACATCAGCCACAACATCAAGGGCGATTAGGGCAGAAATTTTGGGCTTTTCGAGGTTTGCATATTACGCGTTTGAGGGCTGATGATTCATTTGTAAATAGAGCTCACAGGATGGAGTCGTGGCTTCGATGGCTTTTGAGCAGGCCTTGAGATTTTGAGGAGAATTTGAAATCTCTTTGTATATTTTCTTTTCTTTTCTTTTATTTTCTTCTTTCTAGAATTAAAAGTAGTCGATAAAGGTTAAATCGTGAAATTTGAGATCATTGTATATTGAGTTTCATTTATGTAATAGAACTTAAGTGGAATATATTTTGGAATCGATTGATTAGGTTGATTACAATTTCAATGAATTTGCTTGATCAACTAGTCATTGTCATTTGTGATCCAGTTATGGAAGGTTGAGCTCCCTTTAGGAAGGAATTTGGTGTTTTGATGTATTAAATGATGTTTTGGCCATGAAAACTGGATTGATTTAATTGGTATTGCTCTTGTAATGAGTTGTTATGAATATTAGTGTTCTATGCCCGAAGAGTTGTATCGTATTTATGATTTCAGGGATCCCTTTCCCGAGTGACACATTGAGATGGACTACGAGGAGGCAAGGAAGACGATGGCAGGGTATATTAGGCTGATATTTTTAGAACTAATGAACTCTAAATATCACTTTGATGAATCAATAGTGATGTTCTAACCTCTGATTTCAAGGTTCCTTTCTAGGTGACAGTAGAAGTGTGTTCTCAAGGAATAAGGACCATTTGTTGATTAGTCAGTTTAATGTTTAGAGGTTTCATCTCAATTTGGTAGAATAATCTTGATCTCGTGTTAGCTAAGATTCTAATCAAGGAAAGATGGCCGAGGTATCGATTGCATTGAAAAAGGCTTGTGTTACCCTGTCTATGGGGGCAAGCAGTTTTAAGTCCTAAGAAATGGTTGTGAAGTACTGGTTTAAGAAAAACAACTAAATCTTAAAGAGGATAAAATCCTAAAAGTAGTTATTTAGACCCATTGACCTGGTTTAGGAATATGGTAAGCTAAATAGTGAAATCTGTAGTGTCAGGAGGTATTCCAAGGCTATGCTATTTTGCACTTGGACAAAACTAAGAGTCATGTTCTTAAAAGTTCTGCATTTGGGAACTATGCAAATCAATAGTCAGAATACTGGTTATTTCCTAGTGTTATCTTCTACTCAGTGAACTTTCTAATTCTACTAGATTAGATTTCTTTTTCATTAAAGAACAGTATACAAAAATTCTTTTATTCAAATTATTTTAGATAGTTCAAATCTTCAAATTAGAGGTTCAAATAGTGATGATCTTGAGTAGTAGAGGTAGTTGATCTTTAGATTTTTTCATTAATCTTTGTGGGAATGATATCTGGACTCCTAGAGTACACTTTATTACTTGTATGACCTATTCACTTGCAGTGAATTAGACCAAAGTAAATTTTAACAACAATATTTTAGAGAAAAAGCAGAAAATAACTTTTACATCATCTGGTCTACCTAACAAGTTTTAGGCGTCGTTGCTGAGGATTGAAGTAGAAGTTTAAAAATCAATATTCCAGACAAAAAGAAAATTGTTAATTTGGACATTTTTATCTTTTATTTAAATATTTTTTTAGAAAAAATACAAAAATAGTTTAACCGAAGAAGTGGAATCAGTGCATGTCTTTCTTTTATACAGATAAGGTTATAATCTATGTCTATCTAGTGAACTTACCTTGATGTTAGTGTGCTATAATTTCAGGTGATTCTTACATGCATAGAAGGGATGGAGCTAATTTATTGCCACTGGACACTAGGCTAGAGAAGACACTTCGAAATCTCAAGAAAGAAAAAGCAATAGCAAAAGCATCAAGCATGGCAAAACAAGGAGAGGCTAATTAGAATATGCTAGTTGCAGTTGAGAGACCTCAGTAGAGATAAAGGACAATGGAGGATTTTTAGAGGCCGATCATCAGAGATGAATATTCAGTTGTGAGACAGCCACCCATAGAGGCAAACAACTTTGAATTGAAGCCTGCTTTGATCACTATGTTGCAGTAGAACCAGTTCACTTGGCACCCCAATGAAGATCCAAATGAGCACTTGGGAAGATTCTTGAGGATGTGACACTAATAAACTGATGAATTGATCTAGATGTTATCAAGTTGCGGCTGTTCCCATTTTCACTAAGGGACATTGCAGCCAGTTGGTTTGAGTCCCTACCATATGGATTAGTGAGCAATTGGGAGGAGCTAGTGGAAGCATATTTGAGCATATTCTTCCTTCCTGATCTCACTTCAGAGAGGAGAGGGAAAATTATTGCCTTTAAGCAGAAAGAAGATGAGTCTCTGTACAATGCTTGGGAGAGATACAAGCAGCTGTGAGGAATGTCCCGCCATAGGATTGAGAAGATGACTCGAGATGGACATCTTCTACATGCAATGAATTACACTTCGAAAGGAACTGTGGATGTAGCCTCTCGAGGTGCATTCAGGAGGAAAAGTGCTGAGGAAGCTACTCAACTGATAGATGAACTAGCAAAGAGCAACTACAAAGCTCCATTTGAGGCTTCAAGGAGGAGTACCAGAATGAGAGGTGGAGTAATTGAGCTGAACAAGTTGTCAACAATTGAAGCTAAGCTAGATACAATCATGAAAAGGATGAACAACTAAGAAAGAAAAGGTAATTCCTGTAATGAAGTAGGAGTAGTGGAAGGTGATGGGCAGAAATGTGCTACTGATGAGGGACTTACTCATGAAGGTCCCTATCAAGTTGAGGAAGCTCGGTTTTTTAATGGGAATAGAAGCTACAACTTCAATCCAAACAACAACCTTCCAACACACTACACACCAGCCTTGAGGAACCATGATAATTTTTCTTATGGAGGTGGAATGCGAGCGAAGTCAAATACCGGTCTGCGAATTTCAGCATAATTATGCACCACAGGTTTAAGGACAACAACAAGGTAGTCAGAGAGCAGAGAATCAAGGACAAAGGATATCCCAGTCCTTTGAGGATCAAATGCTAACTTTAATGTCTGAGAACAGGAGGATATTAAATCTGCATGAGTAGAAATTTGGTGAGTTGGAATTGTTTCAGGCAAACACAACTGTGTTTCAAGCTAACACAAATGCTTCCCTAAAGAATCTGGAAACTCAGGTAGGGTAGTTGGCCTTTGCTATGCAGAAACAATCTAGGGATTCTTTCCCTAGCAACATAAAGAAAAATCTTAAGGACTGCATGGCAGTAACTCTGAGAAGTGGGAAATAATTGAAAAACATAAATGAAGGTAGTGGAAGTAGAGGCGAAGTAGAAAAAAGAACGGATCGAAATTCAGCAAATCATTGAAGTTAAATATAAATGGGCTATAAGTGGGGCGAGGCGGATGAAAGAGCAAAGTGAAATAATATGGCCAAGAAGATGACGATGTGAAGGAGGAAATGATGTCGACCTCGACCTGTTTCACTCGAGGTGCGGTAGTCAATTGTAGACGATCCCAGTATGCAAGATTCCTGAATATATTTAAGAAGCTTGAAATCAACTTCCCATTTGCTGAAGCATTGGCTCAGATGCCACACTATGCTAAGTTTATGAAGGATATTATCAGAAAAAAGAGGAAGTTGGATGAAGGAGGAGTGGTGAGCTTATTTTCCAACTATAGTGCTATAATTCAAAAAAATCTACCATAGAAGATACAAGATCTAGGGAGCTTTGCAATACCATGCACCATTGGGAACTTTAAGTTTGGTAAAGCTCTATGTGATTCTGGTGCAAGCATTAACTTGATGCCTCTGTCAGTGGTGAAAAGGCTAAGTTTGGGGGAGTTAACTCCACTACGTATCCTATACATTGCGAAGGTCGTAGCTCAATAGAGAAATATCTTGGAAGATGCCGGGTCAAAGGTGGGAAAATTTATTTTTCTAATTGACTTTGTTATGATTAACATGGAGGAGGACAAGTAGATTCCACTTCTGATTGGTAGACCCTTCCTAGCCACAGGAGCAACCTTGATTGATGTGAAAAAAGGGCTTACTGCAGGAGTTGGGTGAAAGTCCACTTCAGCCTCTGACAAATCTGGAAACAACATGATGTTGAACAAGCCCAATGTATAAAAATTGACAATGTTAGTATATACATAAAAGTTGAATGATGATTGTGGATGAAAACTCAATTGATGACTATATCTCTTCTTCACTTTATGATGATGATTTTGAGAAGGAAAAGATAATGGCAGAAACTGTTTTGAGTTTAAATTAAAGAAATATAGAATAATTCAGTAGTGAAGAAACAGTCCCAATGGAAAAAAAGAGCTCTGAAGGTCTGGTCTTAAAAGAATTACCAGAGCATTTGAAGTATGTATTTCTAGAAGAAGAAAGATCCAAGCCTGTTATAATAGCAGCAAATTTGACTACAAAGAAAGAGCAGAAAGTGGTGGAAACTCTCAGAAAACATCAGGAGGCTATTGCATGGTCAGTTGAAGATCTAAAGGGGATCAACCATCAATTTTTATGCATAAAATCCTCATAGAGGAGAATGCAAAGACTTCAGTTGAACATCAGAGAAGGCAAACCTAGTAATGAAAGAGGTGGTAAAGAAAGAGGTTCTCAAATGGTTGAATGCAAGATTTATATATGCAATATCAGACATCCCCTGGGTGAGTCCAGTACATGTAGTTCCAAAGAAGGGTGGGATGTTAGTGATAAGAAATGAGCTGATACTATAAAACCCGGGAAAATTGAATTTTTCTGAAAAAGGGAAAAATGGTAAATTGCCGAAATCTTGGAAATTTTCTAGATCTCGGATGACGAAATGCACCTAACCGTTGGATTCGTCTTTCGAAACCTAGTTAACAAAACAAATTTCATTGAATTTCGAGACAGTGGATTTTTTCACGATATTCGGGGCGTCGGGTGCCTGGTGGACCAAAAAACGGGATTTTTGAGAAAATCTCAAAAGTGGAAAATAAATTAAGTAAAGTTCATATAAAATTGAAATTGAACCGGGACGAAATAAATTGTTTCGGTACATAAACTGACCCAGACAAGTCATGGACACGTGGCGCGACGTGGGCCAAGCACTTTAAGTTGAGGATAAGTTAGAAAAATAAGATTTTGGAGACAAAAGGGTCTCATTTTATGCTGGAAAAATACATGAGAGAGAGGGAGAGAAAGAGAGGAGACCAAGCTTCTCTATTCGATCCTCGGAGTTCCACCAATCGAAATTCGTCGAGCCAATAGTGAAAGTTCATCTACTCGATGAGGGCTACGCGTACATACCAAAAAATGAGGAATTTCACTGAAGATTCAAAGGAGGAGATTTTGGGAAATCAAGAATTTCGGGATAGGGAGGCTTCCTACCAGTGCTACTACGCTTCAAGAAGTAGAGATTCTTTTTACTTTAGTTTATTTTCCACCCTATGGACTGTTTGGTTGTGTTTTCTACCCTAAGGGGCTGTTTGGGTAAGATTTAGGGACTGTTGGGAATGCTGCCCTGTTTTGACCTACATTGTCGAATTGGGGTGTGGTTTTTATTGGAAAGCCGGAGAATTTAGACTCATGTTCTTCATATAAGTTGTAGCTACAATTGTGAACTTAATGTTAGGCTTTTGAATCACCCAAATTGGACCTCTACAACTCAAGTTATGGTCCATTTCATTCCCGAGACTATCACAGAGCTTAGGTTGTTTAATTGTTTGTGTCCAAAATTCGGAACTAGTTTTCGGTTTGGAAACAGAGGGAATTTGGACTCATGTTCTTCATAGAAGTTGTAGCTGCATTTGTGAACTTGATGTTAGAATTTTGAATCACCCAAATTGGACCTCTAGAACTCAGTTGGGTTAATCTCCTCCACAGGACTGCCGGCTTAAGTTTGTTTATTTTTGTGTCAAGATTTTGGGATGATTAAGTTGAGATTCGATCTTTACTATGAGGCGAATTTGGTATTTCCTCTATTTAGGGCATGATTGTGGTTTATGGATGGCTGGTTTGGTAGCCTGTTTATGGCTTGTCTCAGGGTCTTTTTGCGGGCATAGTATATGGAACACTTGGCCTCGAGGATTAAGGGTGTTGTTGCTTAGTTTTGAATAACATGCTTGGTGGTAGTTGTGTGATAAGATGTTGATATATGTGTGTGTAAATATATTGACATGGAATGTGTGATTGTTTGGAAATTATATGCAATTAAGATAATTGTCCATGGCACATGATGAATTGTGTGGTTTGAGTTGTTCGTGTAGCATTCCCATGCCATGTGGCATGATATAACGTAAATCAATGATTGCATTGAATATGCGGGGACATCGCGTGAATAGGGGGTGAGTGCATGGTTGAAAAACCAACCTTTGCGTTTGGTGTTTGATTGGGTGAAAACGAGTCGAGTGGGATGAGTCCGACATAGTCGCAGGTTGAGATAATGTGGTAAAAAGAAAACGTAATCGAGATAATAATATGACAGAGGATAGACACCCCCTCGGGTGAAAGACTGTTAGTTGAGTTGAACATAATTCTGGCCAGTGACACAATAAAAGTGTCTAGTGTGAAACTGCTTGAGTGTGACGCTAAAATTTTCTACTGCAAAAGACACACATGAGTTTTGTATACAAATGATCATTGAGGTGTAACATCCAAAAATCTTTTGGTTTGAAAACAAATGAATTTGTTTTGTAAAGTGATCATTGGATATAATCCAAAAATGATGGATTTTATCACACATGGGCTTTGGCATTGTGTGATAGGAGTCGGTAAGGGCTCGGGGCATGGTATATGTTGGAGTCTCATCTCATTTCATGGCATGTAGAATTCCATGGTAAAAATTACATTTTTGCTCAAATTGTGAGTATAAATTGTGAACATGACCATTGCATGTGCACTTAGGTGAGGAGTAGCCCTTGTAGGAGTTTTCTCTACTGGGCATGGCTCACCCTATATGGGAAACATTTTAGGTGCATGACAGACACCGGAGGACGGTTATCATTCGAGGCCGCAATTGTGAAGAAAGCTGAATTGTAGCTTTGATCATTATTTTGTAAAATATATTGGAACAAATCAGTTTTGATATATATATTTTGTATAAAAGTGTTGAATTTAAAATCTTAAGGACTATTGCGCTATAGCCTTGTATATTTTTTAATATGGATAAATGAGCTCGGTAGGGCCACTTTTACTCATAAATGGACCCGGCGCGGTCATTGTATATTAGTCCCCTGATGGGTCATGTGATTATATATTGTATAGGTTGGTTTTAGATAGAGCTCCTTGTACAAAGGAGACTATATCCGTTTTTTTTACTAAATTATGGATCCAGGTAAATGGGAGGTCACCAGATATCCATGAATTTTTCGCAGGTTGACGGTTGGTCAACAAACCCTTGGGTTTTGGGGCGTCACAGCTACCTACCAGAACAGTGACTGGATGGAGAGTGTGCATAGACTACTTGGCTTCAATCTGCGACGAAGAGTCACTCCCCTTGCCCTTCGTGATAAGATATTGAGCGAAATTTGGCGGGTCATTCCACTATTGTTTTCTAGATGTTAGTTATTAAGTTTACAACCAGCTAGCCATGAATTTGAAAGATTAGAAAATTGCATTCTGTGTCACACTATGGCACATGCTTTTAGGAGAATGCCATTTGGGCGGTGTAATCACACACCAACTACCCAGAGATGTATGATGTCCATCTTCTCTGGTTGCGGAGGGAGATAATGGAAATTTTTATGGATGACTTCTACGTGTATGGTCGACTTTATTTTGCTAAGAAAATTTAGGCTATTGCTTAGTGTAGGAAAAGAACTTGGCCTTAAATTGGGAGAATTGCCATTTTTTGGTGACCGAAGGCATAGTGTTGGGGCATAAAATTTATGCAGCAGGCTTGAAAGTAGATCAAGCTAAAATATCTCTGATAAAAAATATGATTCCACCAACCACAGTGAAAGGAATCAGGAGTTTTCTGGGGCATGTATGATTTTATAGAGGATTTATCAAAGAGTTTGTGACACCCTAAAACCCGGGGGTCTCGTCGACAACCTGTCAACCTTTGGAAGTCTATGGAAATAGGGTATCACGATGTCGTCTCATGTCTCGTATGCCGATACTCATCCACGCATATTGAATTATAAATACCTGAAATAATATACGGTCAGTATGCAAAGCGTGAGAGTTATGGCACCTAACTCACACAAATGGTATAAATACGTGCATTAGAACCAAATGTTGTTCAATATACAAAACGGGATATGCGTGCAGTGCTTGGTTCTCATGCATATACAAAAACAAATCAAGGCCACAACCTGGCCCTCTTCTCAACTGTTGGCCTCTAAGGAGCTTCGTCTATCCGCACGAGACCAGTACCTGAAAAAAAAGGGGTTCCCATTAAGGGGTGAGCTACGCTCAGTAGAGACAAAACCTACCAGGGCTACTTCCCTGCGGTACATGCAAGTGATCGTGCCTGATCCACACAAACAACACAATTCAGCATGTAGACATCTTTGTCTATCATGGAAAAACATTGTGCGAAGTATGAAGCGGTGACACTCTGCATGCCCGTGTCAGATTGACCACCTACCACCACCCAGTACGTGCCAATGGGAGAATCAAACGTCAGAGTTAGTCCGACTCCTATCACACAACCCATAGTCTTTATGATGTTGTTACTCTTCCTTCTTGTGTGTGTCTTTTTGGGCAACATAACTTTCGAGGGTCTCCTGTGAGTCTTACACCCTCAGAGCATTTTTCGGGCTTATGAGTGCCAGATATATCTTTATTTTAACCGGGTTTTGACTTTTCACGGAAGTCATCTATCCCCTACTTGCTATGCCGACACATTTAATTTTCCATTTCGGTACTTGCCGTGTGATTCATTTGGATTTCGTCCTATTCGAGCCCATAATTCAACACCTTCGATTACCAAATCGGTATCATGTACACACCCATGTAATGCGGGTGTTTTGTTGTACCTGGCCGTACAATTGTGCCTTTGCACTCAACTCATGCCCAATGTATAGAAGACCCTACATGGACATTATGTATGCCATAGACCCTCATATGTCTAATGCATACAATAGTTCATATATTAAGTTCAATGTCAATATACATGTAGTCATATTAATATTCCACACATTCAATTCAATACATCATGTGAGCATGCATTCCCACAATTCTTAACATCACTATGACAAGTAAATGTCAAGGCTCATGTCTCCAGGCTGAGACATAGCACCTCGATCCACCTGACACCTGTATACGAAGACATGGCCATGTGTGAGCTCAAACCCGATACAATCCAAATACATTTGGAACACACACATTTCAAAACACGGTGTCATCTCTTAACCAAGGGGTGACACTTAAATCAACAATCCACAATGGCTTTAAGTTTAAGCCTCATTCTATCATAAGCAGATTACAGAGATTTACCCAGCAATTCACGAATCCATGAATTAAAACTGATCTAAAAGCAAGGAAAAACATTTTGGAAACCTTTGTTTTTGCTTCGGTTTCAAGCAAGAGCTTGGCCATGAACATGGCTCATTTGAATGAATTTTTTGAGTATAAAGGAGTCATAATTTGGACAGATCTATTTCAATAAGACAAGTTCTCCTTTAATTCTAGTTCTAATCAGCCCAACTTGAATCCTTCAATTATAGTGTGATGGCGAGTTATAGCCAAAACAGCATCAAGGGTTGAAGGAAAGAAAAACCGAGACCATCCCCTACAACATTTACTTCTCATGAAATCTCTCTCATTAGGGTGCGGCAAAACTCAACCAATGCCATTTCCATGGCCCCGAGAAAATAACCAAATGACCAGGTCCGCCTCTTGTAGTGTGGGGATATCATTCTAGCAACAATGGAGGTTTAAAGCTCCCTCTCTCCTTCCTTTCTTCCTTTTCGGTTTCCCTTTGCTTTCCTTCTCTTTACGGTTTTTCCCATCTTCCTCTCTAATTTGAAGTTAACCGGGGAAGAACTCCTTCGGATTACGATTTCTCCATTACAGACCAGACTCATGGTGTGACACATGGTACAAGCCATGGCAAGTGTCACCCATGCCAATCCATGCACCCGACCACTTCCCACTAATTTGCATGCATTACAGGAATTATGACAGCGGCCACTTAGGTGCCAAGTGTTCCCAAATCGTGGCATTCACTCGTGCCACGTGTCACCATTATTGGCCCGTTTGTACCGAAATCGTAAAAATCGTGTCTCGGAATTGACGTAGTTTGTTTGGTTAGTAGATTTCACGAGATGATTAGCAGGCGTGATCAAGTATAAGTCATCCCGAGGCCTAGAGAAAAATCTAGGGTTTTGTCATCATAGTCGGCAAGGAATTATCAATTTGCTCATTTCGAAAAAAAAAAAACGCTTTTGGGTTTCTAACTCCCCCCTTAAAAGGAATTTCGTCCATTCAGCATCATACCTGATCAACCACATGCGCCATCTACGATAGTCATTTAAAACATTAATGACTAAACGCACCTTCCTCGTCAAGCAAGAAGGGATAGTTGCATGATGTCCTCGCGCTCCCATGCCAAGCACTCTTCGACTCCTCGGTGCTACTCTGACACCTTCCTGAGCCCTCACAGTCTTGCCACAAAGCACCTTCGGCTATCTTGAATCCTTACTGGTCCTCCTCGAAGGTCCCATCTTGCATCAACAACAAGCTAGCCCCAATCCACTATATGGTGAATCTGGGTATACTTCGAACATAGAGGAGCGTGAAATACCTCATGAGCGCTCGACAAACTCGGTGGAAATGCTATGGAGTAAACAGCGCGCCCTGCTCTCAGTATCGAAGGGTCGATGTACCTCGACAACTTTACCTCTTTTGCGAAATCGATCCTCCTTCTTAGGCATCACCTTCAGAGGGCTTTTGATCACCCACCTCAGCCGTCGTATATCAGGCGTAACTCTTACTATGGCTCTAGCGATGGAGGCGGCTTAGGATCCTTCCCGCTCTGCGGGGTGTCTGGTAAATGCGGACTGGGCTCTCCCCAACCTCTGTCGGTGATCGACAGCTCAGTAAGAGCCTCATAGGGAGCCATCACGAATCGCACGATAAGCGCTGACATTGTAATGTCTTAGAACAGTGGCCTCCTCTGACTACCAAGGATCAGTTAGCATGCTCGCTTGACATGTCCTCTAAATAGTCGCTTTGATTAACCATCCGTCTGAGGATGAAAACCGGTACTCATCGCGGTTGTGTCCCCATGGCCTTACGGAAACTCTTGGGCGAGCCGTGGCGGGGATCCGTCAGACTGGCACTCCATCGACCATACTATCTCAGTATCTCTGATCTGCATGAATTCCTCGGTCATCCATGACGAAAATGTCGAACAGGTGAGTCGGTTTCCACCCGCACATCATGCTTCGCGATGTCTGTAGCAGAGTAGTCTAAAGTCCATTGTGATGTGCTCCACTTCCACTCAGCTATATCCGATCTTTGGGTAAGCCCTGTACTGTGCTTTGCGTGAGACACCCGTGGCAAATCGACATGCCTCTTCATCCGCTCCGGTATCGAAGGTCATAACCGTGCCACTGGATGCACAACAAATCGGAAAGCGATGGAACTCCTGTCCTCCTCGGTGTCGGCCCGGGGTTCCTGGCCCCGTCCACTATCGAAAGCCCCACCATACGTAGCGGATGTGACCTTAGTCCATTTGTGCCAGCGTACTCGGTCACTGATGGGTCTACTGGTGCCGTCTTACCGCTGGGATATCCTGCCTTTCGATGAGTGTATTAGCCATCAAACTTCCCAAGGTACCCTGAGCCTGCTCATCGTACTGCAATCTGAACTGCCCCACTGTCTCGAGCATCTGCCACTCCCGGGAAGCTATACTAGCCAGTACTCCCTGTGACTTTTGGCTAAGCGCATTAGCCACCACATTTTCCTTATCGGGATGGTATTAAAGTGATGTTAATCTTCAGCTCCATCCACCTATGCCTCATGTTGAGGTCTGTTGCGTGAAGATATTGAACTTTGTAGTGCAAAAACACCAGAGGCTGCTCCTGCTGTAGTATTGGCACAAATCTTCAGAGTGAGGCTATGGCTGCCAACTCCATGTCATGCGTGGGGTATTCCGCTCGTGATTCTTCAAGCTGAGAACCATAAGCCACGACTTTCCCATTTGCCTCCAGGCACATCCCGGTCAGTGCGAAGCATCACAGTACCTTTGTGTACCTCATCCCCTTTACGAGACTATTAGAATAAGTGAAGTAAGCCTCCTCTTCAATTCTGGGCATTCGCTCTGGTCATCCACACAAACTTGACTACTCCTTCGGGTCAATCGTCATAAGTAGAATCTCTGTAATCTCACAGTAATACCTTCAAGTATAATCTGAAGTGACTTGGCCTCTCAACTCATCCGACCTCCTTGCTTCCTGGGTCTCTGGCCTGAAGGCGACACTCGTGACCCTCAAAGACAAAATTCGCACTTGCAGACTTGTACAGTGATCCTTAAAGGCGCAGTCGATTCTCAAGTGATCCTCATGCTCCACCTCCCATTGGGAGTAGATCAGGTGTCATCAGCCAAAGACCACCACAGTCTAGGCCAGGGTTGAACACACCTTATTCATGAGGTCCATGAATCATGGTGTCGTCAAAGGCATCAAAATGAAGTGCCCATCCCGAGTATCTGAAACCTTGTTTGGATGTCTACCTCCTAACTCTCAGCCGATGGTAACCGATCACGAATATCTATTTTGGAGTGTTCCGTCCCTCTCGGTGATCAATGATCATGATCTCGGTAATGGATATTGATTTTGAAGTTGTAACCTATTCAAGCGTGCGTAATTGATGCCAGTTGAAGGTCTTATCCTTCTTCTTATGATGAGCGGGAGCTGTGATTGGTGCTTAGTCTAATGAACCCTTTCCATTAACTCCTGTATACGGACCTTGAAACCACCACAACTCAACCGGCGCCATCCTATGCGGAGTCATAGAAATGGCGGCGATCCGGGATGCAGCTGATGCGGATACACTCCTCGGTGGAGGTAGCTCGTGGAAAAACATCCTCGTGCTGAGCCACCAGACAGACTCGTATCCTGTCACCTCGTCCTCGAGGAGTAAAATGGCTAATGACATTGCCCAGTGCCATAAGTTGATGCATAATGTAAGGGTGGAAACATCGTGCCTATTCACTGAAAAACAACCACAAATCTGTCTGGTGTGGCCAGTGGCTCATCTGATCCTGATCTAATGCTTGATGTATGAAGTCACTTCAGTCCATCAGGATGACCTCGAACTACGACATGTCCACATTTCGAGGTCCACATTAGTCGTCCAGGAATCTCTAACTCCATCCCGACATATCAGTTTGCGCCCACCTTAGTCACTGAGGGGGGAGAACTCGATAATTGTGCAGTCTACAGGTCAACCTCTAAACTGTCTCTCTCTGAAGATCCGGCAATAAAGAGATCGTGCACAGGTCAAATAGCACCACCACCCCATAGTAGTGGCATATGAATCAGCGTCTATTTGCCTCGATCTGTGGAGCCAATATCTGAGCCCAGAGTCCACTGCCCATCGACCTCGACCCGTACTCTGCCCCTTTGGCACATCATGGCTGCTGATACAGAGCTGTTCCTAGTGATGGTGGAGGAACATCTTTGATCATGTGATGGTGGGGTGGCCAGGCTGTCCCTGATCCTGAAGCCTGTATGAGGCGGTTCATGTGTGATGGCGTCTGAAGCATATGTCTTCAATGATTAGTAACCGAGGACTGGCCTTGCCTCTGTTGTGACATCCTATCGACAGGCAGTCTCTGCTTCTTTCCAGGAGCTGAAGAGAAAACCACTATCTTGCTTTTGCATCTCGGATCTTCACAATCATCAAACCTCTGTAGCTCGATGATCAAGAGGCTGTGTGACCATGGTCTATCTTGTAGGTTGTCTTCCTCTGATGGATGGACAACTGGCCATTCCAGAACTCGACCTTGAGTACCGCGTTAGCCACATAATCAATCCTGAAGCGTTCTTTGTGAATCGGCCATACTCGAGTACAGTCCGCATGTCACCAGTGCTCAAGAACTCTCGGGCCTTCATGTATGAAGCTGGAAAGTACTTCACATAAATGTGCAATCATCACATGTCTATAGTCTCAGTCCACATTACGTGGCCCCTCTCTGAATCTGGACTCACTAAGTGGGATAAACCAGGCGCAGTAGAGTAGTATCAGAGGTGATCTCCTGCTCTCTGGCCCAGGCTTCCTTGGTCCTCCTCCTGTGACGTCGGAGGATAATGTACCTTGAACCTGCAAGGTTACTGGCACCTCCACGACTCTGTTGTCTTTGTCACGGCGGTGGCTATCAGCACCCATGGCCTCTGCTTGACTGTTGATAAAAAAGCAGGGTGTGTGACCATCGCCCCATGGACGACCTCTACGCCCCCGTCCTCTACTTGCCATCTATGATCATTGATAAGTTTAGAATCATTTAAGTGTAACTATTAGCGAACATGTTGACTAATATCCCGAACCATCAGTTTTGTTTCTAAGGTTATTTTCCTCCAACACTAGTGTTGCATTCCCTATATACATCCTACCAGTAATATAATTCCATGAATTTATTTTATAATCAAGCACATACAATCAAACACCAAACAAGAAACACTAATGCATCTTTGTGATCTAATCTGTCGAGTGACTCTAGGTAACCTCTACATATAGTCTAACTATCTAAACTTCAACTTAAACACATATGCCTACTACTGCTAACAGTCCTGTTCGATCTTTGTCTTCTTCTGACTCTATATCATTTCTAATAGGATCGATCAATATCATATAGACCTCTGCTCAGATCAATATCAAATATATCTCTCATATCCGTATCTTTAAACTCATCTCATATTAAATATCATTATTAACTCATCTGATTATAGTAGTGAGTTCACTAACCACATATGATCAATATATGTTAGAACCAAATGTTGTTTCAGCAAATAGGATATGTTCCCAAATATGATTTCCTTGCATATACAAAAACGCATCAAGACTAACCCCTCTTCTCAGCTGATGGCCTCTAGGAGCTTGATATCCGCATGACGATGCTTGAAAAAGGGGTTCCATGTGGGGGTGAAAGGCGCTATCAGTGAACAAAACCTACGGGGCTACTTCCCTCTTAGGTGCACATCACGAATAATGGTGACACCCTGATCCACACAAAACAACATAATTCATAGACATGTTGTCTATCATGGAAAAACATTGTTCGTGAGGCGACACTCTACGCTATGGGTCAACCATGACCCACCGTCTGTGGAGAATCAAACACCGGTGATCCGACTCAATCCTGACCCATGAGTCTTTTGATATTTTCTCTTCCTTGTATCTTTTGAACGTGGAGCTGAGGTCTCATATGGACCTCTTACACCCTCAGACATTTTTGGGCTTTCGCAATGGATCTGTTTGTCTAACGGTTTTAGGCTTTTCACATGAAATTATCTATCCCTACTTGCTATCTTGACATTTCATTTTCCATTTCATTTAACAAGTGGCAAGTTCCATTTGGACTTTGTCCTATTCCGAACCACACAGTGACACAAGCCTTGATTGCAAATCGATATCATGTACACACACCCATGTAATGCGAGTGTTTTGCTATACCTGATACAATACAATTGTGCTGCACTCAACTCATGCCGATGTGAAGACCCTACATGGACATTATGTATGCCATGAACCCTCATGTCTGTACTTTGTAGTTACTCATGGTTCAATATCATGCATGATGTGTAATATTCCACACGTCCAAGTTCATCATGTGAGCATGCATTCCCATATTCTTAACATCCTTGACAGTAAATGTCAAGCTCATCTCCGGTACAGGACCATACACCTCGATCCACACACAACTTTGCAACATGCTAGGCGCCATCGTCAAACAAAACCAGCTCTGATCAAATACATTTGGAACACACATTCAAAACAGTGTCATCTCTTAACCAGGGTGACACTTAAATCAACAATCACAATGGCTAAATTTAAGCCTCATTCTATCATAAGCAGGTCTAAGTTTGCAACAATTCTACCCAGTCATGAATTAAAATGATCTAAGCAAGGAAAACCATTTGGAATCACTATTTTAACTAGTTTCAAGCAATAGCGGCGTGAACATAAGCTCCCATTTGAATAGATTTTTTGACAAGGTGTTTTGACAGGCCTATTTCAATAAAACCAGTTCTCTTCAGTCTGATGATCAACCTAACCCAGAATCACTCAAATTGATGATGGCCAGAGTTATGGCAAGCTCTTATCGAGAAGGTTGAAGAGCTTGGCGACATCTTCTCTGACATTTACCTATACACGAAATCTCCTCCATTAGGATCACGGCAGAGCAAGACATTTTGCATTCATGGCCCGAGAAAGGAAAATAACGAGCAGGCAGGTCCTTTCTTGTAGTGTGTGGGATCAAGTTTGGGTCTCTGATCTAGCAACAATGGAGGATTTGCAGTCTCTCCTTTCTCCTTCCTTTCTTCCTTTTTCTGGTTTCCTTTGGCACCAGCTTCTCTTCTCTTTTTGGTTTTTATCTCTTCTCTCTGGGTGAGATATCAGGAAGAACTGCTTTAGTTTTGATTTCTCCGCACTGAACCAATTCTCATGGTGTGACACATGGGTACAGCATGGCAATCATCACCAAGCAAACCATGCACCAATACTTCCTTAATTTACATGCATTCTGAATTATGACACTTGGCCTTAGGGTTGCCAAGTGTTCCCAAATCCTGGTCCATGGCATGCTCTAGTGCCCGTGTCACCGATGTTGGCGAGTCGGCCTTGAAATAGTAAAAATCCGAGTGCGGGTCGTGGATTTGTTTGGTTCGACTAGATTTCGCGAAGATGATTAACGGCATATTATTGTCATTTTGAGGTATAGAAAAATCTGGGGTTTTGTCCATGCAGTCCGAAAGCAATTACCGGTCGCTCGTTTGCGAGAAAAACTCTTTTTGGGTTTCAAAGTTTTCCTCAAAATTTATTCTTAATTGCTCACGAGACTACTAGTAGAAAGATGCAGGCTTGAATTTGATGAAGCATGCAAGTGCGCATTTAAGGAAATAATCTGATTGATTATGACTCCCATCACACAATTTGGGCGAGAACTTTGGGAATTATGTGTGATGCGATGATTATGGGAAGATTTCTTGGATGAATGAGAGAAAATCTTCATAGCCGTATACTATGCTAGCAAGACTTTTAATGAAGCATAAGAGAACTAATCAACTCACGAGGAAAAGGAGATCTTGTGATGGTTTTTCTTGTGAAAGAGATTCGGAGCGTACATATAAGGATCCATTATCATCTACACATTGATCATGCAGCAAATCAAATATCTAAAGAAGGATGCTGGCAAGACTAATTAGATGGGGTGTTATTGCAAAATTTGACTTGGAGATCAAGACAAAAGGGCAATGATAATGTGATGGCGATCCTTATCCGGGAATGAAAAACACAGAAAAGGAAGCTAAAGTGAAGAGAGAACTTTCGGATGGCTTGATTATTTCAAGTAATGATTCAGGCACCTTAGTATGATGATATAGTAAATTACCTAACATGTGATATAGTGCCATCAAGGTGACTTATCATTGAGAGAAGGAAATTAAGGATAGATGCTAGATTTTACATATGGGATGACCCATTGTTGGTCGGAAGGGTGGTAAGAATCTGATTATCGGAATATGTACTAGAAATGAATAGAGGTGAGTTTAGATAAATCATCATATCCTAGAGGACACTTTGCGAGGATAGAACAACCTAGAAAATTCTTCGTAGAAGTAGCTCTATTTAGAAACTGTTCTGAATGGGTAAAGCATTGTGATAGATGTCGAGGAGAATGGTCAGCCTCATGAGAAGGAATGAGACGAGGATCTTAGTGGTGTAGATTTTTATGTATGAAGCATGGACTTCATGGGACCTTTCCACCTTCATTTGGGAAATCTATGTTCTAGCTATAGTTATGTATCCAAATGGGTTGAAGCTATAGCTTGTCCCAAAAATGATGCAAACACAGTTGTGGGGTTCAAAGACACATATTGAGTAGATATGGAGCCCCAAGGACAATCATTACTGATGAGGGAAGCCATTTTGCAAACAAGCTGTTTGCAAAACTCTTGAGCAGATATGGAGTAAGACATGTTATGGGATTGGCTTATCACTTGCCCTCGATCAAATGGCGACGAGAAATATCCAATAGGAGATCAGAACATCTTGGAGAAAATAGTGAATCTGAGCAGAAAATATGATCGATAAAACTAGAATCCCATTAATAAACTGAGAGCCTTTCTCAGCTCTAATGGAATATCCCCATATGATAGTATTTGGAATGCTTGTCATATGGCCTTATAAATCAAGAGTTAGGTGACCAATCATCAACTAAGCAAAGCACACATTAGATATTGTATATGTTATACCCACCTTTATCTAATCAGTAATTGGGATCATTCATTGAGTCTAGGTAATTACATACTTATGCCTTGACACCAGTTTGAAGCGAGGCTTCTGTGGATGTGGGTAAATACGGTATTTAATCCCATTTATCGGAATCTATTTAGCCACATTCAATAAAATTTTTATGTTATTTTCAAAATATATTACTGTGAGTTTAATTACAACTCTATTACATACACATGCATATTCCAAAACTAGTTCTTTCCAAAACACAAAAGACTATACAGCCCTGGTCGGCTTTCTTCAGCCTCTAGGCCCGAATGAGGCCAGTCCACCGATGTATACCACCTTTTTGAAATGTTTTCCAAAGGTTGAGCCATGCCCGATGAGATTCCTCAGTATTACCCCCTGAAATGCATCTGACCTTACTTAGACACATTCACACACACACACACACACACACACACACACACACACACACACACACACACATATATATATATCAACATTCCAATAGAATGATGCCATTCTAATGGAATACTACATGCCATGCCACTTGAAATTATATATATATATATATATATATATATATATATATATATATATATATATATATATATATATGATGCCATTCAATGGAATACTATATGCCATGCCGTGAAATGAGATGAGACTCACTCAATGCATGAAAAATCTGAGTCATCACAGACTCCCATCACACAATGCTTAGCCAATGTGTGATAACATCCATCGTTGATGAATTTAATCCAATGATCAATTTTTTTTAAAAAAAATCAAGTTTTTAGATAACAAAACATGTGTCTTTTTGGGTAGGCAAATTTTCGGGGTCTCACCACAGGCTTTGCACGCTTTCCTACACTTCCATGCGATTTCACCATTGGACACATATGTATAACCAAAAATACAGACTCACGGGAGGTACTATCGTAGCACTGCTAACCTGACTTTTCGTACTCACGAGGAAACGATTGGAGACTCCGTTGAACTTTGTTGTGATATTTCGACCACTCATCAGCCACCAAGGATGGTGTTTGATGGCACCATGCTACTACACCCATGGTCACAATGTCTGAGTGCATATGCAATGCATTGTTATTAGTACCCAAATAATGCTATTTTGAGCCTGTTTATAACGGGTTTTGAGCACTTTGTGTACTAATCAACTTAAGTAACCCAATTGATACATTAAGGTCCCGGCTTTGCTATTAATCACATTTTGTAGCTATTTTTGTAGTTTTGCAGGCCAAATACCTCATTATCTTCAATCCGATTCAAACACGATGAACTCGAGCCGAATTTGAAGATGCATGATCGAACCAGAGGAGATTTGGAGCAAAAATGCAGAAGAGAAGGAAGACCTGATGGAAATTGCGCGGGTTGCGAAAGTCGCAACTGCTTCTTGCGGTTGATTGCTTTGACCTACTTTGTTTGGCTTTGTACAAATTTTCCCTTGATGTAATTTTATTCCTTTATGCATTTTTGTAATTTCCTTAATGCGAACACCTATATAAGCTCGGTCGAGTTTGTAACATCAATCTGACTTCCGATCCATCGATCCTTTCATTAAAATTGGAAGTACTCGCTCCTCTCCTCCCACATTGCTGGCTGTGAAGTTTTCTCTCCCTTTCCTTCACTTTCTTGCATTTTCTCACCAGCCAAACACCCCTTGATAATGAAAAATCAAGGGATGTTCGACTAAAACCCCCCCCCATCCTTGAAGGAGAAGGCCATTGGGTGCCAGTTTTGAGGTAAACTAATTGTTCTCTTGCGTTTCATGTGAGCATTTATGGGTGTTGTTCACCTTTCACAATAGGTTTAAATCTTGAAACATGCCCTCTGCTTGTATTTGGCAAGCTTTTTGGGTTCGATGGATGCTATCACTAGATCATATACCCCGAGTTAGTTGTCTCTATTCTTGTAGGGTGGGTTTAGGAGTGTGTTCTCACCGTGCAGGGCATTTATGCTCATTAAATGCCATTGTTCAAGAAAAATTATGAGGTTTTAGGTTTTAAGCTAAATGAAGATCCGGTTCGGAAATGACTATAGGTCATCCTCCTAACGCGAGAAGAAAAAACCGAGACATCCGGTTGACTTAGACAACAAACTGAAATGGCCGGGAACTTTAAAGGTTCTTTCTAATTTTATTTCAATTGCTAGTTTCAACCATTCTCCCTGCTTGATTTTACAAATCCTTAAATCCAAGAAGCACATTTCCAATCCCTGCACCTCTTCTCTCACAAAAAGCCCCATCCCAGTATTTCGGCCACAGACCGGCTATCTTGCCAGTAGCTCTGCTACGGCAATAGGAATTTAAGTTTATAAATATTGATTAAAACACCTGCGTGTACGAATCAAATGGCGCAGGATGGTGCCTAATTGAGAAGAGAAGCTGTGAACTTGTGATCACATCACCGTATTAATAGTCTCATTTCCTTTTTTAATTTTACCCATTTTCCCCATATACGATTCCTTCTTGGAAATTTGGATTTTATGCTTGTTCATACGATTTTCCTTGTTTTATTTTAACTAACATCAACCTTTCTGGTAGCTTTGTTTTGTTGGTTTCTTGCTTGTTGTGTGTGTTCACTTGGCTTGTGCGTGGGGTGGCTGCGTGAGCGAGATTAGAAGGCTCGTGCTCGATTGGTGGGTGTGAAATCGGTTGCATAGCAACGGATCGACCCCCACGACATTATAACCAACGGGGTTCAATGCCTACAACGTGAGGGATCACATATGCCCCCAAGGGTGAGTGCGCCCTCGTGCGCTATAACCCTGCGAGGATGTGGCCAGTTAGGCCTTATCGGTACTTTATCCTAACTTTTCATGGTATGGAAAATGAAAATCCATACACACACATTCGGGATTTTGAGGAAGTTTGCATAACTTTCAAAGAGGGTGCAACCGATATGGAGCTGCTGAAGTTGAAAGCTTTCCCTTTGACCCTCAAAGACAAAGCCAAAATTTAACCCAATTCACTAAGGCAGTGTCGAATTTGGCGAGGCTACTGGCCAGCGGGAATTTTGAAGAAGTTCTTCAGTGCCCACAAGACCAACAATTTGAAGAGGCAAATCTACACCTTTGCAGCTCATGACAGTGAAAAATTTTATCAGTGCTGGGAAAGGTATATATAGGGCCATGTAGGCCTGCCCTCGCCCATGGCTTTGATACGTGGATATTTGGTGACCACTTTGTGATGAATCTGCATTTTATGAAACAACTTTTGGAGGGGACTTCCTCAGTAAGAATCCTGATGAAGCCATGGACTTCCTCAACTATGTTGCTGAGACCTCCAAAGCTTGGGATGAACCAAATCCCAGGGAAACTGACAGGCCCGCAGAGTAAAACAAAGGGAGGCATATACTCCTTGTCGGAAGGATGTGAAATAAACTGACTATCTTCTTTCGATTAGAGGTTGGAAGGCGGAAATGCGAAATCGACGCAAGTGCAGTAGCTGAAACACTAATACCTCTCCAGCCTATTTTGGTACCCAGTCACTAGTCATCAAGGAATCCTGCTTGATTTGCTCCCTCGACAGGGTTTGATCTTGAAGCCGGTAGACATAGTGAATTCGAAGTAAGACTTGTCTCCATATGGGAACACCTACAATCCAAATTGGAGGAATCATCCTAATCTATCATGGAGAGGGCAAATCCCCAACCATGCTCCCACGGGTTCACGACCGCACGTAGGCAAGCCATTGTGAATTTGAGCAAGGTTGTAGAGTAACTTCAACCCAGGTCTGGAAAATGATGAATACTCGGACCATAAAGGAAAATCGAAACATTGGAAGGCACTCTCAACAAAATAGATGACCTGCAGTACTCAATTTTAAGGTTGACTAACTGACAGGTCTGAAAAGGGAAAATTCCCTCTCGGACATAACCCAGCGAGAGGATTGCATGAGTGGGGCTCCTCTGGTGAGCAAAATTCGGAATGAATGAGTCGAGGCAATCATCACTGCTTGAGGAGTGGCAAAGGGTTCTCTGACCCGGCACCAAGGCAATAAATGAACAGAAGGCTAAAGAACTGAACCGGAGGTGGTGATCGGCTTGATTCTTGAGGAAAATGAACATCCCCACCTTTCCCTCGAGCATTAAAATCCAAAAGAAGGCCATTTGAGGATGTAGAAATGTTAAGAAATTATTTGAGACAAGTAAGGTCAACATCCTTACTTGACATGATCAACCAAGTCCCCACCTATGCAAAATTTTTGAAGGACATTGCACGATGAAAGAGGGCTAAATAAATGAAAGCCTTCACATTGAACAAGTCGTGCCCTTATCCAATCAGACTCAGTGAAATATAAAGATCGGGTTTGTCAAACTATCTCAGTTAATAGGAGGCACTTGGTGGAAAGGCATTGAATCTGGGTGCAAGTGTGAATCTCCTCCTATTCGATGCAAGCAGCTCGAGGTTTAGAGCTAAAGCCACCTCCATCTGTTGTCTCTTGCTGATAGGTCAATCAAAATACCGAGAGGGTGGAAGATATCTGATGAAGTGAATAATTTCATGCCAGTAGATTTTGTTGTACTTGACACGGAGACCAGCGACGACGGGGGCGATTATGTACACTATCATCTTGGGAGACCATTCTTGGCCACCTCGATACAGTTATCAGTGCGAAATGGTGTCTGCAACTCACAGCCCGGAAACATGACCACTGGGGCTCAACATCTTCCACCTCGTAAAAAACACATGTCAGTGGAGAAGATGTCCTAGAAGAGTAGCCATCATTGACACCATCCTGGAGGAACAAACATCAACGGGGATGGGATATGCTAATGAAGGTGGGCGAGTGTGCGAAACGTGAGAAGGCGGCACGGGGGCACTAGAGAAGAAAACAGAAATCTTACGTTAGTAGTAAGAGGAATCGTGGATTGAAAGGGGCTGAGCCACTTTGCACATGGAATTTGAAGTAATAAAACTATTTAGAAGAGAGAAAGCGGGGCTTGATGCGGTGGTCATTTCATCCTTGCTTAGCCTTTGCCAGGAGGGTAGCTTGTGCGATCTCGAAGAACAAGCAAATACAGGTGGAATATTACGATTTGAAGGGCATTAGTGATGTGCTCCTTATCTGTAGAGGAGGCAAAGTCGATGGCGTAGCCCTGACGAACCCACCGTATCACGAAATTAGTTAGAGCGAAGTCTTAAAGTTGTTCTGAAATTTGGCATGCCCCATATCGAGATAGCACCTAGGTGAGTGTTGGATGGGTGCCTAAGAAAGTGGGGTAACCAGTTACCTGATGAGAAAGGGAGATGCCGCTCCGCACCCGCAGGGTTGGAGGGGTATGCATTGATTATCGAAGGCTAAATGAAGTAACACGGAGGGATCACTTCCCTCTACCATTCATGGATCAACTACTCGAGAGGATTTCTGGCTACCCCTTCTATTGTTTCCTGGATGGCTATTCAGGATATTTCCAAATTCAGATTAACTGCGGAGGACTGGAAAGACAACCTTCACATGCTATTTGCACCTTCATACATGAGATGCCCTTTATTTGCCACATTTAACAATGTATGTGGCATTTCAGCAATTTGATGAAATGGCATTATGGAGGTTTACATGGTGATATTACAGTCTATGGAGGGAGTTTTGAGAGTGCCTAATCAGCACAGGCCTCTGCACGAGGTGCATAGAGAAAACCTGAATGATGCCATTTTACAATTAGGCCATTATGTTGGGGCATATTATTTCGGAGAAAGATTGAAGTTGATAAAGAAAAATTGATTTGATTTCAAAGCGCTCCCGAACAAATATCAAGGCGTGAAAGGCAATTCTTGGGGCATGCGAGGCTTCTCTGAGGACTTCTCAAAAATTGCCAACCCACTTTGCTAAGCTTCTGAAAAAGATGCAAGTTTGAGTGATCTGCGGAATGCCAACAAAGGTTTGAGAGCTCAAGGCGTGTAACCCGCACTTTTAGTGGTAGGGCCCACTGGCTAGCTGAGGTTATGTGCGTCTGAAGTGACCTTCTTTGTCGGACGGTTCTCGGACAAAGAGCGGAGGAAAACCATATGTGGTTTACTGCTAGAAAACATTGAATGAAGCTCAGAGAGATTACACTACCACCGAGAAAGAGAATTGGTAGCGATAGTCTATGCCACAGACACGCGTATTTGATAGGGCAGATATAATCATCTTCACAGATCATTCAGCTTTGAAATATCTGCTCACTAAGCAAAATGCAAGCTAGGCTTATCGGTCCTCTTATTACGAGGGTTCAACTGCGGATTCGAGATAAGAAGAGGGTGTGGAAAATGTTGTTGCTAATAATCTTTTGAACTAACCATAACAACACCCTGACCCTCCGATCTATGGCCAATTCCCGAAGGAGTCTCTACTCACTTCGTAGACGATGCTCCTTGGTTTGCCCATTGCTTCTTTTTTTTTTTTTTTTTTTTGGTAACAAGGGAGTTGCGGAAAGCAAAGGACAAGAAGTTCTTCCGTAAAAATCCATACATGGGAAGAACCCTATTTGTTCAAATATTATGCTGATCAAATAATCAGAAGTAATGTGCGGAAGAAACGAAGGGATACCATTGCTGCCATGATAGTGCACAGTGGGAGTCATTTAAACCTTCCCGAAGCTTAACAATGAGTCTTGCAGTGAGGTTTTATTGGCCTTCTTTGTTTTAAGGATGCCTATACCATGTTGCAACAATGCGACAAATACCAAGGTTAGGAAAATCTCTAAGTCGATCAAATGAGTACTTACTTGAACCCTATTCTAGTTGTTGGAGTTATTTGACTTGTTTGGGAATTATCGACTGTGTGAGACCATTTCCTACTTCCTTCGGATATACTTACATTTGTGGGAGTTTACTATGTGTCGAAATTAGGTGAAACGTGTAAGCTGATGAACCCACAGGAGCAGTGAAATTCTTAAAGAGGCCACTTTCTCAGTTCGAGTCCCCAAGCCGTAATCGGTGATGGAGGTTCACGTTTCTCCTTTTGAGAATCTCCTATCAAGTATGGTGTAAGCACAAGGCTGGCCACCTTATCATCCTCAGACCCGGTGGCTAAAGTAGAGCTAATAGCAGGAAATCGAAGACTGAAAGTAGTGAACTCGAAGCGGGAAGGATTGGTCTCGACTTGGATTCTTTTGACATCTGGAAACGGTATCTGAACCATCATGGAGATGTCCCCCTATCACCTAGTTATGTAAGGCATCTTACCTACACGTAGAAATTGAATATAGGCGTGGTGTGCAATAAAATTGAATGCGGACAGGAGTAGGCCTTAAAAGACTCCTTGATCTGTTAGGTTAGAAGAGCTTAGGAATGGCGCTACTTCAATTCGAAATTGCAAGGACAAATTAAAGTGGCATGATCAGCTCCCTTAGCCGGAAGAACTTCAGGGGGACCACGTCTACATGACTCCAAACTCACACTTTCGGGCAAGCTCAAATCCGGGTCGTTGGACCATTCATCATTCATCAAGCATACCCCAATGGTTGATAGGTCACCTTTCGATCCAAATGATAATAGAGTGTTCCGAGGTCGATAGAAGAGTATGCGGCTGCTATGACGGGGAGGAAGTTCTTTGGATAAATCGGGCTACAGGGGGCTTCTACGGTATCTTAGAAGTCACTTGATTTTTTAATTATAATTTGGTGCTTAGTATTGTTTTTGAACAAGTTTGATTTATTGTAGTCTTTTTGTGATCATTTTATTTCCCCAGCTTGTTTTCTTTTGAAAATTTAATTTCTCACATTTGTGTTGGCAACCCATGTGATTGCAACCACTCCACGTGGCGCCGCTGTCAGGCTGAGGACGGTCTCAGCCGACTGAGGAGAAATACCACTTCCTACACTAACTTTTCATTCTACCCCATTCAGGACAATGGCATACTTGGTTGGGGAGAGTTGGTGTTGAAGTGATATTCCTCTTGTTGATTTCGAGTTCTTTTGTACCACACCTTTCGGCAGCCCATTTTATGTTTAATTGGCTTATATTTACTTCATTTTGAAAAAGCTGAAAATTTTGTGAAATACACCGTTATATATATCATACATCTCCATGTTTCTACTCTTTTGCAACCAATTTTTTGCCCCCATTTTTTGTATGGTTTGCCTCTCCTGTGAGTTGAAAAACTGAAATACTGCATAATACCATCAATGCTAGACTAGTTCCATGCATGATTGAGTTGTTGGTCGGTTGAAGACCCTGGTATTCAACCCTTGTCTTCCACCATTAGCTAACCAAACACACAGTGCACTTCAATTTTCTTCATTAGGCTGAGAAGTTGCATACCCCCCCTTGCTTTGCAAAACCTGCCTTAGCTTCGTTGACTACCTTTAATAGGTTAAGGACCCCATGAAAATAAGGCCAATGTGTCTTCCAAAAGAAAAAGAAAATGAAAAGAAAAAAAGAAAAGAAAAAGAAAAAGAAAGAAAGAGAATAGAAAATTCATGGTAGCTTTGCCTTGGCTTCGAGCAGTCCGTGGGGTCTCTGACCTTTAAAGCCTGAATCCTAAGCCAACTGGTTTGGAGCCACCGACTTGTGCTTCTTCATGGGTGGATGGGTGAGGTTTAGCGAGTTGTAGGTGCTGGAAATTTCGAAATCATTAGGATCGGTGAAATCGTAGAGTTAGCGGTCGAAAAGATCCTTTTGACTTGATGCCTAAACCCAGTTGGTTGGGAGTCATCGGTGGATCCCCAGACGGACTTTGGTGAGGTTGAGTTCTTAACGTGCATCTTGTCTGATGAAGTGTGAAATAAGAGTGGAACGGTCTATTTAGGTTAGTGAAATTAAAGCATTTAGCGTGAGCTTGGCTGGTGGGGGGAGAGCGGTTGGGGCTTGTTGGTAAGCTGATCACTAAACACTTAGATTTTAGTGGAAGTTCAGGTTGATTTCCTTGGAATGGATATACGAAACTTGTTCTTATGTGCTTTATTCTCCCAGTGGTTTTAATAAAGGTCCCGATTTTCCTCTTGAGGTAGGGCATTACTTATTCTACTTTTTGACAGAGGCGGTCCTCTTTTCCATACACATAACCTGCATGATCTTCATGCTTTTATCATTGCTAAGGGACTAGCAATGTAGCCGATTAAGAAGTGATTAGTACCCCGAATAGTGCTATTTTGAGCCTGAGGTTTGAGCACTTTTGTGTATAGTAAGTCGCTCTTAATTGATACATTGAGGGTCTACGACTTTGCTACTAATCATTTTGTAACTATTTTTGTAGTTTCAGGCCAAATACATTATCTTAATCCAGATTCAAACCGCGATGAACCATTGAATTTGAAGATCATGTCCGAATGAAAAGGGAGATTTGGGCAAAATGAAAGAAGAAGGAGACCACCAGTGGAAATTTGGCGAGTTGCGAAAATTCACAACACCATTCGTAAGTTCTGGTACAACTCGTGCAGGTTTGGCGCTTTTGATCAAGCTTTGTTTGGCTTTGTAATTGCTTACGATGTAATTTGGTTCCTTTATACATTTTGTAATTTCCTTAGTCACGAGCACCTATCTCAGCTCAATCAAACGTAACATCAATAAACTTTGAGTCCATCGATCACTCGATAAAATTGGGCATACCACTCTCCTCCATTTGCTGTGTGATTTTCTCTCCTTTCCTTGATTTCTTACTCCACCACAATCAAGGGATGTTCGGCTAAAACCCCCCCATCCTTGAAGGGGAAGGCCACTGGGTGCCAGTTTTGAGGTAAACTAATTGTTCTCTTACGTTTCATGTGAGCATTTATGGGTGTTTACGTTCACCGCTTTCTGATAGGTTTAAATCTTCAAAACATGCCCTCACCAACCTGTATTTGGCAAGCTTTTTGGGTTCAGTGTATCATAGATCCTGATACCCGGTTAGTTAATCTCTATTAGTTCTTGTAGGGCTGAGTTTGGGAGACAATATTTCTCACACGTCTAGGGAGCATTTATGCTCATTAAATATACATTGTTGAGAGGAAAAATTATAGGGTTTAGGTTTTAAAGCTAAACGAAGATCAGGTTCGGGAAATGGCTATGATCATCCTCCCCAACGTGAGGAAAAAAACCCGAGGACATGTTGGATGACCAGACTCTAAGCCACAATGGCCCGATACTTGAGTTCTTTTTCTAATTTTATTTCAATTTACTTTCGATTTCCATAGTGGTTTTACCTGATCTTAAATCAAGAGAAGCACCATTTCAATCCAATGCACCTATTCTCTCATGAAGAAAACTGTCCCGAAATTATTCGACCCTGAACCACTATCTTCTTGTTGCTCTGCACTATGGCGATGGGTGATTTATAAATATTATTGGTCGGAACACCCTCTTGTAGTGCGAATCAATTATGCCACTACATTTCAATTCCATGTCTCATATGTAATTATTGCCATATGGATAATAACTCATGTAGCATGGATAATTATGTAAAAGCAACATTTGTTCAATTACTGACATATTAAAATATATCAACAAGAACAATCAAGCAGGTTATCACAAAATCAAGCAATAACACTTCAAAACAATCCACAATTTCAGATCATAAAATTATTACATACACCGTAAAAGCGGGGCACAATTAGTCTCGCGTGAACTAGTCTGATTCGGGCCACGACCGGTCGTTAATGAACCACGAAACACTCGGCGAAATGCGCAGAAATCGAGTTCTAAAGAAATCCGGACACAACAAATAAATAGCCCAACTGTGGTAGACCTTGGAAATGGACCATAACTTGGGCTGTAGAAGTCCAATTTGGGTGATTCAAAAGCCTCCATCAAGTTCACTAATGCAACTACAATTTACATGAAGGACCCGAGTTCTAAGTCCCTCGGTTTCTCTGAAAATCAGTCCTAAAATCTGGCCAGTGTGTAGGATCAAAATAGGGTGGCATTCCCATATTTAGTCCCAGCCATATTTATAGAACCCAAAACCTAACCCAGCCCTTATGGTGGAAATTAGAAAAACCAAGTATGAAGAATCACACCTCTTGGGAGTGTAGCCCTAGTGAATATCTGATCGAAGGGATTCATTGCGAACTGGTTTCCTTTTCCATAACTCTCTCTCACTTTGTACCTCTCTCTCTTTTTCTTTTTTTTTTCCTTAATTTCCTTTTTGTTGCTCTCCTCCTCTACGAACTAATTTCCCTCCCCTTTTATAGACTTCTCCATTGACATGCATGTGGACACATGACTTGCCAATGTCACACATTTACTTGCTTTGCATGCCTTGAAACATGAAACGCCGTATGTCTCGACACCCCATTGCCTCGAAAAACGTGAAATTTTGGCTATCTCATAATTAAAAGAAATTCGCTTGGGTAACTAGATTTCATGAGACAAAATCAACAGCGAGGTCCGTTTTGTCATCCGAGATCTAGAAAAATTCTAAGTTTACAACCTATATTATAGTGGCAAGTTCACCATGTTTGCCTCTTTTTTTTTTTGGAAAAGTTAAAATTTACTAGGGTTTTACATGTCATCTCCCCCTTGAGCTTGAATATAAGGCTATGTGGGCAGTAAAAGCTTAAATGCGATTTTCAATTTGCTAAGGAAACATGATTGAATGAAGTTGAGAGAATGAAGCTATAATGCACCAGGGATCTATAAAGATAAGTATAAGAAATGGCATGATCAGAGAATTCTGAGGAAAGAGTTCAAAGTAGGAGATCTAGTCGTACTATATAACTCCAAGCTCAGATTATTTCCAGGAAAGCTAAGGTCTAGATGGAGTGGTCCTTACATAGTGATTGCGACGACACATTTTGAATTGAGTGACATAGGAACATATTTGGGAATGCGTTCCAAAGTGAATGGCAAATTCAAAACATTACCTTGGAGAATTTTGAATGAAGGCAGCATGGGTCGAAATGTTGGAAAAATTGATAAAAAAAAAAAAGCGCATGAAACACGAGTCAGCTAAGTAAGCAGAAGCGATTCTTTGAGGTAGCGGTGTATTTTTGTTGTTAGTGTTAAATTTTAGTGGAAAATCATTCAGAATCAGGAAATGCTTGCCGAAGATTGATAAATTCAAATTTGAGCATAAAGGAAATCGCTGTGAGAATTTTCCAATTCTTTTCTTCTTTTAAATTTTGTTTACTATTATTTACTTTTAGTTCTAGTTTGTTTTTATGTGTTTGAATTTTATTTGATTGATTTAAGTTCTTTGATTTTCTTGGTTTTAATTTAGTTAGATTTAATCGATTAAATAAACATGAATTTTGAGATATAAATATCGTTTCCATTGATATATCTATGAATAGTTGCGAAGATTTCTTGAATTGAGTATCTTTGAATGAATGAGAAGTAGGGAAAATGCGGAATCGAGAATGAGAAATGCCTTCTCAAAGTGTGACGTAATTCAGTATCATAACATCAGTTCAAAAAAGTTTTCAATGTGCGACATTGACATTTCAATATCCCATTCTCATAGAGCCAAACACATCGAAATTCAATGATTGGCATCAAGGCGGAATCATGACATTGCGTGATGTCGCGACATTGGGTGAATCACTTAAAGATTTAGTCGATATCATGACATAGGCCACATGAAATGCGTGACATTGCATCCTGGCTCCAGCGACATTTCTGATATCCGACATCGCACTTAGGGCAACCTCCATATTTAAGAGAACACTTAGTGAAAAATTTAAAATACAAACCAAATTCTTCAACCTTTTGAGCCCTAACCTTTTCCAACCTCCATTTTTGAAACCAAGAAAAATGTTTGGCCCTAGATCTCCTACCTTAAACGAGGTGATTGGAAATATTGTAGAAGATGTGCTAAGAGAGAGAACCAAACAACCAGAGAATCAAGAGACTATTCCTACTAAGGAAGTTGGGGAAGAGACATAAGAGGTAGAGGTTGAATTCGGAGAAGCGAGAGTCTTTTTCACTAACAAAGGGGTGAAGGCTTTCAAGAAGATTCTCGCAAAGAAAGGGGGTTTAAGGAACTAATTCTGCCCTTCAAGGAGGAAGTAGAAAGAAGAGGATGGGAGATGTTGTGCAAGCATTTGAAGCTGGGCAGAAGAGCCCTAGTAAAAGAATTTTACTCCAATCTGGGAGAAAGAAGGAACCTAACTTGCTATGTCAAGGGGAGATGGGTCCCTTTTTTATCATATCTTGGACTATGCAGAGGGGAAAATCTTAGGAAATATCCCCCACCCCTCTTTGATCACACTCTTGTGAATCAAAGGGGGTGTAAAATTCATTGAATGCTGGAGTCATCAAAGCTCCAGTGGAGAGTGAGGGGGGAGAGAAAAGAGAGAAGACAAAGAAAAGATAGAGGGTAGAACCTGAAATGCCCAAGGACCAAGCTCTAACAACTGCTCCTGGTGAGGATGACAACAATGAAGGGGGTGGATATGGGGCACATTTAGAGCAGCTAGTGCTCTCCCCCATTACAGACCAAAGAATTCTAGCTCAGACTGAAGTTGAAAATTAAAAGAGCTCTAGTGCAGATCAATTGTCTGCATAAGAGCAAAGGAAAAAAGAGAAGAGTAGAGCTACAACTGAAGCCAACAGTAATTTTGAGCTGCTGGCCCTGTTGAAGGAAATGAAAGTAGAAATGAGAGAGAGAGAGAGAGATAAACATATTAGGGAAGAGCTAAGGTAGAGAGACAACCACCTAGAAGACCAAATAAAGAAAAGAGAGAACTCTCTAGCAGCAACCTTCCAACAAAGAGATGAAGAATGGAGAGAGAAGCTGGCTAATAGAGATAGATTAATGAGAGCTGAGCTCAAGGAGAGGGATAAATCCTTCATTAATGAGCAGCTAAAGAGGGATCAAGAACTATTGAAGATCATGGAGGTGAGGGAAAAAGAGATGGAGCAGAATTTATTGCAAAAGGCTAGTGCCATTGGCTATCCGTACAAGGAGCACCAGAAAGAGATCAGGGCCACCATTCAAAAGAGGGATTAAGAGATGGAAGCCTCGCTGAACTATAAGGAGAAGCTATGGATTGAAAGTTTAGATATGTGCAACTCTAATATGATAAAAATGTACAATGCCCAAGGTGAATTTGAGGGTGCACTGAACTTTATTGGAGGAAGGTAGAATGAGTTGATCAAGTTTAATGCCAAGATGCTAGAATGGTTTAGCAACAAGCTGGTAGGAGATAAAATGACTGAACAACCTCAAGCTTCCATCTTTGACTTCACACCATCTCATGCTAGTTATCAGTATGAACCAGTCAACCTCCAAACCTCCAAATCCCAGCATAGGAAAAAAGAAATGAATCAATTCTCTTCCTCTCTTTGTAATTCAATTCCTTGTAATTAAAAGTATAAATGAAAATAAGTTTCTAAATCTGTGTGCCAATGTGTCTATCTTTCTTCTTTTCTTCTTTCTTGTGTACTTTCAATTATGAAATCTATGAAGCATACTCAATTTTGAACTTGTTAAATGTTGTAATAGATAATTAGGCATGTAGTTGTACTGAATGCATTGAATGGTTGAGCTGAAATGATAAAAAGGCTGAAATATCATTGTTTGAGATGTTTAGGCAAAAAAACTGGAAACCTTAAAATGGAAAAACTAATGTTTCTGGAATCTGTGCAAATTGTGTTTTGTGTTGAATATTTCTGCATATTTGTACAATTCTTGAATGATGTAGGCTGTGAGTTTTTATGTTTGGTTGAATTGAAATGGTTATTGTTAAATTGCTTGTGCTGTGATTATTGGTTGGAAATGAATTGATTAATCAAAATGAGTTTTTGAAGGTTATAATAGCTAAGTAATTTGTTTTTGAACCAAACCAGAAAATATGCAGATGAAATTGGGCAGAGTAAGTGGAACAGAATTGGAAGTTGTGATGTCAATGACAAATAGGCTAAAATTTTAGGTTATAAAAGACTGAAATTGATTTCAATGCTAATCAGGCTGATAATTATAGTTTACTTGAACAATACAGTTCTAATGACTGACAGTAGGAACATTGGTCATAAGTACCTTGAAAATCTATTATGCTTGGTTAGGAACACCTTATTGGACTTACCATCAGTTTTGTCTCAAAAGGTCCTAGAACTTGTTATATTATAATTTAAGGTTAAATCCTAGGTATCACAACCAATAGGAAATGATTTAGGTCATCCTTGGATGGTTTGAGCCTTTCATAACCTACCCTGTGATATGCTATATGCATATACCCTAGTACATTATTTGAGCCTAAATGCCAATTTCATCATCAAAACCACATTAAAAAAAAACCTTAACCATTCCTAAAATTCTAACTCTGTAGTGAAGAACCCTGAGTTTGCCCAAAATTGCAAAATAAGTGCAGAAAAGGTGATCAAGATGACAAGTTTAGAGGAGTACAATTTTGAAAAGTAGGGAAGGATGAGAATTAATGATGTGGAGAGAAAAGAAATGGAGAAAAGATGTACAAAAAGAGGTGCACAATAGAAAACTGAGAAGTTAACAAAAAATATGCCAGTTTCAAGGAGGAATTTGTTTTGCCTTGTAGCCTTCCTCCCTTAAGCAATTAAGTTCTATACCTAGCACCCTAATGCCAACTGGTATGGGAGTTGCTGACCCAAATCTTATTAAGGGGTGATAGAAAGTTAAGAAGGCAAAACATTTCACCATTCATAACATTGAACAAAATGAAAAGAAAAGAGCTTATGAACTGGAGAAACCGAATTCGAAACAGAAAGTGGAGAAAGAAAAAGCCATAGTGGGAAACAAGTAAACAGATGCACCAAAACAAGTTTGGGGGTGCTTTTGAAAAAGTTTTTAATAGAAAAGAAAGGATGAGCAATTAGAAAGCAGAATAATGAGAAAATATGTGCAGTTTGGGTAAACTTGAACCTTAAATGTCAAGTTTTCTACCCAAGTACCCTAGCCATAAATTACAAGCTTAAAAGACCTATTTGATCCTAAGGGTTGTGTTCTGCCTACATCAGTGGAGAGTAATATGACCAACAAGTCTATGGGGCCTAAGTCACTCTGAAGAGACCATTAATTTGTTACAGTGTGTCTCATAAGGCCACCTAACTTGCAAATTTGTCATAAAGGGAAGACCAGCATACACTAACTTCGGAGGTCAAGAACTATATTTTTTTACACTCTATGAATTTTCTGCTAATTTGAATGATCTACATTGAAAATCTTTAGGATTCATAAATGGAAGCTTAGTTGGAATTGATATCACAACTGACATCTCATTGAATCCAAATTGCTGATGTGATTGAGAAGATAATTGAAAAGAAAAAAAATGTCCTTAAAAATCAATTTTAATTGTTTGAGGACAAACAAGGAGTCTTTTCTTTGCTTGAAGATAAACAAAACTTTAAGTTTAGGGGAGTTTGATGAGTATAAAACTCATCTATTTTTAAAGCCTTTTTTTTTATGTATATTCGAGGCTTAAAAGTTCAATTCAATGCAAAATTAAAGAGCCTTCACCCAGATTTGTGTTTTGCAGAAATTTAAAGAAAAGAAGCAAAATCAGCAGGTGCGTAAAAGGTAAGCAAAATGTACGTCGCGGACATCGAATGAAAAATGTCAGGATATCACACCTGTGTGAGTCACAACACAGTTGAACAATGTCGTGACATCATGGCAGTCACGACACGGATGAAGCAATGTCGCGACATCGACATCAAGAAAGCGCAACAAGGCAACATAAGCGAGGAAAGGCGATTAAAACTGAGTCATGATGATTACCAAGGCATCATAACACAATTTTTAATGTTGTGACAACTTCACGTCACGACATCGTCGACTCGGGTCGCGACATTCGCTGAAGTGAGCAAGATAGAAAAGTTCAAAGTCGTGACATCAATCCAATGCACGACATCAACATTCAATGTCACAACATCATTATTCAGAATCGTGACATCAAAACAAGGTTGTAAGAGTAAAGACACCACTCGGCGTCGCGACATCGGGCCGACGATATCGTAACAATGTCGCAAATATCGATATTCGTGAGTCGCATTGTAATGGACATGCAAAAAGAATGGGCCAGGACATCAATACGCAGTCACGACATCGAAAGTTAAGCCATTGCATCACAACAACAATGTCGCGACATCAGTCACGACATCAGCCACGACATCAGGCGCGATTAGGGTAGAAATTTTGGGCTTTTTTAGGTTCGCATATTCTGCCTCGTTTTCAAGGCCCAATGATTAGAGCCTATAAATAGAAGCTCATAGGGTGGAGTGCGCAGCTTTCAGTAAACTTTGAACGAGCCTTGGGCTTTTGAGGAGGAGCTGAAATCTCTTTTGTATATATTTTTCTTTTCTTTTCTTTTTATTTTTCTTTCTTTCTAGAATTAGAGTAGTCGATTTGAGCTGAATTGTCGAGTTGCGATCATTGTATATTGAGTTTCATTTATGTCTGAACTTAAGTGGAATTTGGAAATTTTTATGGAATCCAGTTTAGTCAGATTGATTACAATTTCAATGAATTTGTTTGATCAACTAGTCATTGTCATTTTTGATCTAGTTATGCAAGGCTGAGCGCCCTTTGGGAAGGAATTTGGTGTTTTGATGTATTAAATGATGTTTTGGGCAAGAAAACTGGATTGATTTAATTGGTACTACTCTTGTAATGAGTTGTTTTGAATATTAGTGTTCTATACCCAAAAAGAGCTGTATCTGTGCTATGATTTCCAAGATCCCTCTGAGTGACACAGAGATGGACTACCTAAGAGCAAGGAGCAGTAACTTAGGGGTATATTAGGTTGATATTTTTAGAACTAATGAATTCTAAATATCACTTTGATGAATCACTAGTGATGTTCTAACCTTTGACTTCAAGGTTCCCTTTTGGGTGACACCAGAAATGTGTTCCCGAGGAATAAGGACCATTTGTTTATTAGTTAGTTTAATGTTTAGAGGTTTCATCTCAATTTAGTAAAATAATCTCGATCTCGTGTTAGCTAAGATTCTAATCAAGGAAAGAAAGTTTCTTATTTGAATTGATGGATGAGGTACCACTTGCATTGGAAAAGGCTTGTGTTACCCTGTTTATGGGGGCAAACAGTTTTCAGTCCTAAGAAATGGTTGTGAAGTACTGGTTTAGGAAAAATATCTAAATCTTAAAGAGGATCCTAAAAGTAGCTATTTAGACCCATTGACCTGGTTTAGGAATATGGTAAGCTAAATAGAAAAATGTGTAGTGTCAGGAGGTATTCCAAGGCTATGTTATTCTACTCTTGAAAAAATCCAGGACTCATGCTCTTAACGGTTCTACATTTAGGAACTATGCCAATCGATAATCAGAATACTGGTCCTTTCCCAGTGTTATTGCTACTCAGTGAACTTTCTGATTCTACTAGATTAGATTTATTTTTCATTAAAGAACAGTATACAAAAATTCTTTCATTCAAATTATTTTAGATAGTTCAAAATTTCAAATTAGGGGTTCAAATAGTGATGATCTTGAGTAGTAGGGGTAGTTGATCTTTAGATTTTCTCATCAATCTCCGTGGGAATGATATTCGGACTCCTAGAGTCCGCTTGATTACTTGTATAACCTGTGCACTTGCTGTGAATTAGACCAAATTAAATTTTAACAACAATATTTTAGAGAAAAAGCAGAAAATGGCTTTTACATCATCTGGTCTACCTAACAGCGACACTCAACTGATGATTTTTGCCTTTGAAATTGAATTGAGACTATCGCGACTTTCCCTTCCAATCTTGTGTTGCCAAGGTCTGTCCCTGTCCTCATGATGTACAACTGTTGACCTCTGGAATGAATGTCACGACCCCATAAGTTTGTTGCGACACTATGAGTTGCTGATTGGTCTCAGGGGTGTTGTGATATTGTCATGACATTCCTGGTTGACACTCCTTTTGTATGAATGTTGTGACATGTTTTGAGTACTCTGACACTGTTCATTTGTTTCTCCAGGGACTCTTCACGTTTGTGTCACGACATAAGCTAGCCGTCACACGAACTTTTTCCATTTACTAAGTTATGTCAGCGATATGTTGAGGTTGTAACACCTCAAACAGTACCCTAATAGTTTTATGGCATGTTTAAAGTAAAATGGAAGTCAAATCAGGTTTTTCGGGGCACCATGTTAAGTGTGAAAAAGGATATAATCAGAATTTTAAAAGAAGTACAAAGGATAAGTGGTAAATTATCAACTTAAGGACATAAAGGACATTAAGTAAGATGATTATATGTTATTGAATAATTATGATAAGTTGATGTGCAATTAGAACAGAAGCCAGAAGAACCCAATAGCAAAAATTAAATGTGGAAGCCAAATAAAGAGACAAATTTGTCTCACAATTGGGGAAAAATCCAATTTGGGTACGGGAGAGGTTAGGGCACCTGTTTTTTGTGGAGAAAGAGATCAAGTAGCTTGTGCTCTCCATTGTTTTGCTTAGTTTTAGTTCAAGCAAAGAGAAAGCAAGGTTTTTGCATCTTTTTTGTACAATTTAGTAGAAGAAAGAAAAGAGAAGGAAGAAAAAAGCAAGTTGAAGAGAAGAATCATGCAGGACTCCTCAAAGATCAATTCTTGTGGTTTGTGTTGTTGGTAATTGTTAGCGGTCGGTGGTCCTCACTGAGAAGTTCGTAAGAAGAAATGTTGGCGCTTTAGGGATGTCACAAATTTTCTCCTAAACCCCAGTGACTTATTTGCATTAACTTGGCCTAGTGTTCGATTTTTAAATTCCAATGAGAGGAAACCTAACACATGTGACTATATTTTAAAAAAAGATCCTAAGTATTAATATGACTTTAAGACCCTATAATTAGGATCTAAATCCAGTTACGGGTTCTATTTTTGAAAACAGAGAAATTCCTATTGTTTAGGACACATCTTGAGTTTTGGTACTCCACATTTGATGCTTTCAATTGGAGAATAACCATTAAGATTGTAGCTTCAAATAAGTAGAAGGAACCAGTGTCAAATTATGGAGTTAAGACCCCTGAAATCCGGTTTTACAGTCGGTTACCCGTGTAAACTGGGCAAATAGACCAGTTTGGAATTAAAATGCTATAACTTGAGTTTGGATGATTCAATTGGAATGATTCCAATTTCTAAATAAAATAGATTAATATAGGAAAAAGTTCATGAAGGAAAGATGTTGAGATTTTGAACTCATTGTACCCAGAAATTAAGGGACGTCGGACCCTGTTTTGGGAAAGGATTTTCATGTCCTCTCCTATAGGATTTTGAGACATCTAAATGTCTCTTATATACTCTCAAAGTATTCTTGGAGATGGTTTTGTATGAAAATAAGTCATTATAACTTAGCTAAGTGAGATAAAAAAATTGACCTAAAAGTTATATGATTTAATGCTAAATAATATGGAATAAATAGAATGAAATAATAAAGGAAATGAATTCTTGCCATGTGAAGAAAAGAGAATACATGTATAGTTTGGTATATAACGTGAAGATGTAATACATTCCTATGATGATAAGATATGAAAAGTGCCTTTATGAATATGAGAATGGATAATGAATATTTTATATGCATACATGATAACAATAGTTATTCATGTATGTTGGATATGTAATCAAAACGTAAAACCGATTATGCGTAAGCTATGACCATGTAGATGGATGGAGTTGACATGCCTATTAGTGGATACAAATAGTTGTAACATTACAGCATGCTAGTCAAGCCTGCTTGGTCATTACCGCGACCCCGCTTAATATACAAAGACAAAGACGTATAGAGATCACCGCCGCGTATAGTGATAGTGCCTGGTACATACAAGCCATTTCCCCGATCCACTTATTTGGAAAATGCAGCATGACACATGTAAAAGAGATGAAGATATGGATAAATGAGATACTTAATCATAAACATAGAATTAATTTGTAATATATAACGGAAATATAAAATAATATGAATAGTCAATAATACTATGACTAAAATTATATGGAATTCGATAGACAAAGCACATGAAGTTGGGCATAGCACAGAGATTACATAATGAATTAAATAATATAATTGTGGTAAGTTCATGGATTATTGTAACTACAAGTTTATAAGTGATTATATATATATATATATATATATATATATATATATATATATATATATATATATATATATATATATATATATATGCATGGGAAGTTGTAAGGAGTATTTAGAATGTGATGATTATGGTTAGTGGTCATTCATGCGTAAGGATCCTCACTAAGCTTTATGCTTAGCATGGGTGTTTATCCGTGTAGGTACCGAGGGGGCGGCTAGAGAACAGAACATTCCACGTCAACATCAAGGGTCATCTCAGTGATAGGTGCTCACCTGCAATGTTTCTATTTAACGTGTTACTTTGAGCAATATGTTGTATATAAACTTTTGGGTACAACGAAAAAGGATTTGTAAATAATATGTAAGGAGGAGTTTGAAACACCCAAATAGTGGGGCATGATAGTATGGTTTTGTAATATATGTTAAATTATATGATTATATTTTTAAGGAATGTTTTAGAACCGTCAATTAATCGTGCTTAAAGTCTACATTATGGACACCATTTCCTAACACAGAGGTGCTGTGTCGGGGGTGTCATAGAGGTGTCGCGACATTTGTCTGCTTTTCCTTGTTCGCCTACACAAGAATAGGATGTCGCGACCTCTCGCTCTTCCCCCGCTCTAGTTAATTAAGCACATTTTCTTGCTTTTTTTGCTTATTTTAATATCGATTCCTATAAAACAGTAACTTTGGTGAAGATTCCATAATTTTGCATTAATTAAATTAAGCATTAAGGCCTCAAATATACATGCAAAAATGGACTTAAAGTTATATGAGTTTCATACTCATTAGGTATCTTATTTAGAAGAGAGGGATTTTAGTCGCACTACAAATCCGTCGCTAAATCAAAAAAATCCGTCTCTAAATCATTTAGCGACGGATTTGCGACGGAAAAAATTCAAGAGGTAAAACGCTCGCAAACCTTAGCGATCGAAGATAACTGCTTAAATTTAGCTTACCTGATTCTCGATTTATCGCAACTTAGCGACGGAAATTATTAACTGGTTGCAACTTAGCTACTGGTTGTAAATGTCCGTCGCTAATTTAATTTCTTGAACACGCTTTAAAATCGGGACCGACTGCTCGGGCTAGACCGTTGGATCGTCGACCGAAGGTTCTATGTGAGCCTGACGGTCCAACCTAACTCAACCACGAAAAGCACTCCAAACACTAACCATATCACAGCCCAATTCTAACTCAGAGCCCAAGAGCTCATATTGTATCCATATAAGAATAGCAAGGGCATATAAAGACCTCAATTTATCTCTATCCGATGTGGGACAAGATTGGTAGTCTATATTAATTTAGCGACTTAATCGATAATCCGTCGTTAAACAGCGACTCCGCACTGGGCGAACTGTCGCTAAATAAGCGTAATTTTAACCGGTATTCGTCATAAATTAGTGATCGATGGCATCTGCCGCAAATTAGCGACGGCATTAAGAATCTGTCGCTAAATTAGCGACGGCACTAAAAATCCGTCGCTAAATGTTCCATAAATGACTTAACCGAACTGGCCGCTATATTAGCGACCACTAAGAACTGGTTATTAAATTAGCCGACTGCAATAAGAATCACGCTAAATTCAACGACGGAACTGATAACTGGCTGCTACCACAACGACGAACCGATAATCCGCCGCTATCTATTAGTTCTTACCAACTTCCCGCTTATTTTGGCGACTTAATATTATCCGCTCAGAATCGTCGCTAAGTTGGTTGTCGTTAATCCGCTGCTAAATTGTAATCTTATAAAACTGCATTAAAATCCGTCAAGCAAATCGGTTGTTTTTGTAGTGTCGTAAGACATGGGTAAGGATTTAAAGGCAAGAAAAGGCATGTGTGGAAAGAGCAAATTCAGAATTTTGTACTTTCTCTCCTTAGACATGCTTTAATATTTGTATTATATATTCTTATCCTAATTTGTGGAATCTTTACAGTTCTAGTGTAAAGCTCCAATCGAACATCTATTGGAAATTCTAAAGCCCAAAGGAACTATATTGTTGCTAGCTTCTCTTATACTCGATTATCCTTATGGTCTTGTCACAGCATTTGACATCAATGAAAAAAATCTATTGTTTGGCTACACTACTTTGTCAAAAGTAACTTTGAGTTGCCATTGCATAAAAATGATATTATATATATATATATATATATATATATATATATATATATATATAATTACTTACAAGATGTCGAAAGAAGATATTCTAGTTTGTATGGTTATAAAAATATAGAGACAAAGAAAAAACACTATAACAAAAAAGACATTTGTTAACATATAAATTATTGACTTAATTCCATATCTGTTTTTATAGGTCATTAATTTAAGAAATCTTAACTTATATGGATCTTTTAAAACTTCCTTAACATATGATAAATTCAAAGAAAAGCAATAATAACACATGAAGACCATAACTTGACTTATATTTTATAGGTCAAGGTTTGGATTTTAATAATAATAATAATACACACACACAATATTGGCTATTATTATGGTTAGTGTTATTATTATTATTATTACAATTTTTTGGATCGGGTCGCCTTTACTGGCCCACAATCCCTAAAATTGATATATGAGAAAGATGCCATTTATCCCTCTTTTTTTTTCTTTTTTTTTGATAACCGTGGATGTCCGGGCCAGCTTACGCACACCTCGACTAATTCCACGGGCCCTGGAGCGAACAATCAGATAAATACCCCAATTCCCTAAAGGGGACTCAAACCTATAACCTCTGGGTACCCAACCCAGACCTTTACGCCATCTGAGCTACCCCTTGGGGGTGCCATTTGTCCCTCTCTTGTTCTCAATATCTCCTTCTTCTGGCTTTCATTCTTTGTGGTATTATCAAAACTGAGGAGTCTATCATCGGTAGCTTCGATATCGAGCTCATCGATCGATTCCTACATCGGGAGCTTCATTAGCTTGGTGTCCAAGAGCAAGATCAGATATGAGAGTGTTCTCTACAACATCAACACGGTGGAGTCCAACATCAAATTTCGAAAAGGTATTGTCTTTGTTTCATAGGGATTTGGTAACTTTGTTGTTGTTTTCTTTGATTTTGGTGATTTCTCATTGCGTTTTCTTTCCACTTCTCTAATTGGTGAATTAGGTGGGAAAAAAAGGGTTTCGCGATTGTTGTTTGTCCTTGTCTTGATTTTGTGGGTTTGGTTGTCTTTGATGTCTCTTACTGATTTGAGCATCCTTTTGCTGCCAGTTGGGGTTTTCAAGAAATTTATGTGATGTCTCTTACCGATTATGATGGATGAGTTAGGATTTGAGGAAATGATGGTGCTTACATTTTCGAGTGTCTTCTGTTAGTCTTATTTTCTAGAAGTTATATATTATCTCAATCCAAATTTCTTCAGATTGAAAATTTGTGGGATTTCTAGTGATTAACATATGATAGTAACTTGAATTCTCTTACTTGTTAAAATTGTTTTGCCACTTTCTGGCTTTGGTTTATACTATGGATAGATCCAACTTTGTGGGTTGCATTAAACCTTTCCCTTTCCTCACTTCCCCCTCTATTACGTTTAAATGGGTGAGAATGGTATAGACTATGTAGCAGAGTTGGACTTATGGTTCATTCTGTTGACTATGGTTTTGAATGATTAAAGTTGAGCTCAGAGGAGTTTGTTTCCTGTGTCTATATCCTTAATCAGTACCTTTTTTTTACCTCCATTCGCTTCACTTATAAAAGAGAGCAAACATTAGTTAAATAGAAGTAGAAAGTTTTTCCTTTCCTTAGTTGTATGATGCTTGGTAAAGAATATATTCTGCTTGGTTTACCAATAAAAAATATATATAATTGTTCGATTATGTTTATTTTTACATGCTTATGGTATTACTGGAAGCTTTTTTTTTCCTTGGACTTCCATGAAGTTCAGAAGCATGTTTGTGTGTTTATATATTTATATATTCAGTTATTAATCCTTCTTTTGAGGTCTTGTGATGGATGATGATTTTCTAAATGTTTTAATTTTTAATCTTTGCTTCCTAGGTGATACTTTTAATGGCTTAATTCCTATATTGCGTAGTCCTAGAAGCCTTGAGGCTTGGCTCAAGTGGTAAAGGGATGAGAGAGTTTATAGGTGTTGCCAAGTTCAAGTTCAAGTGGGGACAAAAATTTACTTATAAAAAAAAGTCAAGTCCTGAAAATATGATTTCAAGTGTGACTTAGGAAATACTATAACATGTTTGATTACAGGGCTTCTAATTATTACGGTGGAAGAATTTGCTTGATTATAATATGTGGTGCTTAAAGAGGTTTAATGGTCATTCTAAAAATTCCTAAATAGTTTTTTTGTTGAAACTTTAACTTAGATGTGAAATTTAGATCGTATAATTTCTCATAGATAAGCATGTTGTCTTGTGGTCATAATTCATGTGTCTCCATTTGTGTAAGATTGTTCAGTAAAGAGCAGTTAAGCAAGTTAGCCCTACTAAATAAATTCGTAGACGCCTAATCTGAGTCTCGGTTGTTGTTTCTATCATACCTCTGCAACACTTTATATCCACCCAACAAGCTAGCAAACGTTATTGTAATTGGATGAGCTCTATCTCTTCCATCATTCTATTTGTTTTGAGAAGTTCCACAAATTCAAGACTGGCAGCCAGAATTAGGTCAGTTCCAAAAGTAGAAAGGCGTTGGATCAAGGGCATCCAAAACAAGAGTCAATCTTCCAAAATTGCTAATTAACACCAATATATATATTACTCATTATATTATGTATTGAATATATTTGCTTTTATCCATCAAAAAAAATATTTTGATATGTCTTTTTTTAATTTGTTTATTTTTATCTTTCTTTAATTTCCTAGACTAGTTTATTTTTATTTAGTTTATTATAGTGTGATGGTGTTGATGATGATGATGTAGTAGTAGTAGTAAGTCTGATGGTGGGGTTAGACTAGTTTATTTTTTTCATTATCAAGTGATTTAATTTTTTAGTTCCTTTCGGGCCTATAAATTTTCTTTAATCTTAACATCTAATTTTTCAAGTCCTACTATTTGTGATCCGATCACAAAGGTTGTTCCTCAACGTCATGCTGGGTTTGATGGTAGCATTTATAGTGAAGAGTTTCCTGCATCTTTTCCATTGAGGCACTTTGGCGTTGATGGCTGGAATCGTGGCAGTGAGTCAATGTTTTCTTGTGTTAAACACTCAAAACTGAGTTTATTTAGTACTTGACTTCCTATGCTTAGAATTTTACCTTCTAGTGGAAAAATAAATGGATAATAGCCTCCATAGGGAAAATCTTACTTTGTTTTTTATATTTTAGATTGATCTTCCTTGAACCGAGCTTTTTTTCCTCCTATTGTTGTTTGGTTATTTACTTGCATGTTTTGCCAATGTGGCCATACTTTCATATAGAATTTTGCTACTTCCAAGCTCTCTCATTCTGGCCGTTTGTCTAATTTTTTAAAAATCTTTTAGTTTGAATGAGAAATTCATATAGGAAATAGGTCCAGCTATGTTCTGCTTCATCTTGTATAATAATATTAATCAAGGCAAGCATTATCTTCACCTTCAGTAGTATAATCAGACTAGCACGGATCTTCCCCTGCTGTGATATCACACACTAGTCTTGCCTTCGCAGGTTCTGGGATTATGATGTATGACTTGGTTATCTTAGTTTATGTGGTAAGAACATACATGGTGATCCACATCATTTCTCACTTTCCTTATTCAAAATAAGTACATATTGAGTAAGCACCATATGCATATAAGTCTTCCATTTTACTCAAATTTGCTTATTTATTTCTTCATACGAATAACTAAAAGAACATTGATGTTTTGACATATAGTTCTCCTAAGGAAGAGAATAAAACAATCAAGCAGTCTTTATGATTTGGAATCAAATAGGGATAAGCCTGAAGTAATAAATCAAGGTTTGAATTTTTAACAATGGGTGGTAGATCCGACTTGAAATAGGAAAGACTGAACTTGCATTTTAAAAAACTATTGGTTCCTATGGATCAGAAGTGTGAGAAATGAAATAGTTTTCAACGAAATTAAAATGAAACAATTTTAACAAATGGACACCTTAACTTGCATTTGTCTTTCTGAATGTTAATATGGATTTGGTTACAGCTCGATCTCTCCAAAGAATCACTTCATTTTAGATAATAAGAAGTAGTTAAATTGAAACATTGTCTAGATTAGAAGTTTATGTTGAATAGAGTTACTAGATATAAAATCGTATGTGCTTATTGTAATTGACTAAAAGACTTAACTAGAGCTGCACTATTGCACTATTTGATAAGAGATCTATTGAGTAAAAAACTGGTACTATTTATGAAATGGAAATACTCAGTGAAGTTTCTGTATCTCAAAATTCAGGATGCTGAAGAAGAGGCCAAGGAAGGGTGGCTTAGGAACTAATCAACAACACTAGTAGGTAATCAAAAGAAGTCAAAGTCATTCTGATGCACTAACGTTTGGGCTCTCTAACATTACAAACGAATGGCGATGGTAATAACCACGTATGAACGATAACGATCCCGGTCACTATTACGATATAGCTCGTTTATTATACGACAACACATTTTGAGACATCACGATCCCGATGACAATTTTGACAACGAAAGATCGACATCCGGTTTAACCCGCGATCATCGGCGCAACTGATTGATAACATGTCATTTATTTCGCGACTTATTACACTTCCGCGCAATTGGTTTGTTTGCCACATTTGGATGGAGATCGTAAATTAAAACATATTGCTTACCATTTCCAATATTATTCAAGAACTTTTTATAAAGCTTAACAAGGATGAATCCATATAGGTATGTTACTAGGGCTTCCTTAATTTGATCCATTAGCATCTAAGTTTGGTGCTTATTATTACTATTTAGTTGAGACTTGTATAAAAAAAATATATTTAGTTTGGATAAGTTCAGCCACATGATTAAGTATGATCTTTTAATAATTTTAAAATGGTCCAAAATTTTCCAAGATTTACTTTTATCATAAAAAAAATGATAGAAAAGAAGAAAACAAGAACCAGTCTAAGAATGACCTATGAAAAGATTGGGGTCAAGAACTTAGATCAGAAGTCAGAAGGCTTAAAGGCAGGCGCAAGAGAAGCTGCAGCCATGGTGCTCGTCACGGCCACAGTTCTCTCTTCACTGTGCACACGGAAAACTGCAAAGGAGTGTGCCTTCCCTGAGGCGCGAAGCTCTCCACAAGTGCGCCTCCGTGCATGTAAGTCATCTTCCTAAGATCCTTTCTCATCTTCCTTTTCATTTTTTCTTTATTCCTCTCTGCCGGAATCGGGCAGAACGAAGGTTCCTGTTTTCATAATCTAGTACAAAACGACGTCGTTTAGTCTCTCTGGGACATAAAATGACGTCGTTTTGGCCTTTTTATTTTTTTTTTTTAAAACCTATCCAAAATGACGTCGTTTTGGATAGGTTTTAAGTCACTTATCCAAACGACGTCGTTTTGGATAAGTGATTTAAAATAGTTTCAAAACAACGTCATTTTGAAATGCCACAGTCCAAAACGACGTCGTTTTAGAATGCTTGGCTGTTAAAAAAAAAAAAATGTTCTAGCATCCAAAACGACGTTGCTTTGTACCAAAAAGGGCCAAAACGACGTTGTTTTACATGAAGAACCTTAAAACTCGCCATTTTGGTGCTCCAACCCCCATTTTTGCTCAGTTTCAAGCCAAACAAAAAACCTACATTGCCAAAATGCATAAGGGAGCGTAAGAAGTTGAAAATCAACCAAAATAGCCAAGAAAATTTTGGAAAAAGGAAAAATCTCTCACTTCCATTGGTATTTGCTTCCTTTCTCAACTTTTAAATTTTTTTCTTCACTTTATTGATGATTTTGGTTCATGATTAAGCTTATGTAAATGAGTAATGATTATCATGAGTCATGACTCATTTATTTTATTTTTGTAGTAAAATGACATGACTCACATGAGTCATATGACTCATTTGATTTATTTTTTTTAAATATTTTATAATATATGTCTCAATTTCTATTTTTCAATTATTATTGTGTTGTAGTTGATTTGTTTCAAAGTTGGAAGAAGGAAGAATGGATTCTAATGGCAATGAAAATGAGACTTAAGTTGGCTCTACAACTACTTGTGGAAGTGAAAGAAAAGACCCGGGATGGAAATACGTCCAGTTACCTATACAATTATTTGAATATTTTGTGATAAGGTAACCAAGGGAGGCATCTATAGACACAAACAACATCTTGTTGGTGGACATAGAAATGCCAAAAAATATACGAAATGCTCGGTTCATGTTAGAAAAGAGATGGAAGATTATTTGAATGAGAAAAAGAATCAAAAGGAGCAATTGAAAATGAGAAATGAATATTTGTATGAAGATTTTGAAGACATTGATGAAGAAGTTGAAAGTAGAAGAGTTACTTCTAATGTTACACATGGAGGAAGTAATAGGGGTAGAGGTAGTGTGAAAAGATCAAGAGAGAAAGGGCCGATGGATCATTTTTTCACCCCTACCCGGAAGCTGCCAGTTAAAAATAGAGGAAAATGACTCAAACTACTATGAATGACGCCTACAAGAAGGAAGCAAGGGAAAGAGCTCTTTATTTCAAGGTGGATGTATGATGTCGCCATTGGGATGAATGCTACTATGTATCCAATTTTCCAACCCATGATCGAGGCTATTAGTCAATATGGGAGTGGGGACGTAAGGGATTCAAGTATTTATGAGGTAAGGGTTACTTCACCTTAAGAAAGAGTCGAGTTACAAAAGATTCCATGAAGGATCATGAAATGGAACGGAAAAAGAATGGATGCTCTATTATGCTCTGGATGGATGGACCGGGAGCAGGAGCGAAGAACTTTGGTAAACTTTTAGTGAATTGTTCTAGTGGGAACCATGTTCATGGAATCGATGAATTTTTATTTTAAATTGATGCAGACTTTGAGAGAAGATGCGTTGAACTACTTGATAAGTGGGTGACCGTTATGAAGAAAATGTAAAGGATAACTTAAGAAAATGTAGTTCGTTATTCATTTATAGTTACCTTTGCTTATAAGACAAGGTAATAAATACTACTTCCAAGACTTGAATAAGTAAAATTGTATTGATTTAATATTTGAATGATGTATTTTAATTTATTATATAACACATGTGATATTAAAAAAGTGGCCTAATTTGTATTGGACACCATGCCGCACATTGCATTGACTTGATATTAGAAGACATCGGAAAGCTACCAAACATCAAGAGGACTTCGAGAGAGCCATATCACTAAATGGCGCATTTATAACCGTCAGTCGCCAACATGATGAGGTCTTTAATCGACAAAGGGAACTTCAAGCAGTTCGCTACATACCATTTTCCACCGCTTATCACATTGTCTCACTTACATGGAGCAAAAATAATTTTGAGAAGATGTTCACTAAGTGCATTGGTCCCGAAAGTAAACGGCAAAAGGAGCATATGGGAAGAATGTAGCTAAGACGCGGCCATAATGCCTTCTTTTGGAATATCATATTTTGTTTAAAGATTTCAAGTCCTCTTGTTTGCGTGCTTCGTCAAGTTGATGGTGAAAAAAAAGCTCATGATACATATATGAAGCCATGACTAGAGCTAAGGAAACTATTGTGAAAAAGTTTGCAATGGAAGAGAAGCAAAGAGATATTCAAATCAGATAGGATTCAGCTTCATCGCCTTACATTTTAGCGCTAGGTACTTCAACCCGTAAGTCTTCTATGATAAACCCAGAGAGTTATACATGAATCCATTATTAGAAAATTATATAAATGCTTTGAAAGAATGATAAAGGATGTTGATACACCTAGAGAAAGCTCGTGGATCGAATTGGAATATATATATATATATAAAGTAAGGAGTATTTTGAAATGGACTAATTATTAGGAAAAGGAAGACCAAAGCATCAAGTAGTGACTCAATTTTTTTTAATCTAATTTATTATATTGGTATTTTAGATACTAGAAAATAGGTGAATTATTCTGCATTTCAACACAAATCATTTTATACTTCCATTATCTATAATACACAAGCCTAAATGGTGGACTTTATTTGGAGCTTCAGCTCCAAATTTGAAAAAGTTTGTCGTGAAAGTCCTTAGCCTAACATGTAGTGCATCAGGTTGTGAAAGGAATTGGAGTATCTTTGAAAACGTAAGTAATATTATGTGCTTTAAAAAACTGTATATTTCTAAGTTTAAAAATATCAAATATGAGTAATAAAGTATTTATGTGTTTATAACGATATCCATACCAAGAGGAGAAATAGATTAGAGCACCAACGTTTTGAATGATTTGGTGTACATCAAGTATAATCGAACCTGAAGAAAAGATACAATTTAACGTGATACTCATTGACCCAATAATCTTGAAAGAAATTGGATGAGTGCAATGAGTGCTGATGGGGAAGAATGGATGAGCAAAGATCTACACCATGTGATGCACAAGATGATTTAGTGTTTGATGATGATGACTTGACATGGGGTGATGTTACCAGAGCAAGGGAAGCTGAGGAGCCTAGATTTGATACTAGAGCTAGAGCAAGCTCAAGCGTTGCCATCATCATGGGAATGACAGCTTCAGTTTTTAGACCCATGCCTCTCTCTTTCATTAATAGATGAAGATGAAGAAATAGATTATTGTAAAGAGAGGTGATGAGGAAGGTTACAATGATGATGATGATGATCATTATGGATGTGGGAGGATGAACGAGGATCGGTTGTCAGGGACAAATTAGTTATTTTAATGTGTTTTGTTTTGATGATTTATGAATTTGGACAAGGGATATGTGCTCGCATGTTGACATGTTCATGATAATTTCTTGCGATTTAGAAACTTACGATGGGATTTGTTAATGGTTTTACGTTTTATGAATTTTATGCTTAGAGGGTATTGTTTATGTGTTTTTGGCTGATTGGATTGATATTTTATTATACCATTGTTTTATTTGATTTATATTTGAATATATATAGATAGGTATGTATGTATAATGAGTGTTTCACATAAGTTTTCCACGCCTTGCGCTCTTAGTGCCTGCTTTCTCAACTATGAGATTAGATGATTCAACTTGCTGCCAACTTAAGTTTACTGTTTGGACAAAGTCAACAAAAGTTGATTAGAATTAGGTCATAAAAAACTATCAATATGATAATATTCGGGTTGATGTTGATTAAAAGGGCAACCAATTAGAATCCGAACCCTTAAATTATTTCTTTATAATTAAAATATATTATCTTTTATTTCAACAAATTAAAAAAGTCATGGGTTCATTAGACATATATACCTTATCTTGACTGTGACAAATAGTCAATGAAAGCCTTTTTCCTTGTAGTGAAAGTTCATTAGACATTTTAAATAATTTCATAATTTCTATCATGAATCAAATTCCAGCTTGACACTTCAGGAGTTACTAAGTTTTCGTTCCATCACTATTATCTATGAATGTGGCTTGCATCTAAATTTGAGTGTTGCTTATTCAGGTGTTTTCAGCCGTGGAAAATTTAGTGTACATGGATGGTGATATAAACAACAAAGCATTACTTGCGCTGTTCACGTGCAGAGTAATTTTTGCTTGCTTTGCTCAATTATATTATATTAGGGTAAAACTAAAATTTTCTTACAAATTCTATTGCTGACTAAGGTGAAATGAAAAATATTTATAAATAGTTGATAAAATATTTGCAATTAGGAAATGAATTGGAAAAATAAGAATTTTGTTTTCATCAGAAATGCAAACCATTTCATTCTAAAGAAAAGTTACAAAAAACAAACAAGCTTATATACTTTCTAATTGTTATTTTGTATTGAGAAATACTTATTATTTTTCAAAGTACGAATCAAATGGACTAGTAAGTTTTATTTGGGAGAATATAAAAATACTATATAATATTGATCGAGGATATACCATGTTCCTTCATTGTAGCCATTTTTTAGGTTCAATTATAGAAGAATTTTTTGTTGTACGACACATATTTATTGTCAACACGAAAGTTAACACATAGTTAACATAATTGATTATTCTTATCTCATTCTTATGTAGTTAACTTTATTAACATGTGATATTGAATATTTATGTTTATGATATTAAAGTTCAATATGTGTATTCTCTTATGAAAATATTTTAATTTTTTATATACTTTTTATTTGTTTGTTGTTGTCTTATCTTACTAGGTGCATCAAAGTAACTTGCAAGAGGAAGACAATTATGAAGAAATAAAGACTAATTCCTTTTTTAGTTGCTTTTTCCTACTTTACCGATTCCTCTTAGATCTCTCTTTAAAAATGAAGTTTCAGCAGTAACCACCACTGTAGTGGTGTCTATAATATTCCTGTATATATATCCGAGTCCTATTTATCGGGTTCTTATACAATTTCACTATTACAAAACTCTATATTTATATACAAAAACAAATCCGTAACCTACTTGGGGTGGAATTTATTGTCGTGGTTACCCGCTGACGCGAATGCCGTGAATGTCCTATTCTGACCTACATCGCATGAACACCCGTGCTGTTTATAGCTTAGTGGGAAACATATAACATATATGACCACTTGCAAGGATCCTTAATTTCAAAAGATACATACACAGTTTATAAACATATACTTTTTTACATATCATATGCATCTTTCGTATCATTTGCATATTTCATGCCTTTTTCATGTGTCATGTTTCATATTATCTTATATCATCTTGTATCATTTTTTTTTAATGCTTGTATATTCCAAAGATGTGGATACGGGAGATAACTGTATATACACGAAAGTATCATTACTGTACGAAATAGTGACCTATGCCTATACTATATGACCCAAACGGGGCCTTATATACCCAAAGGTATCATTAATGTACGAGACAATGACCTATGCCTGTATTATGTGACCCAAACGAGGCCGCTGTAATGACCCAAACTGGGCCGCTGTAATGACCCAAACGGGGCCGCTTTAATGACCCAAACGGGGCCAACTTATAACTTGTAATCCCTCATAAGCAATGCCTACTTGTCTATCCACTTTGGATATATGCAGGAAATCAGGCTTATTAGGTTTTTATCTCGAGTTAGTGGATATATCATACTAGTCATTTACATGTTTGTATTATCGCTCATGTGTTCATATTTCATATATCAACCCTTCTTTATTTATTTACTTACTTTACACTAAAATATTTCTACAAATAGCTTCACTTAACAAATTTTCACCCAATGGGGGGTTCAAATTCTGAATATTACTAATTTCAAGGAGATTATTATTCTAGAAGTCTAGTTTACCCAAAAATTTGAATCACTCAATTTGGATGAATGAAACTCAACTTATGGCCTAAATACCAAAACTGTTCCGAAACACCAAAACTGTATTAGAACTGAACTAGAATTGACCCGAAAACAAAGCCTCACTTTGACGAATTTTCTGGGTCCAATGGGGTCCAAATTTGAATACACTTATTTCAAGGAGATTTGTTCTCCTAGAAGTCTAGTTTACCCAAAAATTTGAATTACTCACTTTGGATCAGAGGTGGCCATGTTATGGCCATGAAAAAAATGTGGGTTTTGGAAATTTTTTGACAGCATCTCCCCTAAAACCCTAACATTTATTTTATACAAACATTCCTCAATTGAGGATCACAACCAAATCAAACAACCATATAACACGTTTAGAAGAGTTAGGGTTTTCCTAACTCAAACATAAACAAGGAAGGGAGTTTGGAGGAGTTTCCAAACCTTGCTTTTCTTCTTTTTGAAACAAATCTTCATCTCTTTCCTTCTTCTAAATTTTTGAACCAAGAGGAACCAAAACCATGAATTGCACAAAATCCAAATGACCTCCTTTCCTCTCCACCTTAAATTTCACTTGGCTTCCTCTCTTTACAAATGAGAAAATATCTCATTCAAGACCAAAATTTGGTCTTATCTCTTTTCCTTCACAAGGCCCTGTTTGGACAAAGCAATTTTTGGTTTTTTTTTTTCACTTTTTGCATTTTTAGTCATTTATTTTTCTTTCTTTTGCAATTCAACTTCTCAATATTCTATTTTGGAATGTAAACTTATTATCTTACTAATTCTCAGTCCTTAATGTGACATTTTACTATTTTACCCTTGACTCTCGCATTAATTTCGGTTTTATCATTTTTTGTTCTTAGCAATATAAATTCCGGAAATATACAAATTTAACTTATTTTAAACCCTAAACATGTTATAAAACTGCTTTTGGGGGGATTACAACTGTGACGTCCCAAAACTTGAACTGCTGACTCACCCGCCAACTCCACGGAATATTTGGTGGAGGTCAGTCAACCCACACTATTCACAAAATCTGGGTGGTCTCCTGTAATAGAGCCTCCCACCAAGAACCACCCGTCTCACACAACATCGTAAGACACATACATGAGTAAAAACGGCCACTGGGCTCCATACAACAATACTCACTACATACACTAACCATACCATAGTTTATTAATAATTTACTTATAATAAATATATATTAAAGTGTTTAAAATATCTCAATACATGTATCCAACTAAAACACCAAAGCCACAACCCAACTTTCTTCAAAATCGGCTCTAGAATGAGCCGTCTCCTCGTACGCTCCCTGTACCTGAAAAATATTCTCGATTGCAGGAGCTAATGCCCGCAGCTGAATCCAATCTTAATGGTTACTTCCACCCATGCATATGCAATGATCCTATTGTAAACACACATTCAAGAAAATTGCGGATCTTACTGAATGTCTAAATGTCTGCTCCATGTCTCGAGTCTCACGACTCCCTCACACTTGCCTATGCCATGTATGAGAAAAACATCATTCTAAAACAAAACTTGTTGTTTTCGAGGCCAAAGACCGGAAGTGCCTGGTGAAAAATATGGGACTACCCTCCGAGGCGAATGTGTTGGAGAACCTTCCAAACAATACATGGGCTCCTCCGACGTGTAATTGTAGGACCATCTCCCAACACCATTCTACGGAAAATCATCCTGTGAAATTCCTTTCGCAACCATGTTCGTTTTCTTTCAATTTTTCATGTCATGCACACACCTAATTTCTAGGTTACCCGGTTGCATATGAAATGCATGCTAGCTATTTCAACTATTTATACAACATATGCTAATACACTATCATGCATATATATCGACATAAATTAATCACACAAAGCATGTTATATGAATTTCAACCATTATACCAGTGTTAGCTTCAGGCTAATGAACAACACGGCAATTTAATTTCAATTACTCAACCATACACATTTTCTCACAAAAATATTTTGTGAACAATATTCACATGAATGCTGAAAACCCCTGTGTTGTCGTTCACGGCCAATCATCCAACATCTGGCCTACTCAGAATCAATTTCAGCCATTCCGGCCTCAGTGCACACCACAATACAAAGGAGCCACAAATCAACACCCAAGATGCCCAAACAGTCCGTGCACTGTCACGGACTGTCCAAAAAGGCTCCAACAATTTTCACATTTCGGTTCCAAGTTTTGGAACCGATCAAACGGCCGTTCAAGGCCTCAAACCAACTCAATCATTACAAAACACTTAAATAAAGTGTAACTTCAAGTAGGATAAAACCCCTATCTCACGGAGTTTGTCGAAACTCAAAGAAACCGGTACCTATGTGTTGCCCTCGCCACGTAGAACGACTCTCCTTCTTGCTCCGAAGGAATCTGACGATCGGATTAGCAAGAAATCTAGAGAGAAGTCCCTTACTCTCTCACTAAAACATAAATCCAAAGAACCCATCGTGATCTCCCTTCTCCCATCGTTCTTTTGGCCTCTTAAGGTGAGATGAGCACTATTTTGGACTTTTGTCCCATTATCATTTACAATTTCCATCTAATACCAATCATGTCCTGCTTTTGGATTTCTTGACATGTACACCCTACCGTCCATTTTGATCATTTTACTAATGCAACATGTGCTCACATGAGTACACATTATAGGTGACTTTGTCACCGTTATTTTCGCTTAGCACTAACATTTCTAAAATTTCAAAACAAAATTTGAACCGCTCTGATTCAATTTCAAGATCTTATGTGTTGGTTATATTATGAGATCTATTCAACGTGTGAAACTGTTTCATCATTCGAGATCTAGAAAATTTTCGGATTTTGACCGAAATTACGATTTTGCCCTTTTTTCATAAAATTGGAATTTTCTCTGTCTTACATTCTCCTTCCTAAAAAGAATTTTCGTCTCCGAAATTTACGCATACGCATCCAACCACGTGCATATGTAACCTCACCCAACTCCAAGATCAGTGCCTGCATGTCAACTCTACTTAAGGTCACGATTACCGATAACCCAATGGTCATTAACTCATTCATATGTCAAGAATGACATCGACACTCCAATACGCCACTCCTTTTAAGGTCCACCACGAGCGTAATCATCGAGACCCCCGACTCACGATCTCGACATTACTTGACTAACTCTCACTCTACATCCTAGGGAAGAAATCTCATCATCTCGTGCCTTTCTAAAGGCCCTTCAACCTTTTGCCCAAATCTATCACGACTCCGCGGCAAACAATAACGAACATGATGCAAAATAGCGCGTATAAACGCACCTCGTATGTCCGGGTCAGACCGTATGCTCGGGCCTTCTAGCACGATGGCGACACGCCCGAATCCCGACATCCGGCCTCGCGGCTCGCACCGATCTCGACTCCACACTCGCCCTCCGCTCCATCCGCGCCGCCGGAGGCGCCGATAGCACCCTCGCGATCAAACTGTTCTCCGACCCCCACTGTAGCGCTGTGGAATGAACCGCACTCCTTCGTTTCTATGGCTAATCGAGACCGGTGGCCGGCCCAAACTCGATCCCCCCGCCTCGGGGCAACTCGCCTCATATGTCCATGCCGCGCAGTAACACACACCGGGCCTGTACCCGACCGGGCAACTCTCATTCATCCCCGCGCCTCTGGATGGGCCGCGACTCTGGAACCCTCGTGAACTAGAAGCCCTTTACTTTTTTCCCGAACTAGAAGAAGATCGACCTCCTTCCTCTTGCTACAACACCCGCGCATCCCGAAAGGGCTTCTCTGAGCATCCCCACCCTCTCTCATGGTCAGGGCTGTCCCAACCATGGAGTCCATATTCAGAAGCGAAGTCCTACATCCCCCGCCCCGAATGGACAACTTCAGCCCATTCTCGAATCTCCTAACTTTGGCCATGCTTCAGCTCTAGGAACCCCGAGCCTTCTCGTGATGCCCAAAGATCTGGAAAATACTTACCCATGAATACTCCTCGAACCGCCCATGTCATCATTATTCTAGGTCTCTAGAGGCTCGCCCATTTCCACCATACTGCCTCACCTCTAGCCGGAACGCAGCCTAGCCGATCCCGGTAGCCACGAGGTAATCTCCATAGCCTCTAACACCTTCCCCTCAACTCGCATGAATCAAATGGTCCGTCACCACCTGATCTCCTCCCGTGAATGCCTGGGAGGATGATGCTGGCCCTAAACCTCTAGAGGCTACTCGACCTCCCGACCACCGCTATACCACCGTTGCGGATACAGCAAATGGGGCCGCAGAATAATTTGGCAATTTTTAACAAAGGCCCCGCCGATCAAACACCAGGGGTGCCCGACCAGCACTCGTGGACGCCCTCATCTCCTCGCCCCCCACCCCACTAGCCATCTACACAATTAAAATGGTGGTTAATACACGTAGTATCTCTTAAGGCATAAACACAGCCCGAGACAATTATTCATACATTAAAACAACATACTAAGTCTCCAGATTCATAAGCAATGCAAGACATAATTCCATTTATCAGATCATTTTTATCAACAAAATTTTATTTTTTAAAATTTCATTTTTACAAAATTTTTATCTCATTTTATTTGATTTGATTTGATTTAATTAATTTTTTTTCATTATTTTTGTTACTGGAAAATACCTAAAATATATACCCATATTTTTCTCATTTTCTAACACCAAATAAATTTATAAAAAATTTATTTTATTTGATATTTTCGCTTTACAACCTGTAAAACCTAAAAAAATAATTTTCTTCTATTTTTCAATAATAAGATCTATTTTGTCCAAAAATTTCTCAACCTTAAAACTCTCGATCTAACACTACACCTTAGTGTTCAACCTAAATTTATTAAAATTTTATTTATTATCTCTATAAACCAACAAATTTATTAAAATTCTATTTCTTTATTTTTGTTCTAGTTTTTACATAATCAGAAACTCCTAAAAATTTTCCAACACACTAAGTGCTAATCACTAAGCACACCCTTCACATCACATACAACATGGTATACACACCATCACACAACAATACATCACATAATCACATGATCACAAATAAAACACATGCAGTGTTCTAGTTTTGTCCCGTGCCTTCCTAGGTAATCTCATACCTAAACCTAACATCAAGCCACACAAGTGGTGATGTTCTTAAACGATCATATCAGCTCAGCTCAAGCCCCGTATTCGCTTACCTAAGTTCTACACTCTAAGACCGTGGCCTAAGCCTGTCCCCAAGCCCGGTAATTGTGTACCTAAGCTCGATACCAAGCCGTGACGCCCAAACCGGTGTCCGTTGATCTTCACCGTCACCTGCGGAATATTCGCGGAATGCCTGCACCCGACACTATTCACAAAAATCAAAATGAAGCCCCTTTGTACTGGGAGCTCTACCCAAGAACCACCTATCCCAACATCAACATCGTAATATTACATACATGAGTAAAACGGCCACTGGGCCCATATAACAATACTATCAATATACACTAATCCATATACCATAGTTTCAAGAGTTAATAATGTACTCTTATACAACATATATTAAAAGTTTAAAAACATTCTAATACATGTATCCAACTAAAATACCAAAGCCACAACCCGGATTTCTTCAAAATCAGCCTCTAAGATGAGCCGTCTCCTCGAACGCCCTCAGACCGAAAATAATATTCCTCGACAGGTGAGCTAATGCCCAAGAGTGGAATCACCCTAAATGGGTTATCCCACCTAAGTGCATATGCAATGATCCGATTTAAACACACACATTCAAGCAAATTATGATCCTACTTGAATGTCTAAATGCTCGCTCCCATGTTCCCGAGTCCTCAATTTAATTTCACACCCTGCCTAAGCCATGTATGAGAAAACATCATTCTAAAACAAAACTTGTTGTTTTCGAAAATACACTACCGAAGTGTCAGTAAAATATGGGATCATCTCCGTGGCGAATGTGTCGAGAACCTTCCAACAATACATGGCTCCACGTAATCAGACCATCCTCCCAACACCCATTTTACTAAAATCATCCCGTGAAATTCCTTTCAGAACGGCGGTTCGCTTTCAATTTTTCATGTCATGCACACACACCTAATTTCTAGGTTACCCGGTGTAACGCCCCGTTCCGAGAGAGTGTACAGTACATGATACTGTAGTGGCGTATATGAGCACTAAGTGCCATTGCAATATTTTTCGGAGTTGTTATAAAGGATGAAAATATGAAATGATAATTTATGGAACCCGGAATGTTGTAATAAAAGAAAGGGTTAATTTGTAAATTCCCAAAAAGGATGTGAAAGCCATAATTTGAGAAGATAGGATGCCAAAAATTGAAATAAAACAAGTTGATTTGCAATAATAAAGTGCTTGAGGACTTAAAATGGCAATTAAAGGAAATATTAGAATGTAAAAGAGGCGAGACAAAAGCCAAAAAATTCATTTGTTCTATTTGTGGTTAGATAAATGAGAGGGAGAAGAAGGGAAAATAAGAGGAAGAAGAGTGAAGAAGAGGAAGAAGAAGTGAGAAGGAGAAGAATAATCAAACCAAGGCATGTTTTCATCTTGAAATCATGGGTATTTCTTGATTCCTATGATTGGTTTGGAGATTTGTTCCTTCTTTCTAGGTTTTATGGAAGAGATCACCAAACCTGTATTTGTTGAGGTTTTGTGGGTAAAACCCCCAAATTGGTGTAAAATAAACATAAATCATCAAAATTATATGGTTTTATATAGAATTAGACCTTGGCTAAATCTATAAGAGTTTTAGATTTTCACCTAGGGTTTTATGGTATGAGGTTCCAAACCACCAATACAAGTACGGAGTTGTTTTCGATGAATTCATGATGAATTTCAGGTATTATGGTTAGAGAAGTTGTGAAGGAAGAGAATTGGTACCAAAGTAAGAAAAAGAAGCAATTCTCGAAAAATTCCTCAAGCTATATCATCAAACAGCCGTGACTGGTACAAATTTCTTAATATCGCAACCCAGGCATCGGATGTGTTAGAGTCGGCACGGCATGCCCCATTAGAATGACCACTCAGATGTCGTGAGTCGCATCGCATAAGAAGGCCCAAAATGTCCGTAACTGTGTATTTGTATATCATTTAAATTCACACACACCGATCGCATAGGAACCTTATTAAATGATTGAGAGAGGTTCAAATAAGATTGGAACTCGACGACCTTGGCGATATTGGTTAAGTGTGAATAAGTGTTGGTTGTTAAAAGCGACTTGCGTGTGAAGTGCGTCAAGTATTACGTTATACGTAGGCGATTAATTTGTTCGCCGTATTCATTTGAGTGTGTAGGCTAAAATCAAGGGTGGGAAACATTGTGGAATCGTGCTCAAGTTTAGTAAGCAGAAAAGGTGAGTGTTCTAAACCCATTTTCTCAAATACTAATGCATTATTATTATAAATCGTTTACACCGGTATTTACGGTTTCAATTATTAAACCATATTTAAAGAAAAACAATGGTTTTGAATTATTAAACCATGTTTCAAGTAGCGGGTAATCAAGCAAATGGTTTTGAGTTGTAAAACCATATTTCAAGCAAGCGCGGCAAGCAAAAGTATATTTCGCGAAAAATGTGCCTAACTAAAATCCCTGGGCCTTAAGAAAACATACCGGGTCGAAAGGTGGCTCGCACGCGTACCCGTGGTGCTAGGATCTCATATGTGCATTTTAGATTTGCTCCTCGGCCTGGCAAACTTAGGTCATGCATCATGGCATTTAAAGGAGACCGTGGCATGTACAGGAGTGTGGTTAACGCTGCTAACTAAATTATGGTGATGGTAAAACCCAGTCACTCCACCATATTTACTGGAAAAGGTGGAGTGAAGTGTGCCCAAAGCCCTTTCCACACAAAAAGGAGCTGACTCCAGTCCAACCCACCATCTGGCCAATACCTGCACCTTGTTCACTAGGGTACAAGAAATGTGAAGGCCTCCAGTTGGTTGATGATTTATGAGCATGCTATACGTATTTGAAAAAAAAATCAACCATCAGGTACCTGGGCCGAGCCTGTGCTCCCGTGTTTGTTTTGGGTTAAATGGTCGAGTCCGTGCTCCCGCTTTTATTTCAAAAACGAGCGGTTGAGCCAAGGCTCCTGCAGATTTTAAAGGCAACGGTTGAGCCCAGTTCTGCTTTATTTTAAAGCATGCTACTGGAAACAGTTCCGTGTTTATGAAATTTTTTTATGAACTTTTAAAGCAAGAGATTTGAGAAAGTTTTATAAACTTTTAAAAGCAAGCAAGCAAGAGATTGAGAAAAGTTTTAGAAACTTTAAAGCAAGTAAGAAAGACTTCTGGAAAATATCTTGTAAAAGGAAGTTTTACAGTTTTGAGATGTTTTCCGAAAAAGCAAAACATTTTATAAAGCATACACTCACTGAGCTCGTTTAGCTCATTATTTTGTGTTTTAAAAACTATTTTTTAGGTACAGGCACTCCGGACGTTGGAGCAGATTAGGGTTCTCCTGACATTTAGGCTGCGTCAGAATTAATAATATTTTTGTAAGAATATACTTTGAATTTGTATAATGAAGCATATGTATGTACATAGTGTGGCTTTAAATGGTAGAATAATGTTGGTCACATATTTGGAAAAAGTGAAAATTTGGTGTATACAGATTTGGGAATATATCCTATATAAACTGGCTATGTCGAGGTTTTATCACGCTAAGATTTTACAAAATCAAGGTTAGAAAAGGAAAAAATTTTATACGAGGTTTAAGCAAGCAATACGGGCTTCATAAAGATGCGGATGTCTAGTCGTTAGAGGTAACGTCTGGGATTCAGGAGTGGCTTAGCACACCCGCCGCTAGTAGCGGGGTGTGTCATCACCCTATGCATAAGGAAATGCATTATGCCATTTCAACCATTTTCATACAACACATGTCAATACATCATCATGCATATATCGACATAAATTAAATCCCACAAAGCATGTTATGTGAATTCTCAATCCATTATACCAAAAATTAGCTCACATGGGCTAATTAACAAATACGAGCAATTCAATTTGAATTACTCAACCATACATATTTTCTCACAAAAATATTTTGTGAACACTATTCACGTGAACAAAGGAAACCCCTGCCAACGCTCACTACCAATCATCCAACACTCCGCTCTACTTGGTGAACCTCAATTTCTATAGCCATTCGCCTCATACACACCACAATACAATTTATCGCGATAAATCAACACCCAGATGTTCCAAACAGTCCGCAATCTACCACGAATGTCCAAAAGGCTCCAACAATTTTCACATTTCGGTTCCAAGTTTTGGAACGGATCAAACGGCCGTTCAAGGCCTCAAACCAACTCAATCATTACAAAACACTTAAACAAAGTGTAAATTCAAGTAGGATAAAACCCCTACCTCATGGAGTTTGTCGAAACTCCAAGAAATTCCAGACCTACGCCAAGGTTCTCGCCACACAAGGTGAACTTACTTTCCTTCTGTTACTGGCTGAACTGGACTGGCCGGCTTAGCAATAAATCTAGAGAGAAGTCCCTTACTCTCTCAATAAAACACAAATCCAGCAACCTACTACATCTCCCCCTTCTCTCCCACGTTTTCTTTTGGTCTCTTAAGGTAGGAGATGAGCACTATTTGGACTTTTGTCCTATTATCATTTACAATTTAATTAATACCAATCATGTCCCTAAGCTTGGATTTTTGACATGTGGCACAATCTCGGCCGTCCATTTTGATCATTTCTCTACTCATGCAACATGTGTCACATGAGTACATCGCATGACTTTGTCACTCACATTTCGCTTTTTCAAGACCCGATACTGATGCCTCGAAAAACGTGTATCTCCCACTGCCTCGTAGTTCGACGAATTGATGTGTTTTGTTAGATTTGCGGAGACGATTCCAACGGTGAAATCCTTTTTGTCATCCGAGATCTAGAAAAATTTTGGATTTTGACCGAAATTACGATTTTGCCCTTTTTCAGAAAATTGGAATTTTCTAGGGTCTTACAACAACTCTCCCCCCCTTAAAAGAATTTCGTCCTCAAAATTTATTACCGAACTGAACAATACAGTATCATGTCCTCACAAGCCAAGCTTCCGGGTTCCCACGTGAGCTTCCTCCCCGCTACGGTGTCGCTAGTGGCCACAAATCCGCACTTTTGCTTATTCCGCAACCCGTTTACCTCGAGGTAATATAGCTTTTGGCTCTTCATCATAGGAGAAATCTTGTTACACTTGCACCCCTTGTACAGGCAGGATATGCGATTCGTCTTATCTGTATTTCCTCAACATGGACACGTGAAAAACATCATGTAAGTTGGCCAACTCCAGAGGGAGTGCCAACCGATAAGCAACATGGCCAATTCTTTCTAGGATTTCATAAGGCCCAATGAATCTTGGACTCAACTTTCCTTTCTTGCAAAATAGTAGAATCTTCATCCACAGTGATACTTTCAAAAATACTTTATCTCTGACTTTATATTCAATATCTTTCCTCTTCAAATTGGAATATGATTTTTGTCGATCACTAGTAGCCTTAACCTCAATAATAACTCGAACTTTCTCTTCTATTTCACTATATCAGGACTAATAACCTTATGCTCATTCAATTATGTTCAACATACAGGAGTTCTACATCTCTTGCCATACAAAGCTTCATAGGGGGCCATACAAATACTAGACTGATAACTGTTGTTATAAGCAAATTCCATAAGAGGAATATAATTATCCCAACTTCAGGAAAAATCTAGTGAACAACCCCGAAGCATGTCTTCTAACACTTGAATCACTTTCCGACTCCGTCATCTATTTGTGGATGGAAAGTCAGACTAAAATCTCAAATTTCTAAGCACTCCAAGGTCGACCGTAATTCCTTCCAAAACTCGACGTAAACCATGGATCGCTGCCGCATAATATGTATATCTAATACCATGTAACTTGACAATTTCATTCACATATAGTTCTGCTAACCAATCCATGGAATAGTTGTTTGCCTTTTGTTATATAGACTAAACCTCTCAATTTAATACCTCTACAAGAGTCTTACAACTTTCCTGTGGCCATGTCAAATTGGACTGGAGTTTCTTTAAAATGAATAAAACTGGTTTAATGTTCTGGAATTATGAATAGGTTTAGTCTATGGCACTGCAAGTGCACAGGTCATACAAGTAGTAAAAATTGGATGTAAGTCCAAATATCATTCCCACAGAGATTGACTTGGATTCTCAAAATCAACTACCTTAACTACTCAAGATCCATACTATCTGAACTTCAATGATAAAGTTTATCAACTAAAGATTAAAGGATAATTGTCTTCAAGTTAACATAGACAACTTAGGACAATAAAAGTAAGCTAATAAACTTATATACACTATGATTAGTCGACTGAATCGCTTCAGAAAAATGAACACTAATAAGGAAGTACCGTGGAAGTCACTAATTTCAGATGAGATCCCATTTAAAACTCTATCCTAAATTTGGATCTGGATTTGTCAAAGATTCCTACTATTGATGTTTGAATTTCTCCTTTTATTTCACAAATTAGAAGACCCTGTTTCTCTCAAAGACAAGGGTCTAACCAACTACTTGTATTCAACATATTCTTTACAAGATTTGGGTATTTTTCTTTCTCAATATTTCATACCCATTTCTTGAGACTGCAGATTTCTTACTTCCCAAGTCAGGGGTATTGCAAGATTTCCACAACCTGATTGATGACTCAGCCTTAAAATCTACTGAATATCTCCCTTCCCTGATTGGGATTACAATAACACAGTCAAGAGTTTTCAACAGACATGAAATTTATGATTTAAATTGATAAATAATCCCTCCAACATTAATTATGAGTGAACTGGTATTTATCTGAACTCCTAGCCTAATAGTTCTTCAATAATAGTCCAACATACCCACACTAGGAATGTCTTAACTCGTGAATCGCCATCTCTGTGGTCACCCAAAGGGCCTCCCGAAATCGAGCAGATACAACTCGACAAGCATTTTGAAACTACTATTGGGAACAATTATATGAAAAACACATCAATCAAATAAATCCTCCCTAAATTCCAGTTACTTCCTTCTAATTTATGCAGGAAATACAATAACTAACAATAAATTCAAACTAGTGGAAGCTGCGCTTCAAAACCGCATTACAATCGATAATGGAGACCGATAAATTGCACTCCACTCATACCATGAATAAATCGAGAAGAGACGATTTGTAGCCAATCTAGATTTATTTAAACTCAGGTAGTAAATTGTAAAGAAATTGGAAATATCAGTTTCCACTCTTCAACATTCTAAATGTATCACGGTTCGGGGATCCAAGAAAAGAAAGAAAAGAAAAGAAAATCTATTCTAAAAATACATAGTGAGTTTTCTTCTTCCCCCATTCTGGGTTCCCAAAAAGAAAAGCTAACTTTACTAAAATTTGTGGTATTTATTTATAATTTCTAGAAATTGGCCCATCTGCCCTGTGTGGATTTCCCTAAAATCAATGGCCCAACATCGCTTTAGGTCGCGACTTCAAAAGTTTGTTGGGCGACGTAAATTCGGGTTCGGTTTGTTCACCGTCAGGACTGCCAGAAATTGGTTGCAACCTTCTTCTCTTTGTTCTTGCAATTGCTGAGTCAAGTACCGACGCTTTCTATCGTGACCGCTCTTCGCCAGTGTTGATTAGTGGTCGCCATATTGAATTTTTAGCCCGGACTATGTTAGTCGCCAGCAGTGAGAATTCCGTCATGACCCTATTTTCGGCTTCGTGAATCGGTCGCGATTCCTGACTGAATGTCGCACCCTTTATGTTGCGCACGTCATTCGCTTGTTCTTTAGCCTTCGCCAAGTCGCGACTAAAACCGTGGTCTCGCTTGTTTTCTTTGTCGCGACTTGGAATTTAGGTCATGACCAACATTTTCTTTTAATCATCGCACTTCATTACAACCTCGAACGTATGTCGCGACCATCCCTTCTTCCTTTCAGCCTAAACCTCACATTTCGCCCCCCAAATAATTCCCTTCAATTTTCTATTTCGGCTCCAGACCTGACTGCTCTTCTATTTGGAACATATGTCGCGACCTTCGATTTGATGTCGAAGACCGCCTCCTCGTTTCAGCTATGTTGATCTTTGTCATGTAATCTATGTTTTTCCTCGACCCTTCAATAAATTCTATGTCACGACTTCGCCCTCACGCGACCGCTGTATCGCTTTACCGCATTCATGTCGCGACCAAGTACGCCGACCATTTCCCCTCGCTTGTCACCACCGATCCTGGTCGCGCCTCCTTCTCATGTTAAGTACTTAAAATTGTTTCGTCTTTTCATTGTCTTATCGCGACATGGGATTGAGGTTGCCATCAACTGCTTTTCTTTCCTTTGATAAAATTTAGAGTGTCGCGACCTTTAAAAGTATGTCGCGACATTACCCGCCCATCCCGGTCGCAACCTCACTTCTTAGTCACAACATTTTTAACCTGCATTAACCATTCTATCGGTCGCGACATGAGTTCCGTGTCGCCACCTGTGATCGGGTGTCTCCAACTTATATCTTTGTCAACTCAATTGGCTGTTTGGCGTGAGACATTGCAAGTCCATTCGCGATTACTTTCCGGTCGTGACATTATTTCAAGGCGACCAACAATATCTTCTTTTGTGTTGCGACTCAAAACTGTCGCGACATTATCTTCTTTCTGGAAGTCCCTCCCGCTCCTCGGGTCTTAGCAAGTGTTCCTCTGTCGCAACAGCTTTTGTTTGGCTTGCCATCACTTCTAGTCGTGACCTGCATTCTCTATCGTGACTTCAAAACTGATGTGTTACTCAATCACTTGTTGCAACCTTAAAAATCTGTTGTAACCAGACTTGTTCTCCTTCGGTGTCGCAACCTCAAAATAGTGTCGCGACATAAAATCCTTCCTCAAGCCCTTCTTCTCGTCTCGTAACTTTGTCGCCATAAATTTTTCATTCAACATAGAGACTTCCGGTCGCGACCTTGATTCTATCACTTACCCGGGCTCTCTAATTGTTTTCACTTTTGATTTTTGCTGGAATTTTCATTTCTTCTTTAAATTTCTGCAAAATATAAATTTGGTAAATAGCACATATTTCTCCATAAAAACAAGCAATTACATTTTAAGAACAAGCAAAAAACTAGACTAAAAATTCAATGAGTTTTTAACTCATCAATAGTCAAGTCGGACTGGTAAGAAGTGAGCAGACTTTGTCAATCTGTCCATAATTACCCAAATAAAATCATGTTTCTTTTGGGTGAGAGGAAACCAACACAAAGCCCATAGTATTGGCGCTGTCTCATCACTAAATTGGAAGAGGGGATTAACAACTGTGAGGGTATTTGATGTTCAAATTTTACTTGTTGACAAGTCGTGACATTTAGACACATACTTTGATTAGTGCCTGCGTGCGCTATTAGTCTCTATTTATTATAGGTTTTGAGTGCTTTTTGTGTACTAATCATTCTAATTAACCCGATTTGCACATCAAGGTCCCTACTATTCTACTGATCGCATTTTGTGGCAAAATTTTGCAGTTTTTGCGAGCTAATTGTGCCAAAATTGTTGAGTCGATCCAAGCACGAAGAATTCGAACAACTAGCATTATAGATCGATACTTAAGGAAAGAAGAGTAGAAAAATGCAAGAGCAACTGAGCTACAAGGAAACTGGGAGCACCCGGGAAATCTCCCTCCGCCCGCCACTATTCCTCCCAAAGACTGCTCCATCCTCACGCTCGTCTCGGCTTTTGACGATGTGCCCTGTTTGCATTTTTTTTTTTGGTTTTTTCCCATTCTTTCTTTCCTCAGAATACCTTATGATCTTGTTGCTTTGTAACTTCCCTTCTCCTCGAAAGCAAAGATATGCTAGAGTCAAGGTCCTGCACTTTAATCAACTTCAATCAATAGCGACAGGAGAAGCCTCCCGCCTCCCGCCGCTTCTCCTTTCTCCCTTTCATTTTCTCCCTTCGTTGCCAAAAATTGACCCTCCAAGCGGATGACAACTGGAGGGGATGAGCCGCTAAAACCCTTCCTCCTTTTGAAGTGTATATCAAGCAGTGTGATCCGAGGCTACCGGGAGGTCCCCTGCTCTTCACACCATGTAGTCACTAATGCCCAGGTTCTCCTTTAACATTAGATTTTCCTCCCTTTTAGTCTCCTGAATGGTTATTACTGCAATCTTTAAAGCACGTGATGTTTAATGCTAGATCCATTGGATGTTTGTTAGTTATCATTTATGATCCATTGGGAGGCGAAAGGTGATTTCCGCTTTAATGACCGAGTGATGGCTAGTGGATGTCGTTTTTCCCAAAGGATAATTATTAAGGGGTTGGGTTTTAAAGCTAAATGAAGGAATCCGGTTCGAAATGACTATAGTGTCTGTCCTCCCCAATGAAAGGACCCTAGGAACCCTCGAGTTGCCCGAAATCAACGGTGGCCTAACACTTCAAGGGGTTCTATTTTACATTTTTTTTCTTATTTTATTTTCAACTTGCAAGCAACCAACCCTCACTGTTTTCATCAAACCTTAAAAATCCAAATTGAAATTCACCATTTTTGAACCTCAATGTAAATAATTTGTAAGAAGAAAAACACATCACATGTTCGACCTAGACCACTATCTTGCGAGTAGCTTTCTTTGCAGCGTAGGATTAGGATATAAATTTTGTTGGATTAGATACACCCCTCTTTGTGGCATGAATCAATACTACGTCACATTCTTTTCATCCCTCGCCTGTAAGTCTTGTTTCAAATCACAATTTACACATATTGTACCTCGGGATGCATAGTAGAAATACGGTATTGTGGCTTTCATACATCAACTTCTTTTTCAACTCCATGTCATTCGGTACACATAATCTGCTCTTGTAAAACAAACCTCCATTTTCATCTATAAAATAGTCAGTCTTGTTTCCATTGCTTATTAACTGTAGCTTGACATCATTCTTCTGAGCATCTCTTATCATCATTTTCCAATTAGGAATAACTCTCAGTTGAGCCAACAAGGCTCCATCATATTCAAATCTCCAATCACAATGATTAAAGGACAGAGCGGAAATCATTTTTCTACTTAAAGCATCAGCCACCACATTAGCTTTTCCTGGGTGGTAATTGATGAGTCAAAAACTCATTGAATTTTTAGTCCATTTTTCTGATTGTTCTTACAATGTAGTTGTTGTTTTTATGCAAAAAAATGTGCTATTTACCAAAATTATATTTTGTAGAAATTTAAAGCATAAATGAAAATTCTAACAAAAATCAAGAGTGAAAATAGATCAAGAGCCTAGGTGAGGTCGTGACAGAGAATCAAGGTCGCGACTAGAAGTCATACCATGCTGAATCAAAAGCTGTTGCGACAGAAGAACACTGGCGAGACTGTGGGAGGGACTTCCAAAAGATAATGTGACACGAAGAAGATATTGTTGAGTCATGACGGAGAAATAATGCGCGGCCGAGGAAAGTAATGCTAAATGGAGCTTTGCAATGTCTGTAGGCAATTCCCGGAGTTGCGACAAAGATTTAAGCTGAGGACACCAATCTAGGTCGCGACCTGGAATTCATGTCGCAACAATAAAAATGAGTTGTACAGTTAAAAATGTTGTGACTAAGAAGTGAGGTGCGTTGGATGGGCCTGTCGATGTCGCGACCACGCTTTTAAGGTCGCGACATGGGTTTCAACAATGAAAAGACAAGCGATTTTGAGTCATAATGAAAGGGAGATTGTGACCAAGGATGGAGTGGTTGACAACACTTGAATTGAGGTGTGACATATACGAGGAATTACATAGCATGAAAGCAGTAGAAAATAATACAGCTAGGTCAGGACATGGAACTGAAGTCGTGACATAGAATTTATTGAAGGGTCAGAAAAACATGATCACAACAAGGATCAATATAACTGTAAACAGGAACTAATGTCGCGACATCAAATCAAATTCGCGACATATATTCCAAAATAGAGCAGAACAGACAGGTCGCGACCATAAATAGAAAAATTGAAGGGAACTGTTGAAACTGAGAAATGAGGTTACGACTGGATAAGAAGAAAGGATGGTCGCGACACTTTAGAGTAACGACATAAATTGAGTGATTGAAAATACTTGAGTGCGACCTAAATTCCACGTCGCGACAAAAAGCGAAGACCGGAGTTTGAGTCACGACCTGTAAGGGCTCAAAGACAAGCTGAATAACGTCATAGCAGAGAAAGAGGAGTCGCGACATCGAATTAAGGTGGCGACACCAACTTCTGGAGACAAGAAAAATAACCCGCAACTAGAGTTCTCACTACTGATAACTAACATGGTTATGAAAAAGAATTTATGTCACGACCACTAATCAAACTGCAACTAAGGAAACAAGTCACTACAGAAAAATCTCAGGTCGTAGCTTAGAAATTGCAAGAACAACATAAAGAAGGTTGCAACTAGTTTCCTGCAGTGACGACAGACTGGACAAACTAGACCAGAATTTCATGTCGCGACAAGCTTTTGAGGTCGCGACCCTAAATGATTATATTGGGTCAATGATTTTTAGGGAAATGCCTAAGAGCTTGTGGAATCGAGCCCAAATTTAGAAAGTTACAAATAGGCGTACACAATTTTAGTAAAGAAGCTTTTCTTTTTGGGAACCTAGAACAGGGGAAGAAGAAAACTCACTGTATATTTTAGAATAGATTTTCTTTTTCTTTTCTTTATTTTCTTGGATCTGAACCAGCGATCTGTTAGAACGTTGAAGATGGAAGCAATATTTCAATTTCTTTACAATTTCTTGCCTGAGTTAAGTAAAAATCTAGACTATTTAAAATCGTCTTCTCGATTTATTGCAACTACAATGGGTGCAATTTGCCAATGCTCCATTGTCGATTGTAATGCAGTTTTCAAAAGTGCAGCTTCCGGTAGTTTGAATTTATTGTTAGTTATAGTCTTTCCTGCATAAATTAGAAGGAAGTACTTGGAATTTGAGAAGGATTTATTTGATTGATGTGTTTCGCATATGGTGTTCCCGATAGTAGTTTGAATACCCGTCCAAGAATGTATCCTATACGATTTCGGGAGGCCCTCTGAGTGACACAGAGATGGCAATTCCTGATAGTTAGGAACATTCTCATTGTGGGTATGTTGGACCATTATTGAAGAACTATTGAGCTCTAAGAGTTCACTTAGATAAATACCCATTTCACTCATAATTGATGTTGGAGGGGATGATTTATCAATTTAAAATCATCAGAGATTTCACCTTGATCTGTTGGAAAACTCTTGACCCTATGTTAGCTGTGATCTAATCAAGGGAAGAGAGATATTCATTAGATTTTAAGGCCGAGTCATCAATCAAGTTGTGGAAATCTTGCAATACCTCTGACTTATGAAGTAAGAAATCTGCAGTCTCAAGAAATGGGTATGAAGTATTGAGAAAGAAAAATACCCAAATCTTGTAAAGAATATGTTGAATACAAGTAGGCAGTTAAACCCATCTTGAGAGAATTGGGGATATTTAATTGGTGAATAAAAGGAGAAATCCAACTTGCAATATCATGCATCTTTAACAAATCAAGATCCAAATTTAGGATAGAGTTTTAAATGGGATATAATCTGAAATTAATTTGTTTCATTACTTCCTTATTAGTGTTGATTTTACGAGAGAGCGATTCGGTCTTACTAATTTTATTGTTTATAAAGATTCATTAGTTTATTTTATTGTCTAAGTTGTCTACTATTTATCTTTAAGACAATTGTATCCTTTAATGCGTAGTTGATAAACTTTATCGTTGAGATTCGAGATGATATGGATCTCGAGTAGTAGGAGTAGTTGATTTGAGAATCCAGTCAATCTACGTGGAGTGCGGACTTACATCCATTTTCGCATAATCCATTTTACAAACTCTTAGCGATGCTGTGGTCTAGACCAAGACTCAGGATGGGTTTCATCCCACGAATGGTGTGATGTTTGAAAATGGTAGAGGCTTTGTTTTGATTTTCGGATTTTGTTAAAAGCGATTAGGGTTGTATGTTCTTGTTGGTATAATGGCTTATGAAAGTGTATGAAATGAAGTAACCTTGAAGGCTTGGGTCACTAGCTTATTAACATGGGAGTATTACAGTGTCTCGGGTTCTTTACCAGCATTAAGACCCAAATGACATATAGTCAAAGCCAAAACCGGATCTTTGTTTAGCTATAAAACCTAACTAGAAACTACTCTATTTGAGTCGACCCAGTACTAACCCATTCAGGAGTCCCATTAGTTTGAAACCTAGCATTTAACCTCATTCCCATGGCTCGGATAAATGACATCTAAAGAATGTCGATTGCATCTATATTAAGAATGCAGACACTAAAGCATGGCAAGTATTGAGGCCAAGGAAAGACATTAAATGGCATTAAACCCTAGTTTGGAAAGGTGGGAACCATAAAATGCAGAATTTTTTTGTAACATTCAAATGAGGACGACACAGCAACCCCAAACCAGAAATAGAAACCCTCATCTTCAAAGTATATGAAACCTTAAGCATCCTTGAGTTGTCATCCTCAAGGGGGTGTTGCTTGACCGAAGAAAATGAAAGAAGGAGAGAGAGAGCAAATAGAACCTAAAATGAAAATTCTTGGGAAAAATGTCTAAGTGAAAAGATTGCTTAGGGTTACAAGAGGTGGGGTTTATATAGTCTGACCCAAAGTGTGAAAATACAAAAATACCTAAAATATGAAATTACATGAGGTCGAAAATGGTAAAACATCAAAAGCATTAGTCGTTTGGGATCAAGTATACCAAAAACATGAAGGGGGCTGAAGTTCGCTATGAGAGTGGCTGCATATGAAAATTTAAGCTATGCTAGCGAAATTTAAGCTAACTATGAAATTCTACAGAGATGGCGAAAATGGGAAATTTCGCTAGCAACAGTGAATTTCGCTAGCTAGCGAAATTTCGCTAGCCTAGCAAAATTTTTGTGAGATAGCGAAATTGGAAAATTTCGCTAGGCACAGTAAATTTCGCTAGCTAGCGAAATTTCGCTAGCCTAGCGAAAATTCCTAATTTCGCTAGGATTGCGAAATTTTCGCTATGATTGCGAAATTTTCGCAATCAGTGAAATTTTCGCAATCATAGCGAAAAATCCTGGGATTGCTCCCACTCTTTGTTTTGCTTTCATTTCTTCCACTCCTCTGCATTCTTATTCATCACTTTACCTTGATTCTTCTTTGGAATCTTGATATTTCATTGCCTCGGCTTAGTGAAATCATCGAGGATTCGCATTCAACACCAATAAAAGCTATGCACTTCTTGATCAAAGTTCTCAAAACACTGCCAAAACTATCAAAACAATCTCGAAATGAATTAGTGTTCAAGGCTAAATTGGACACGCACATCGGTGGCTTGTGATGATGTGGATTAGTGCCTCTTGCAAAAGCACTCAAAACCTATCTTGAATAGGGCTCAAAATAGCACTTTTTGGAGTACTAATCGGTAATTAATCATAGACTAAACCATTCTGAATTCGAGCATTAATCAGTTTTATTCATTTTAAAAACTGAATCTGATGACATTCTTGGGGGAAATTTGTAAGATTCACCATGAAGTGTTAATTTGAAGTTTAGCCTATATAACAAAGGCAAACAAGTTTTTATGGCACCGTTGCCGGGGATTGAAAGGATTTGTGAAAAATAAATCAATATTCGACAAAGAAATGCTAATTTGGACATTTTTCTTCATTTTATAAAGAAATACCACAAAAGCAGTTTTGACAGTGGTAATTTGCATAAGCTACTAATCTTTACAGGGCTTAAAGAATATATGATTTTTGATACCACTGGCTTCCAATTCATTTCAATATATCTCCATTCTGGAAGATATTAATGCCTGAGGAAGCCAAATCGAGATCTTCTTCTTTTGTAGGTCGGAAGCTGGAAAGAACAGAAAGCTTAGGAAAGTAAGCGAGGAAGAAAAAGCAACTATGGCGGAGTGAAGAATTGATCAAACCAGGTTGAACAAGAACCTTGTGAAAAGACCTCAATGCAAGATACAAGGAGGATTTACGGAGGCCTATAATCCAAAGCTGAGAATACTCAGTTGGAATGACTGTAGCTGTAGAGGCCAACAATTTTGAGCTAAAACTAGCCTTGATCACCATGGCTCAGCAGAATTAGTTTACTGGTCATCCCACTGAAGATCCTAATGAACACCTTGGCAAATTCCTCAGGATGGCAAACACGAGTTAAAAAATTGTGGAATGGTGTGAGACCGGAGGTGATATTTACGCCTCTTCCACTTTTCCTTACTTAGGATATTGCGGCCACATGGTATGAATCATTACCATATGGATCGGTTGATACATGGGAAGAGTTGGTGGAAACACATTCTAAAGCGATTTTTCCCCCGTCCCTCACAGGCGAGAAGAAGGAAATCTTAGTATTCCAACAAAGGGAGGATGAAAGAAAACTGTATGCACTTGCATGGGAAAGGTATAAAGGTTGTTGAAGAGATGTCTAATACTGGCATAGACACGAAGACACAAATGGATATTGTCTATCATTCTCTGAATGATACTTCTAAAGAATCATAGATGCTTCTTCAGCGTGGGGCATTCAAAGGAAGCGCGAGAGGAGGCAGGGATTTGATATGGACCTAGCCAAATGCAACTTGAAAGCTTCATCTAAATTTTCAAGGAGCTATGGCAAGGGAAGAGGGAGTGGAGTCATTGAGCTAAATAAGATGACTGCCATGGAAGCAAAGTTAGATGCTATTATGCACAGGATGGATAAAACGGGATAAAAAAGCACGCATTACGCCATGAGATTGGAGTAATGGAAGAGATGGGATAAGAAGAAGTGTTGGGGACCCTCTTGAAGAAGATCCTTATTCATTTGAGAGCTGATGCACAGATAGGCAGGCTATCATTTCAAGCCAAATCCCAACTTGCCCACACATTACAATCTAGCACTAAGGAACCATGAGAACTTCTCATATGGTGAAGGAATGTCACAAGGTCAAAGACAGGGGCAAAATTTCCAGCAAGGGTATCATCCACCAAGTTTCAGCCCGACGCAGCAAGGGAGATCGAGAAATGAATATCAAGGTCGAGAAAGGAACCCGAGTCATTTGAGAGTAGATCTTTGCCGAGTTCATAGGGATAACAAGAAAGATTTCACTCCACACCTTGAGCAATTCTTGAGTTGGAAGCTCTTAAAATCAGCTCACAGTGTTTGATCAAACACAGTGCTTCCTTGAAGAACTTGGAAACTTATAGTTGCTTGGGCAAGCGGCACTGACCTTGCAAAACCTTCAGAACAAAGGCCATTCCCATTTTCAGAAAACCCAAAGGGCGTATGGCGAGTCGGTGTGAGAGATGGCGACGAGCAGAGCAGAGAGAAGAAGGCGATCAAAGAAGAAAAATGTTGGAGAGAATGGAAAGAATATGGCGGAGAGGACTAAACAGGAGAAAGAGTGCAAGCTGGCGGCCTAAGGAGCTGTGAGTAGAAGAAGAAGGAGAAGCTTAAGGCTTACACCCCTGTAGTACCATTTCCACAAAGAATTCAGAAAGCAAAGAAGGAAGAATAATTTTCTAAATTCTTAGAAAATTTCAAGAAAATAGAAATAAATATTCCTTTTGCAGAGGCAATCAATCAAATGCCAAATTATGCAAAATTTCTGAAGGAGATCTTGAGCAGAAGAAAAGATTGTTGGGAAGGGAATAGTGAATTTAAGCGCCACTTGTAGTGCGAGTTATTGAAGGATTTACCGTAATGAAGGACTGAGGCGACTTCACCATTCCTGCTCTATAGGAAATATGAGTTCGAAGGCCTTATGTGATTTAAGACCAGCATCAACTTGATGCCCTTATGATGGTCTGAGAGGGTGGAGTTTGGGGAACCCCAGCAACAGATTATACTACGAGATGGTGATAGATCCATGGCTCAACCGAAGGTGTTCATGAAGATGTCTTTGGTCGAGTAGGAAATTTATTTTCCCTGTAGACTTTGTGGTTATAAAAATGGAAGAAGACAGCCGGATCTCTCTTGTTGTTAGGGAAGGGCCCTTCTTAGCAACTAGAGCTGCTTTGATTGATGTGCAAATGGTGGTGACCACGAGGGTAGGAAATGAAGCGGTGCACTAATCTCAACAAGAAACTTGACCATGACGATGTTGATCACGGAAAATTGTAATCTTGTGTAGATAATTGTAGTTCCATTAGTTTTGACTTGATCTTTGATTGTAACCCTTAGCATTCTATCAATGAAAATGAGATGAATTTCCAGTATATTGAGAGTGTTGATTATGGAACCTCTTTGCATTCCAGAGTTTGCAAAATAGGAAACATCCTTAAATTTGAATGAGAAAGCGATTGAGAAAATTCCAAGCGGCCGGGAAAGAAAGTTGCTAAACAGGGCTAGTGCGAAGGTTATTTTTGGAAAAATTGCTAGTCATCCTTAAATATCTTTCTTAGAACCGACAAGGGAAACCATTAATCATATCGGCTGAATTGGTGAAATGAAGAACAAGATTCTCAATTCTAAAGAAATAAAGGCTATTTCTAAGTCGATTGAAGATCCCCAAGGGTATCGGTCCTTCTGTTGCATGCGCAAATCTGGCAGAATGATGCAAAAACATCGATTGAACACCAAAGAGGCTGAACCTGTTATGAAAGATATTTGTAGAAAAGAAGTATTGGAAATGGCTAAATGCGGGGATTTATTTATCTGCAATGTCAATGACCCTTAGAGTGAGCCCGGTCATGTGGTTCCTAAGAAGGGTGGATTCACTGTGATCGGAAATGAAAGGAATGAATTGATTCCTACAAGAACTGTGACAGGATGGAGGGTGTGTATAGATTACAAAAAATTAAATACTGCAACCAGGAAAGATCATTTTTCTTTGCCTTTCATTGATAAGATGTTAGACAGGTTAGCAAGACATCCTCACTTCTGTTTTCTTGATGGATATTCTGGATATAACCAAATTGATATTGCACCTGAGGACTAGGAGAAAACTACTTACACATGCCCTTATGGTACTTTTTCTTTTAGAAGAATGTCATTTGGGTTATGTAATGCTCCTGCTACTTTCCAAAGGAGCATGATGTCTATGTTCTCGGTTGGAAAGGAGTTATTGAGATATTCATGGATGACTTCCACAGTATGGATCCGAGTTTGAACATTGCCTGAAATTTAGGAATGATACTTCACAGATGCCAAGGCAAGAACCTAGCTTTGAATTGGGAAAAATGTCATTTCATGGAAACAGAAGGGATTGTACTTGGGCATAGAATTTCGGCAGCAGGATTGGAAGTGGACCAAGCAAAGGTTTCCATTATAAAGACTCTTCTGCCACCAACAACAGTAAAGGGAATAAGAAGTTTCTTGGGACATGCTGGCTTCTATAGAAGATTTATTAGAGACTTCTCAAAAATAGCAAGACCATTATGTAGATTACTGGAGAAAGATGCCAAGTTTAATTTTGATGAGTCTTGCCAAAATTCATTTGAGGAGATCAAATCCGAGATGATGAGAGTCTATCATGGCCCAGACAAAAGCTGGAACAAAAGAATTTGAGGTATGTGCGATGCCGAGTGACTATGCAATGGGAGGCGTATTGGAGACGAAGTGACAAAGTGTTTAGGGCCATTATACTATTCTAGTAAAACCTTCAATGAAGCTCGAGAATTACTGGAGCTGCGAAAGGAGATGTTGGCTATGGTATTTGCATGTGAAGAAGTTCAGGCCATACATATTGGGTCAAATCATTATCCATACGATGTCTTGCAATCAAATATTTGATGGCCAAGAAGAATAAGCCAAGGTAGTCAGGATGGGTTCTGTTGCTACGAATTTGATCACGGAGATCAAGGATAAGAAAGGTTGTGACAATGTGATAGGCGATCTTGTCAAGAGTTAGAAAAGACTCTTGTGAAAGAAGAAGAAAGGAAGTAGCGAGAAAATTTTCTGATGTGCAGTTATTTCGGTTATGTGATTCCAAATACCTTGGTATGCTGATGTGAACTTTCTAGATTGTGGAGTGATGCCACGGGGTCGGCTACCGTGAGGAAGAGATTAGGGTAACAACGAGTTTACGTACGGGATGACCGCTATTATTCAAGGGGCGATGATCCAGCCCGGAAGGTGTGTACCAAAAAATTTGAACAAGACCAAAAAAATTTTACAAGAATGTCATGCATCACCTTATGGAGGACACTTTGCAGGAGACAAAACAACCCACAAAAATTCTCGATCGGGTTTCTTGTGATATTTTTAAGGATTGTTTTGAATGGGTAAAGCTTGTGATCAGTGCGAGAATGGGAAATAAACAAAAGGCACGAATGCCTGCATGGTATCACAGTGGTGCAATTATTTGATGTATGGGGAATAGACTTTATAGGGCCTTTTTCCATCTTCATTTGAAATATATACATACTCCTATGCATGGATTATGTATCCAAATGGAGTGGAAACAAAGAATTGTCAAAGAATGATGCTATACGGGTTGTAGGATTCTTACCTGATTTGGGACACCCGGAGACGTTATAAGTGATGGAGGAGCCATTTTGCAAACAAGGTGTTTCAGAAACTCATGAACAAATATGGAATAAAACACATAATGAGTTTAGCTTATCATCCTCAAACAAATGGGCAAGCTGAAAATTCAGCAGGAGATAAAGAAAGTGCAGAAAGGCGCGGTTCCGGCATAAGGGTGTAGTCTTTAAAGAAGCTTGATGATGCATTGTGGGCCTACAGGACTGCATATAAAACTCTCATTGGAATGTCCCCATACAAAATTGTTTTTGGTAAACCTTGTCACCTACCTCTTGAATTGGAATACAAAGCTTTGTGAGCCATCGAGTTGAATTTGAGTTCAAAGTACGCTGGGAAGAAAGACTACTCTAAGTGAATTGGAAGAGGCGAGGAAATAAAACATGATAATGCGAGTACAAGGACAAGATAAAGAAATGGCATGATCAAGATTTTGAGAGAATTCAAGAAGCGGGAGATCGGAATCTGTTAACTCAGGACTAAAGCTTTTCGGGAAAACTAAATCAAATGGAGTATGGCCCTTATACAGTGGTGTCAAGTACAACCTTTGGGAAAGTGACATTGAAAACCAGTAATGGAGAAGAGTTTAAAGTAAATGGTCAGCGATTAAAGCAATATCATGGAATAAATATGATTGATTCCTAGTTCTGAGTGGAAGATTGTTGAAACAAGAAAGTAATAGCAGCAAGTCCAGCTAAGGACTCAAAACTAAGCAGCTTTGTGGGAGGCAACCCAATGAGTTTTTCATTCCATCTTTGGCATTTGACTCTTATTTTTACTATTTTTTTTTTAATTTGATCTTATTTGTTTGGAATGATTTCAAGTAGCTAATATTGAATTCTTGTGATTTTCTTTAGGTTTAAACTCTTTATTTTATTTTGTGTGTTGTTTTAATTTCAGGACAATGAAAATTGCAAGAAAAATGGAAGGATCTAGGATTTCTCGGATAGAATATGCGACAATGAACTACAAGGGAAGTACATACCCTCCCTGTTTAATATTAATTGTTTGGGAGAATGAATGATTAGCAAGTTTGTGGGAGTTTTATTTCATTTTCATTCAATATTGAATACGATGTGAGTTGATTTGTTGCATAATTGAATAAGTGAAGGAGTTATTTGTGTTTGCATTTATGAATTAGGTCTATTGATTCAAACTTTATGAATTGAACTATCTTAAAGACAGAAAATTTCGTATCTTCCCACACCTTTAGGGTCTTTTTTTTACTGTGAATGGAAAAACACCGATGAAAGAAAATAAAGTTCCAGCATGTTGATGAGTTACGACCACTTTTGGTCATAACAATTTATGTGAGTTTTAAAGTGGAGATAGAAAGATTTTGTAATCATTACGACATTGGAATTTAGGTCGCAACAGGAAGCTGAAGAAGAAAGAAAAGCCGTTAGCAACACCCAAATTTGTTAAATCGGGACCACGTCTCATTAGCGATACAAACCAGAAAGGTCGCGACAGGTGTAAATCACTCTCGACAATAATTGGGTTTTAATGACCTTTATGAATTTGGCGTGTAACTTTAAATGGGACATTTATTGCGAGTTAATTATTATAACCTCGGCATTAATGTTAAAACATTCATGGAGCGATATTTTCGAACCCCATTCAGTGATAAAACTGGCCCGGATAACTGAAATTTTGCTCGGGGCTCAAGTCAGGTTGCGCATACTGCTGACTCCCACTTTCTCTTGAACCTAAACCCTAGGGCTGTGACGATTCCTACAAATCACCTCACCTGTGGCGAGATAACCTTAGTTCTTCTGAATATTTGATGTGAACTCATGGAGCGATCTGATAGAGTAGAGGAGATACCTAGAACCTCCGGTATTATGAATCTGGGCCCAGAAGCATAGAGATTGGAGAACCAGTTAAGTGCTTATGTTTTTGAAAGGAATTCAAAAGATATTTAATGCCTCTTAAGACGTTCAAACTTCCTTAAGCTTCTACTTTCATAAAATTCTCTGTTGATATTTAGAGGGAAGCTGATCTGACATGATTTTACTTAAATTCTTTATTAGGAATATTAGAGATTTAAAGGCTTCTTCATTCCCTTCGAGAACCGATGCTATATGAAGGATGAGAGAACAGGAGAGAATAAGCAGTGAAAAATGAAGAAAAAGGAGGATGAGGAAAATATGAGTTTCCAAAGTCTGAATGAAGAGCATATGGGTGAATGAGTCGAAAACAAATAATTCAGTGGAAGTTCCCATGGTCTCATGTTGAAAGGGTGGATAATCTGTGGGAGGGCAGGAAGAAGGGGTTAACAGGGTCCATCATCGAGGAGCTCGAGACAAAGGAGGTAAGGAAAAGCCACACTCATTGAATTGTTACATGGCCCTTTTGTCTAAAACGCATCTACGACGAAGAGGCGTGCGAGGCCTCTGAGCACCAGGAGAAAAGATTTTTAGAGGCATGGGTGTTGATGAGGAATAGGGGTTTCTCTCTCTTGGTTTGTGTCAGTACTAATTGTATTTTTGCATTGTATTTGTGGTTGAAAGATTGATTGGCGTGCGATATTGATACCAGATTGTGTTCGTGGTTGATCTGGTTGCTTAATAAGTGTGTTGCGTTTTATTAGTATTAAGGCATGAAAATGTATGTACTAAACCGTATAAAGTATAAATTCAGAAAGGTTTAACAAGCGTCGATGATGTGTTCTGTACCCAGATCGTGGAATTACCTGTTTTTTGCTTTAACAATGTTGCAATCGAACATCTTCAGTGATGAATGCTTTATTGGAATGTTCTTTGAATAAGTGATTTGTTTTGGGCGCATGGGTTCTGATTGAATGAATTGTATTTGTTTGTATGCCATTTCTGCGTTTGTCTGCGAGTGTCCTATGTGTTCCTAAGCCTTATTTGTGTCTGATGACACGATGACCATTGTTTCAGTTAGTTTCTTACTCTCGAAATAAAATGGAGACTAGTGCATTAAGGAAAACATGAAGATTGAGTTCTCTTTTGAATCGGGTTTAAACTACGAATTTGGAAAAAGTGTTTGAATTGAAAGACAAAATGGAGATGATTGGTCATTTTATTGGCACTAATGTTGAGTCGAGTACAATTCTTGGAAAACAATGCACATGATGAAGAAAAATTTTAGCATTGAGAGGATTAGGAACATCTTACGGGTGATTACCTACGATCAAAGTGCAGATCCTAAGGCTGTTCAGTTATTGGTCGAGCAAAATTTTGGGGTAGCTCTTCCAGAGAGGAGGGAGGTTAGAGGCCATCTTTTGGAAGTTTGGACATTTTCCAGCTACCATGTTACTATCCTGAGCATACTCCCCAGTTCCAGTAACAGGCCATAAATACAATTTCTTCAAGTAATACAGCAATTAGAAACCTAAAGTCTCTACAGTAATCTGCGACAAGAACCCCAGTACCTCAGTTTTAGAATAAAGGAAGATATGTATCTTGTACGAGAAAGGGTGGGCTGGATTTAGAGGATATGCTGCTTTTTGGTTCAGGGATGGATGAAAAGAAAAGATGATTAGAAGAAATGAGGGAGAAAAAGTTGAAAAAAAAAAAAAAAGAAAGACCAGGGTTTGTCTTGTGGCCTATCTCTATATGAACAATTAGCTCAGGTGTCATTTTTGTTCTAATATTTTTATACTTTTCGTTAGCAGTGTGTGGGGTTCTTCAGCCTAAGGACTCTTAAGGGTGATAGAAAGCTAAAGGAGCCTTAATGTACTGTTCGTTCTGCAATAAAAATGAAGAGTTCGATGAGAGCGGGGGGGCGGCGTGGCGTGTGAGTGAGAGAGTACAACAAGGCCTGACGGCGTCAGATGATGTACAAAGCCAAGTTGGGGGAGTTTACATTACAAGGAAAGAAAATGATGAAAGATGAGGGCATTATACAAAAGGAAAAATTAGAGTGAAGTGTTCAGTAGCCTAAAGTGTATAATTATCCATGGTCACTCAAGGTGATAACATTATAAACCTAAGATTTCTTGATCTTGAAGGATTGGAAGATTTGTGAGCTGGAGTGTGAAACAGCTGCATGGGTTTTGGGCTAATCTTCTAAGTCGATGCAACTGGTGTCTTAAAGATGTAGAAAGAAGAGACCTACACCTCACAAGGGCAGATAATTGGTGAAACTATTTATCTCTGAGTCTTTGTAACCGTTTGACTGTAAATAAATTTAAAAGTATTCCTTTTCTGGGACAAATAAGTTGAAATATTGCAATCTTCTTTATTCAAGTCAAGGGGTGGTCTAAGAAAGAGTGTGTATAAACGAGAAAAATGTCCTTCAAAAAATAAAGTTAATTGTTTGAATAAACAAATCCTTATTTTCTTTACTTGGAGATAAGAAGAAATTTTACCAGTTTAAATTTGATGGTAAAACTCATTAGATTGTGATCACATTTATGATTGTTTCTTTGCAAGTATAATTTCTTGTTTTATGGAAATAACAATATATTTTAAATTTATTTTTGATCAAATTAAGAAAATCAAGTTTAACAAAATCGGGGTAAAGCGGAATCAAGGCCCGGGTGGGAACATGTGGAGAATCAGGTTGACCAGGAAGTCATATATCTTGAATCAAAGGCTGTTGATAGAAGAACACTTGGGACCAAACGGGACTTAAGTTAATGTGTCAGTGCGTTTTTATTGGTCGTGACTTCAAAAGAAAGTTGTTGTTGCAAACAAGAAATAATATGACGATAATCTTGGAAGAATGAACTTTACGTGATATCCTATTGTGACAATTCGATTAGACAAATATTCGTGAGGAATCAATCTAATTAGGCCCCAGAATAATAGTATTCTGCTGTGTAAAAATCACAGTTATCTGGATAAAAATCAGCTGTGACTAAAAGTGAGATATATTTGGATAAACTATGTCGATGTCGTGTACTAAGAATTAGCGATATGAATTTTGTTTAATCTTAGAAAAGACAAACGATTTTGCAGATATTGCTTAATGAGAAAGGGAGAGTGTGACAAGGATCAGTGAGTTGACAGGAGAAATTGAGGTGTGTGTACTTCTAAGGTCTATGACATGTGTGACAGAAAATAATGTTCAGATGTGGGACATGGGCGTCGTGACATAGAATTTAATGGAAGAATCGACGTATGATGAAGCGGATCAATATATGTTGTTGGCGAAGAAGCTAATATTAGGCATCAGAATGATTGGGCGTATATTCAAAATAAGCGGGGCTGAACGGTGCGTTGTAAATAGAAAATTGGAAGGAAGACTGTTGACGAAATGAGGTCGTTTGGTTGAAAGAAAAAGATTGTGTTGCTTTGACGTGCACCGGTCATGACAATGAGAGTGGTGATTCAAGAAATGCTTGGTCTGTTCAAATTCCGCGTCGCCTTGAAAACAAGAACCCGGCGGAGTTTTAGTCATGGCTGCCGGGCTTCAGAACCATTGCGTGGCGTCGCCAGCGAAGAGAAGTCGCGACATCGAATTAAGGCGACCTGACTCAAGGTGAAAAATGAGGTCTGGCACGGAGTTCATTCTTGATGAAAATGTTGTTCTGACAGAAAAGGAATTTTTATGTCGACCATGAAGTAAACATTAAGAGAAACAGGTATGTGGCGCTCACGGGAAAGGCTCTCGGGTCGCGACAGAGAAGACTACGAGAACCAGCGAAAGAAGTTTGTGGTTTCTGCGGTCGCGATAAAGTGGACAAACTAGACCCAGCGGAATTTCAGTATGATATTGACTTTTAAAAGTGCGAACTACAAAAAAAACGGTGAGTTATGAGCTGATGATTTTGAGAATGCACAGGCAGCAGGTGATTATTTATTTACGTGGGAAAAGATTCTTTAAATAGGCGTGCACAATTTTTAGTAAAGCTTTTTTTGGGAACCAGAGCAGGGAAGAAAACTCACTTTATATATTTAGAATGGATTCTTCTTTTCTTTATTTTCATGGATCTGAACAAGATTGGTTGATAATTATTGGAAAATAATGTTTTAATTCTTCTAATTCTTTTTGGACATTAATAAATGAATATTGCCCATGATAAATATCTTCTTCAGTTGTTTATTACCCAACTATAATGGTGCAAATTTTGATATAAAATTATTGAGTTTATATAATACGATTTTAAGAATCTGAACTTCGCTGTTTGAATTTATTATTGTGATTACATGAGTGAAAAAATATATCTGCATAGATCAGAGAGGAGTACCTGGAATTTGGGAAGGATTTATTTTGGGTTGATGTGTTTTAAGCGCCGTGACGATACGTTTGAATAAAGTCGAGGACTGTATCTACTGCCGTTCAGGCCCTGCGGTGACAGGTGGCGATTCGATGATTAGGAACATTCTCATTGTATGACATGTTGGACCATTATGAAAGAACTATTGACTTTGAGGATTCATGAATCAAATACCCATTTCACTCATGCTCGTGTTGGAGAGGACTCTGATTTATCAATTCGCAAATCATCGAAATTCCTTATTGTTTGGAAAACTTTCTTGCGACCTCTGAATGTTGCACACACCTACCACACACACACACCTACACCCCACACCTTTTCCACCACCAGGCGGCGGGGAGGACTCACACCACACGTGGGGGTTTGGATCTGATCAGGGAGGATATTCAGCTGGATTTTAAGGCAGGTCATCAATCGGGTTGTGGAAATCTTACAATGCACCTCGAAGCTTATGATAAGAAATATGGATCTCGAGGAAATGGATGAGTATTGAGGAAAGAAAAAAAATACTGAATCTTGTAAAGTGTGACTGAGATACAGTGTTTAGTTAAACCACCATCTTGAAGCGGGATGTTAGTGGTGGTCGCGGAAGTATCAACTTGCAATATAGACATCTTTAACAAATCAGATCCAAATTTAGGATAAAGTTTTAAATGGGATATAATGGAAATTGACTATTTCCACTTGTTATTTATACGTGATGTTGATTTTGGAAGAAGTGAGGATCTTGGTCAATGATTTATATTTATAAGAGATTCATTAGTTTATTTTTACTGCCCTAAGTTGTCTATTTTATCTTTAAGACAATTATCCTTTAATCAGAGTCGATAAACTTTATCACAGACTCGATAGTATGGTTCCTTTGTGCAGTTGTGGTAGCTGGATTTTTAGATTCCAAGTCAATTTGGGTGGGAATGATAGCCGGACTTAAATCCATTTTTTCCTACTAGATTTACTGCACTCGCAAAGTGTCATGTACTCAAACCCATTCATAATTCCAGAACATTAAATCAGTTTTATTCATTTTAAAGAAACTCCAATACAGTTTGACATGCCCACAGGAAATTTGTAAGACTCCTGTAGAGGTGTTAAATTGAGAGGTTTAGTCTATATAACAAAAGGCAAACAGTAATCAATTATGCAATCATAGTCCTTAAATAACTCTAGCCACCGACGTTGTCTCAAGTTCAATTCTTTTTTAGTTAAGAGATACTTCAGACTCTTATGATCTTTAAAGATTCTACATTTTTCACCATATAAATAGTGTCGTATATATTTTCAAAGCTTAACACTATCACGCTAACCTAAATCATGTGGGATAATTCGCTCATGGTTTCAACTGGTCCGAGGCATAAGCCACCACTTTTCCATCTTGCATCAAGACACATCCCAAGCCTATCCTTGAAGCATCACTATACATGGCATATTCTCTACCCGAAGTAGGCTAAGTCAACACCGATACTTTAACCAGTATTTTCTTTAACTGTTCAAAACTTGACCGACACTTATCATCCTACTCGAACTTTACCCATTTCCAGAGTAACTTTGTAAGCGAAGATGCTATGACGGAAAATCCCTTTACAAACCGTCGATAGGATCCTGCTAAACCCAAGAAACTCCTCACCTCGGTTACATTTCAAGGCGATTTCCAACTCACAGCTGCTTCAATCTTTGCAGGGTCAACTCTAATACCCTATGTAGATACAATATGGCCTAGGAATGGAACTTCCTTAAGCCAAAAATCACATTTCTCAACTTTGCAAACAACTGTTTCTCTCTCAGAATCTGTAACACTATCCTCAAATGCTGTTCATGTTCCTGTGCATCTTTAGAATACACGAGGATGTCGTCAATGAATACCACTACAAACTGGTCCAGATAAGGTTGGAATACCCTATTCATCAAGTCCATGAATGCAGTCTAGTCAACTCAAATGGCATTACTAAAAACTCATAATGACCATATATGGTTCTAAAGGATGTTTTCAAAACATTAACATCTTTCAACTGAAGTTGATAATATCTTGATCACAAGTCTATCTTTGAAAAGACACCTGCTCCTTTCAACTGCTAAAAAAGATCTTCTATTCTTGGCAACGGATATTTATTCTTCACTGTCACTTTGTTTATTTGCCAATAATCAAAGCACATTCGGAGAGTGCCATCTTTCTTTTTGATAAATGAAACGTGCACCCTGCTGCTAAAACACTAGGCCTGATGAAACCTCGTCCAATAGCTCCCGCCTGCCTATTTCGCGGGTGTTGAAATTATTCCCAAGCGTAGGAACTAATGTCATCAAGCATTATAATACTGTGGGAGTCCACAGGTCATTTCCACAAGGAGTGGTTCCCTAGGTGATCCTTAGGGATTGCTTTCCAATGAATGTGCGATTAAAGTAAAATATAGGGGGTTGTGATTGATTGATTTATTAACCGATCGACTTAAACTATCAGAAAATTGTAAGGGCTAATGATAGGATCCTTAGGTTGGCCATCACCAACTAGGTAACACCCACCTTCACTTACACCATCTAGAGCCATTGATGAATGGTCTTCGATGGAGCCTAACTTTAAAAGCTTTGTAAGACAAAGAATAATCGAACGAGCACAAACGCTGTCAGACATTTGTTTGGACTCTTAGTTTGCATTTGAGATCAAGCACAACGTGTACCAAGAATCTCTCGTTCACATGTTGTCAAGAAGATGCCAAACTAAGGTTTTAGAAGAATTTTCACAAGTGTTCAATATCGTACAACTCCCATTGAAGCACAAAAGAGGGATTCGAGGGTCAAGCACCTTGAAGCGTGAGAGTTTCCAATCGTTAGAACCCTATCATGGAGGTTTAGAACTCCATTAAAGCCGAGAATTGATTCATAATCACTGAACACTACTAGTAATTGGGAATTGAGAAACACTCAATGGCAAGGTTGAGATATCAAAAACGCAGAGTCTCTCAATAAACACCAAGTTATAAAACCAACTGAAAGATTAAAAATGTTTAAAAACTCATAATCAGAAGAAAACTAAGTACTCTACTCTATGAAAACCATAGAAAAATATGAGAAAACACTCCAAAGGTTAGAGCCAAAACCCTAGAATTCGAACTCCTTTAACTTTGCCCTAAAGTGGGCTTAAATACAATCCTCATTAGTGATCTTGAAGTGGTGATCGAAAGACGAGCAGCGCCTCGCACTAAGATTGAAATTCCGCTCAAATCCTGCAAAGATCGCATGTCTGCACTCTGGCACTTCGCTAGTGTGGTACCTGGGTATCAAAAGTGCACTAGCAATTCAACGAAATTTGGGTACCCCAAGTATTCATCTGCACCGGCATTCATCGCCTCCACGCATGCGGGTACCCGTACCAGCTTAGTGTGGTACTCCGTACCACTCGCCCTTACAAATACCCCTCTTCACTTTAGAACTACCCGGGGCCTCCCGACAGCGTCTGTAATTGACAACGATGATCTACAGTTGTTCTCTGGAACCAAACCGCTACAAAAATGTGCACGGGACATCGAAAAACCTGCACACACATAAAAAAAACTGTAGAAAAGGTCAAAAGAACTTACTCTACAAAAAATGAAAGCGAAACATGAGCTGAGGGGCTTACAACCCTATATAAATGTCGCACTTTTATATATCCAACACACCCCCCCAACCTACATCTTGCTAGTCCCTAGCAAGATTTGAACTAGTAACGCCTACCGACTATGAGATTCAACAAAGTGCGCTAAGGTGCAGTTAAGCATTGCAAGATTCCCAAAAGAGAAAATATGAACATAAGACTATAACCCGACAGAGTATGCAACCAATTCGAACTTAATGAACACCACATTCCCAAGGTAATGGACAAATAACAAGTCATGAAACAAGATTCTCATATAAGGGATCACAGATCTGAAATAAGGATGCAATGAAATCACCATACTGGAATGAACTTCATTAAGACTATAAACATTTCTTCATAACCAAGCAAGATAACATGCATAAAATTCAATAAGGAACACCCTACATAACTAAAATCAAAAAGGTCTTTTAAGCTTGTAATGACCAATGTGGTTACAATAAAATAGTCAGATAGAACATAGAAAATGGTGGCATGATATGACGAGGTTCCCCACCCAATTGCCAATGACCACCCTATTCTAATACAAAATACCACTACTTCGCTCCCTCCTCCTCTCCAACTGAGAGAATGCATCTTCATCTACACAATCATCCAACTCACAGTCCCTTCCAATCTCAGAAGAGGGGTCATCTACAAATAAATCTGCCTCTCAGTAGGATGTGACTCTCAAGCCCAGAGAGCCTGGTCCAACCGCTTATGCTTCCTCAGATGCATTTAAACCATCCTTTATTCTACGCTCCATCCTTTAAAAGGCTATGTACCATCTGACCAAGAGCCAACATGATGATGCCCCGTAACACGAGGGGGATGTGCCGACAGGGGCCTCAGGGAAGCAACTGGGCTTGACTCTGCCTTGTTCAGATGGGCCCCACCTCAGAAGAACTCTCTTCTTTTTTCTCACTGCAACCCCCATCCCAAAGAACTACTTCCACCAAATTTGTAACTAGGCTCTAAGGATGTGCCTGTTTTTAGTTGGGGACCTCAGAAAGTCCCTCATTATACACCACATTATCAAAGCATAGTCAATAATTTTCCCATTCATTACATCGTATAGAAACTGGATTTCTTCCTTGCTTGGTAACTTCTCATTTCCCTTCGGCCTGATCACATTGTGAATGACCTTATTCATCAATGCATACTCAGGCTTTAATTTCCCCGGGAGATGACATGCCTTGCCATAAACTAGCCTATAGGGAGACATACCAAGAATAGTCTTAAAAGCAGTATGGTAGGCCCAAAGAGCGTCGGTTAGTTGAAGCGACCAATCCTTGCGATTTGGGGTAAACGTTTTTTCCAAAATGTGTTTGATCTCGCTATTGGCTAATTCGGCTTGACCATTAGTCTGTGGGTGGTAAGCCGTGGAAACTTTGTGGGTGACTCCATACTTTTTAACAACCTAAAAGGGTCGACATAAAAATGGAGCCCACTATAACTAATGATTGCACGAGGCGTTCTAAAGCGAGAAAAAAAAAATGTTCTTCCAAAAATTTCAAAACAACCTTGTGGTCATTAGTTCTCATTGGAATGGCCTCCACTGACTTAGAAACATAATCAACTGCCAATAAAATGTAAAGATACCCATAGGAGGGGGGAAAAGGCCCCATGAAGTCTAAACCCCAGCAATCGAAGATCTCAACAATTAAAATAGGAGTAAGAGGCATCATGTTCCTTTTTGTGACACCTCCTAATTGTTGGCACCGATCACAGGTTTTGCAAAAATCAAAGCAGTATTTAAAAAGAGTGGGCTAATAAAACCGGTTTGCGTGGAGTCCGCCGCTTCTTTGCGTGACAAATTTCCTCCACAAGCTTTCTTTGGGAGGGCGTATGTGAGTACCCCAATTTGATCATCATTGGATACACACCTTCTCAGAAATTGATCAGGACAATATTTAAACAAGAAGGGATCATTAAAGTAGTATTTTTTATGTCCACCAAAAATTTCATCTTCTACTCGGTAGGTCTCATCAGGATGGAATTTGTCATGTCACTAGATAGTTTACTATGTCTGCATACCATGGGCAGTGGATAAGAGCAAAAAGTTGCTCATCAGGGAAAGTGTCACCTATGGGTAGACCTTCAGAAGTTGTTTCCGAAATTAACCGAGACAGGTGGTCAGCTACCACATTCTCAACTCCCTTCTGATCCTTAATGGTCAAGTTAAATTCTTGACATAGTAGGATCCACCTAGTCAACCGAGGCTTAGTATCCTGCTTAGAGAGCAAGTACTTCAGCACTGCATGATCAGTGAAAATAGTTACAGGAGACCCCACAATGTAAGACCTAAACTTTTCTAGGGCAAAGACTACAACTAAGAACTCTCCTTAAATTCTCCAAACATCCCTCATAAGAATCTCCAAAAACAGAGAAATTGTCCATGAAAATCTCCAAAATATGTTCTATCATATCACTAAAAATCCTCATCATGCACCGCTGGAAAGTTCCTTGTGCATTACATAATCCGAAGGGCATTTTCATAAAGGCAAATGTGCCAAAAGGGCAAAGAATGTGTTTTCGATCTTCTAAGTGCTATTTCAATTTGATCAGACTCCTGAGTACCCATCTAGAAAACAATAAAATTCATGCCCTGAAACTCTCTCCAACATTTGATCAACAAAAGGTAGATGGAAATGATCTTTCCTAGTGCCAGCATTGAGTTTCCTATAGTCTATGCACACCCTCCAACCTATGATGACTCGAGTGGGAATTAGCTCATTGTGTTCATTTGCTACCACAGTGACCCCAGATTTCTTAGGAACTACTTGGGTTGGACTGACCCACTTTCTATCTACGATGGGGTAAATAACACCTATATCTAGCAGTTTAAAACCTCTTTCTTGACAACTTCTTTCATGACTGGGTTCAGTCGCCGCTGTGGTTGTCTAGAGGGTTTGACATCCTCTTCCAAGTGAATCTTGTGTGCGCAAATCAAGGGGATAATTCCCTTAATATATGCAATTATCCATCCTATGGCAGTTTTGTGGGTTCTCAATATCTCCAAAAGTTTATTCTCTTGATCTGACTCTAAAGAGGATAATATGATTACCGGGAAAGTTTCTTCTACCCCTAGGAAAGCATATTTGAGATGTGATGGTAAGGGTTTCAACTCAAGCTTAGGTGGTTTCTCTTCCTAAGGTAATACTCTGTCCTCTATTGGTGGCAATTTTTCAAATCTGGGTGCCCACCCATTTGCTTCCATTAATCTCACCGTGCCTGTACTATGGAGTGCGCACTCCAATCTCATGCGGTTACCTCCCTGATACAACTTGGGCTTACTAGATAAGACTTGAGAGGATCCTCATATGAAACATGATCTATAGTTCGCATACCGTATTATATCATATTTAATTACTGTGACGTCCCTATCATCCCTATCTCCTTGATAACATTGGAAGATATTCAAATTAACAATATGTTACCAAAAGATAACATCATTAGTCCTCCGACGTTGTATGATGGCATCGCAAGTGGGCCAAGAATGGCCTACTGTGAATCACTGAACCGAGTCCCTTGATTCACCACAGTCGAGTGTCAAGAACAACAAAGTCCACAGAAAGTAGAACTCGCCTACTTGCACCAATACATCCTTCACTATCCCTCTAGAATTTTCACACTACTGTCAAATTAACCGGCGGTGATATTAGCCTGCCTCTAACTTTCTAACCCTAGCTCAACATATACCTAGTATGGCAACAAGTTAACACTTGCTCCCAAGTCCACTAGAGCATGTCCTAATTTTGAATTTCCCACCACTATGGAAATGGTGGGGCTTCCTGGGTCTTTGTATTTTGGGGGCAAGTTAACTGGCAATCGTGAGGTGGACTGCTTAGTCATGAATGCGCTCCTTGTTGACACTTCAACTTTCTTTCATAGTGCATAAGTCTTTCAAAACTCTATATATAATTAGTTCTATTTAATGGCATCCAACAAGGGGATGTTTACCTTAACCTGTTTGAAAAGCTCATAGATTTCAGAGTGATTGTTCACTTTCTTAGAGGCTCTCAACCTATGAGGGTATGGAGCAGGAGGGACATGGGAGGCTTTATCTTTTTATGGCTCAACATCAACAAAATATGTTCTAGGAACATGAGGCTTGTCAGACACCTCATCATCCCTTAGTGGTTCTTTTGCGACATCTTTTATTTGTTTCTTCGACAATTCTTTGGGTCAATGGTTTTATCAATTGATTTTCCACTCGAAGAGTGGGTGATAGCCTGCAAGTTCAAAGGTTACATCGTTTGGACTCTGAGATTCCAACACTATTTTGACCTTAGGGGTTTCGATTTGTTCAAGAAGGAGTTTTTCTTATCGAAACTGCCCATAGAAGAGGTCAACTTAGTGATTTAGGATCTCACATCATTTAAGGCAGTTTGAAATTCAGTGTTAGTAGATTGTTGAGCTTGAACAAACTTTGTCACAATGTCCTCCAAACTTCTCTTATGTGGAGGTTGGTAAAGCTGTTGGTTTTGACTCCCTTGAGAAGAGGGGTGGAAACCTTGGTTAAGATTTGCAGGAACCTGAGGACCTTGATTTTGAAATGGAGGGGCTTGATTTGAAAAACTTTGGTTTTGGAAGTTCCGGCCTTGGTTATTTGGCAAATGGTTTTGGCCTCCCTCATTCCTCCAACTAAAATTCGTGCTTACTCCCACTCGATTATAAGTTTTAGAGTATGGAGAATTAAGGGCTTCCTTTGGTAATTAAGCACATTAGCTTCGCTCCATTTGTGATTGTTCTTTGACTTGAGGAAGGTTAAGGCAGTTAATGGTTGAATGAGTGGGGTCATCGTAAATGATGCATGACTCCTCCACTACAGATCCCATAGGCACTGAAGGTACCTTAGGTACAGTAGTCACCTCATTCACTTTGCTTGTAAGTCATCATTCTCCCTTAAGTGATGTATTCCTCCTCCTGTAGGTGTACTATGCACTTTAGCAGTGTCTAGGGAGGTATTAGTCTCCCAAGTTCGAGGATTTTCTGCTATTTTATCAAAAAATTGCACAGCCTCCCTAGCGCTTTTCTCATAGAATTCCCCCACACACATCATTTGGATGTATTGTTTATTATTCAAGGACAGTCCTTGGTGAAAATATGCAACAATTTGTTCAACATCCAAACCATGGTGAGGGAGAGCGTGGAGGAGGTCCTTATATCTTTCCCATACAATAGCAAAAGGTTCATCTGCTTTTTCGTAAGTTTGATTACGCTGCATGAGTGCATTAGTACAAGTGGGAGGGAAGAATTTATCTCGGGAATTATTTCAGATGTCCTCCCAAAAATCAATTGGGAGCAAGCGAGTGAAACCATATTTTGGCCTTTTCCTTTAGAGATAATGGGAATAAGACCATACAAATTATATAGAGGAGCGATCCTGTAGAAAGGAAAGCACTGCAAACATCCTCAAAATCTCTCATGAATGAGTAGGGGTTCCTAGAATCGACCCCTTAATACACAGGGAGAAGACGAATCATCTTCGACTTCATAAGGAATTGGTTAGCCTCTTCAGGTAAGCGAATACATGAGTTTGTCGTGGTTCTTTGAGGTTGCAAGATATCTCGAAGGGTTCTTTCCACATTGGGTAAAGGGGCAGGGGGAGCTCCATATTGATTTTGCTGAAAATTAACATTTCCCCCTCCTCGCCCCTGTGGCTGCTTTCAAGGTGCCACACCTTCTCCTTTATCGAGGTCATATGGTCTTGTGGGCTACCAGTAACCCCTTGGTCATTTGGATTAAAAAGAGTTTGCTGATTCCCGGGATGGTCCATTTGAGGTGTAAGGTTCTCTTGAAACAACCGTCTTACTGTGGATTCTTCAGAATGTCTTGAGGTATAACTCTTACAAGTCGGCGTTGCTCGTTGTGAGCCCAAACCGACATGCACCAATATTACCCCAACTAGACAGGTATCCACTTATGTTATCTATAAAAAAAAATAAAAAGAAAAGGTAGAGAACGTACCGAATTTGCAATGCAATTGCAAATTACCAATTAGCCTCTCTCGGATCAACTAGAGTGCTCACACTCCTAAGAATCTGCGCCAAAAATGCTTCGCCTAAGCTCGCGGCGCTAAAATTATTCCCAAGCGTAGGAACTAATGTCGTCAAGCATTATAATACTATGGGAGTCCACATGTCATTTCCACAGGGAGAGGTTCCCTAGGTGATCCTTAGGGATTGCTTTCCAATGAGTGTGCAATTAAAGTAAAATCTGGGGGGTTGTGATTGATTGATTTATTAACCAATTGACTTAAACTATTGTAAAATTAGAAGGGCAAATGATAGGATCCTAGTTTTCCGCCACCACCAACTAGGTAACACCCACCACTCACTTACAATCTCATCTAGGAGCCATTGATGAATGGTCTTCGATGGGGGATTTAACTTTAAAAGCTTTTGTAAGACAAAGAATAATTGAATGATATCAAACGCTTGCTCAGGCGATTTGTTTGGACTCTTAGTTTGCATTTGAGATCAAGACAACGCTGCACTCAACTCGCTCACACGCGCTTGTCAAGAAGATGCCAAACTAAGGTTTTAAGAATTTTCACAAGTGTTCAACATCGCATAAATCCCATCAAGCACAAAAGAGGGATTGAGGGTTGTTACCTTGAAGGGGGAGAGTTTCCACCGTTAGAACCCTATCATGGAGGTTTAGAACTCCATTAAAGCTGAGAATTGATTCATAATTGCTGGAACACTACTAGTAATTGGGAATTGAGAAATAACACTTCAATGGCAATGGTATATAAAAACGAGAGTCTTCAATAAAACAACAAGTTATAAAACCAACTCAAAGATTACAAATGCTTAAAAACTCATAATTAAAAGAAAACTAAGTACTCTACTCTATGAAAACCCTAGAAAAATAGGAGAAAACACTCTAAAGGTTAGAGCCAAAACCCAAGAATCCGAACTCCTTTAACTCTGCCCTAAAATGGGCTTAAATACAATCCTCATTAGTGATTCAAGTGGTGATCGAAAGACAGCGTGTCTCACCAAGATTGAAATTCCACTCAAATCCCGCAAAGATCGTGACAAGTTGGTACCGGGTACTGGCTTAGTGTGGTACCTGGTACAAAGTGCAATCGGTAATTTAACAACCTTGGGGCATCGGCATTCACTATCTTGGTACAGTATCAACGCCCACGCATGTGGGTACCGACTAGTTAGTGTGGTACCGTACCATTGCCCTACAATTTACCCCCTCTTCACTTTAGAACTACCTGTGGCCTCCGACAAATGGGTCTGCAATTGACAACGATGATCTACGCTTGTTCTCCTGAACTAAATCACAAAAATGTGCACGGGACATCGAAAAACCTGCACACACATAAAAAACGGTAGAAAATGTCAAAAGCACCTATTATACACAAAATGAAAGCAAAACATGAGTTAACACTACAAGAAATTATCGGATTAGCTACAGAAATTAGCTTGGGAAATAATCCCTAGCTAATTTGCGAGGGATTAGCGACGGAATAGCAAGAGAATTTTTATTCTGGAATTAATGACAATTTTGCGACGGATTTGTGAAGGATTAGAGACGGAAATTTGCGACGGACAAAAGTCCCTAGCTAATATTGTTGTTGATTTTGGCGCAAAGATTGGCGGCAAATTTAGCAACAACTTTAGAGACGGATTTTCCCTAGCTAATTAGCTAGAGAACAAATCCATCGCTAAATCATGATCTGGAAATATTTTTTTACAATTTTATATGTATAGCTAGGGAAAAAACCCGTCACTAATATTGTCCTTAAATTGTTGTTTCACAAAATATATGCATTTAACTAAGGATTTTTCCCTAGCTATTTAACTAGGGATAGCGTCTGTTGTTAAGTCTATATCAAAATATATTTTTTTGTTTTGATTTATGTATTTAGCTAGGGACTAATCCCTAGCTAAAATAGTTAGGGCAAAATCCGTCGCTATTGGTGCCCTTAAATTGTTATTTTCACAAAATATATGCTTTTAGTTAGGGATTTTTCCCTAACTATTTAGCTAGGGATTTTTCCCTAACTATTTATTGTTTCCGTCGTTAAGTCTATACCGAATTATTTTTTGCTTTGTTTATATATTTCTAGTTAGGGATTGGGTCCTCAGCTAAAAATAGCCAGTGGACCAAATCCGTCGCTATTGGTGCCCTTAAATTGCTATTATGCATGTATTTAGCTAGGGATTTTTCCCTAGCTATTTAACTAAGGATTATGTTCATCGTTAAGTCTATACCGAAATATTTTTTTGTTTTGATTTATGTATTTAGCTAGGGATTAGTCCCTAGCTAAAATAGCTAGGGAAAAAATCCGTCGCTATTGGTGCCCTTAAATTGTTATTTTCACAAAATATATGCATTTAACTAGGGATTTTTCCCTAGCTATCTATTGGTGCCCTTAAATTGCTATTATGCATGCATTTAGCTAGGGATTTTCCCCTAGATATTTAGCTAGCTATTTAGCTAGGGATTATGTCCGTCGTTAAGTCTATACCGAAATATTTTTGTTTTGTTTTATGTATTTAGCTTGGGATTAGTCCCTAGCTAAAATAGCTAGGGCAAAATCCGTCGCTATTGATGCCCTTAAATTGTTATTTTCACAAAATATATGCATTTAGCTAGGAATTTTTTCCTAGCTATTTAGCTAGGATTGCTCACGTTAAGTCTATACCGAATTATTTTTTGTTTTGTTTTATATATTTAGCTAAGGATTGGTCCCTAGCTATTTTAGCTAAGGACCAAATCCGTCGCTATTGGTGCCCTTAAATTGCTATTATGCATGTATTTAGCTAGGGATTTTTCCCTAGCTATTTAATGAGCTTAAAAGTCATCTATTTTCAGTCCATTTCTCTGATTGATTCTATCTAAAAAAGACTGATTTATGTGCAGAAATGTGGAATAACTCACCAAACTGCTGTGTAGTAGGAAATTCAAGAGAAAGAGGATATTGCAAGAGAAGGAGCGCGTAAAGTGGCCGAGCAGACTCGATACAATCGGGTCAATGAGGTCAAGCAACAGGAGAGGTGCACGGATTAAAGGACCCGGCGTCGCGACGCCCTGACAGCGCAATGAAGACTCATACTGCTGTCGGCGACCACAAAACTCCGGGCCGCGACATAAGGACAATTGAAGGCAGAACGAGCCGGGTCGCAATGTAAAATCTAAGTCAGCAACTATAAATTAATAAGAATAAGATATGATGTCGCTGACACTACTGAGGTCGCTGACAGAAATCAAGGTCGGCAAGACATGGAGGTCGTGGATAATCGGTCAGGAAGTCACACATAAGGTTTTCAAGAGACTGAACATCGAAGTCGCGACATCTAGAAGAGGTTGCGACATCAACACTGATCAGAAGATGTCACGACGTCATTTAGCGGTCGCTGATATCATTGGTAAGTGAATTAAGGTCGCATGTCATTTGGCCGGGTCGCGACATCGGGCCAGGCGGAATTAAGGTCGCGACGTCATTTAGCGGTCGCGACATCAGTTGCAAGGAATTAAGGTCGCGACGTCATTTAGCGGTCGCGACATCAGTTGCAAGGAATTAAGGTCGCGACGTCATTTAGCGGTCGCGACATCAGATCCAAGGGATGCTAAAGGTAAGTCGCGACCAAATAAGTTTCTGCTTAATGAGTCGGTGATTAACCGAGGTCGTGACAAAGAATCAAGGTCGCGACATTAACAACCAAATGGGCCATGACCAAATCCACATGGAGGCGCACGTAAGTTAGGCCCAACTGTAACCTCTATAAATACGCAAATTGCCATCAAGGAAAGTAGCTCTCGCGGCTCAAAAGAGAGATCTCGCAGTCAAGGCTCTTGTATTTTAATTTTCTTTGTTTTGTTTTTTTTAGATTAGTTTGTTATTTCTTTCAAATTTGGATTTGGACGTTAGCTGTTAAAGTAGAAGCTGAATGCAGAATTCTATTTCTTCAAATTATCGTTGGATTGTCTTCAATTCTGCATAAATTTGGAATTGATTTCCAGTTTTCGATTTACAGTGGTTTTCTTGATCAGCAAGCCATTGTAGGGTGTAATCTAGTGATTTAGAAACCCAAGGCTTCCATTGAATAGACTCACGTTGGTAGAAATTATCTTTCTGCAGAAATTTATCGAGGTTGCGGGCTTCGGATTATAAATCTACTGGCGGTTGAATGATACGTAGTGATCCCAATGTCGGTCATCTTATACCCATAAAAGTTGTCTCATGCTGCGATTTCGGGGCCCTCACGGTATTTGAGAGAAGGCAATCTACGAGAGTGATGAACAATTTTTGGTAGGTATGCGAATCTGATAATGGTTATCTAACGAGCTCTGTTGAATTTAAATCGATAAATCCTCTTCTCACTTGAAATCGAGAATGAGTTGAACGACTTATCCATTTAAACAAGCAAAGAGTTCACCTCGATTCGAACAGTAAGTTCAATCCCGTGTTAGCAAGGATCTAATCAACGAAAGGATGAGTTGTTCCAATCTGGAGGAGGAGAGACCAGTAAAGTGTAAACCCATCCTATGACTATATATTAGGAGCTAAGGTTTATAGTCCATGTTCTGGGTATGAAGTATTGAAAAAGAAAAATGCCCAGAACAAGGCAACTCAGATTAAAAGTAGTTATCTACTCCCCTGTCTTCGAAAGAAGCGAGGGATGATTAGATGATGAGCATTGAAATATGGAGAGATCCATTGCACTATCATATTCGCAGACCAGGTTTTTAAATCTGGTTCGTGAAACAAAGTTACAGTGTAGTGCGGGAATTGATGTTTCTAATGGCCGGTATTTTCAATGCTCCCTTTAAAAGATAACTGATCAGTGTGAATTTGTTATTTTAGATTTTCAGTTTTAATTCATTTTTGTTATTAAGTCACTTTTCTTAGTTTTTATTATTTTAAATTTTGCTAAGAATATTTCACTTGCCTATCAAAGTCCAAATAGTATAGAGTTTGAGTGGTCGGGGTAGTTGATTTAATTCTTGGGAATCTACGAGGATCGATATCTGGACTTAAATCAATTTACTACTTGTTCGACACGTATACTTACTTAGCATGTGACCAAAACTAGAAAGAAAATTATTTACTCTTAAGAAAGCTGCTTTTAATCGAAAGTACCTGACAACAAGTTTCATGGCATTATTTATGGGGATTAGATAATAGTCCTTTGGTGATAACGTCATAAATTTGTATATGTCATTTGCTCAGTAACAAGTTTTTGGCGCCGTTGCCGGGGATCAAAAGAATTTGGTGAATCAATATTCAGACCAAAAAGCGAAATACTAGTTTGGACATAATTTATACAAAGAAAATAGAAAATTTGCAAAAATATATGATTCGACGACGGTATTTTGGCAAACTACGAACACATTAGAGCTTTTCATCTTAATCGCTGATTTTGGTATCAACGTCAATTGATCTCGGTATATTATAATTTCGGGAGTTAATTCATGCACGAAGCGAGGCGGAGTGGCTTGCCTTAAACGATAAGATCAGCTTGGCAGCAGGGAAGTAGAAAGGTTAAGAGTGCGAAATAGCGAGGCGGCGAACAAAAGATTGACCGAGGCGATCAACGGGAATTCCACGGCGAAGTACCTCAGGCAGACACTATGGAGGACTACGGAGACGATTATTCAAGATGAATACTCAGCGGTGAGGCGACGGCGATAGATGCTATGATTTTGAGCTCGAGCTGACCCGGTCACCATGGTTCCACGAACGATTCCGCAGAGATCACCGTAGAAGATCAGCGAACACTTGGGGCGGTTTGCGAGAATGGCAATACGATTAAATTGAATGGTGTGAGACCGGGAGAAGTTATTAAGATTGCGATTGTTTCCATTCTCTTTAAGAATATAGTTGCATCATGGTTTGACTCACTACCATATGGTACGGTAATACATGGGAAGGCGTGGAAGCTTATAAGCGATTCTTTCCCTCCATCCCTCACTTCACGAGCGAAGAGGGAAATTACTACTTTCAAACAAGGGAAGATGAGAGTACGCCTGCTTTGCTGGGAGGAGAGATACAAGAAATTGGCTGAGAGATGTCCCATGCACGTGATAGACTGTGAAGAGCATAAATGGACATCTTACTGCCACTCCATGAATTATACCTCAGGTATAATAGATGCAACTAACGACGGGCATTCAAAGAAGAAGAAGCCGGAAGAAGCGAGAGCCGACTAATCGAGGATGCTTGCTAGGTGCGACATAGGACCTCATACGAGATCCTCGGGACGGCGGCGGAGAGCCCAAAGGAAATGGAATGATTGGGCGAACAAGATGTATGCGCCATGGGGCGAGGCTGGATGCATTAATGTATCGATTAGATAAAGAATGCACTCTTGCAAATGAGATAGGAAGGCAGTGGAAAGAGAAGGAAAGAGTAAATAATGTTGAGGGCGCGGCGAAGAGGGGTTCCTATGTACGAGTGGAGGAGGCTAACTATTTGAGCGAGCAAAGGCGTATCATTTTTAAGCCAAACCCACGACTTGACCAGTATACCCCATCATTAAGGAACCATGAGAATTTCTCTTATGGTGGAGGAGCTGTACGTCCCAGGCGTGGGTAAAATTTTAGCGGGGTATGCTCCACGGGTTCTAGCCGTGGCGACAACGAGGAGAGGGCGAAATGGATATCGGGGTCGAAAAGGGCTCGAGACCTTTGAGATGATCTTGTAGTTTATGGGGAAAAATAAAACATTGAACTTCCACTTGAACAAAAGTTTGCGAGATTAGAAGCTTCAAATGCCAATTCAAATTTTGAGACGACCACCAATGCCTTTCTCAAGAACACGGAAACACAAATAGAGCTATTTGGTCACGACCTGAGGAATCAAATTAAAGATGCTTTTCCCAGTGACACGAAGAAAAATCAGGGTTGCATGGCGGTGCGGCTTCCAGTGGAAAGAATTAGAGAAGGAAGAAGTGGGAAAGATAGAGGCAACAAGGGAAGAAGCCTATGAAATGCTGAGTCCATTTGGAGAAGGAAAGGAAGAGGGCAACAGAAGAAGAAAGACGAAAGAAAGCCCGAACTCTATACTGTAGTCCCATTCAGAGTAGGGAAGCTGAAAGTCGAGATAGAGGAGCAGTTCGCAAGGTTTTTGAAAACTTTCAGAAGTTGGAGATAAGCATGCCATTCACAGAAGTGGTAACTCAAATGCCACTTTATGCGAGTCTGAAATTTTGAGCAAGAAGAGAAGAATTGCAGAGAAGGAGTAGTGAATCGGCGGCTACTTGCGATCTTGATAAAGAAAAATTTACCGGAAAAGATGAAAGATCAGGCTTCATGACATTCCATCATTAGAGAATTTGAATTTCAAAAGGCTACTTTTGTGACTCGGTGCCGATATAAACTTAATGCCATTATGCTTTGTTCTGCGAGGAAATTAGTTTGGGGAACCTACTCCCTCTCATTACTCTTGAATGGTAGATATAACAATGGCGAAACCCAAAGGAGTCATTGAAGACGTGCTTGTAAAGGTGGGGAAATTCATTTTTCCTGTCAACTTCATCATCTTGGACATGGAAGAAGATTCACAAGTTCCTCTGCTGCTAGGAAGGCGTCTCCATGGCTGGGCACTTTAATAGATATGCGAGAAGGAGTTCTCACTCTCGAGTTGGAGAAGAATAGTGGCTTCAATCTGCTCCCAAGTTTGAAGAATTTAGACACGGATAGGGAAGATTACAAGTTTGTAGATGATGTCACATCTCAACAACTCTAATTGTTATTATGATTCTGTGCTCAACTTCTATCAATGAAAATGAGATGAATTTCCAGTATTTTGAAGGTGTTAATTCTGATTTTCCGCACATCAGTTTGCACTCTACCGAAAAGGTGTTGAGTCTTAAACAAAACAGCATGGACAATAGAGACAATAATGAAGAAAAGGAATTTCACCAAAAGACCAGCGCATAAGGGTTAGTTTTAAAAGAGTTGCCAAGTCATCTGAAGTATGCTTACTTGGAGCTACCAAGAAGTAAGCCAGTGATTATCTCACGCTAGACTCGGTGATCTTGAGGAAACGAGAAGATTTGCTGAAATTTTGAAGAATTATCGGGGAGTCGATTGCTTGGTCCCATAGATGAATTAAAAGGGTATCAGTCCGTCAATACCATACTGAAATACTCGCTGGAGGAAAATGCAAAACCATCACAGTGAAACGACAAAGAAGACTAAACCAATCCATGAAAAGAAGTGGTCGAGAAAGAAGTTAACAAATGGTTAAATCTTTGGTTTTATATGTAATCTCGAACCCAGTCTATGGGTTAGCCCGGTCCATGGTTCCCAAGAAAGGTGGAGTTCCTTGTGATCCGAAATGAAAAAATGAGTTAATTCCAACAAGAGCGGTGGCGAATGGAGAGTATGTATCGATTACTGAGTGTTCACGGCTGACCGAGGGAAGCATCATTTCAGTTGCCTTGTTGATCGGATGTTGGAGCGGAGTTAGCGAGACACCCTCATTTTGTTCTTGGATGGGTATTCGACTATAATCAAATTGCCATTGCACTGAGACGAGGAAAACCACATTCACATGCCCTTATGGCACCTTGCCCGAGGATGCCATTTGGGTTGTCTGATACTCTGGTACTTTGGTGTATGATGTCCATGTTCTTAGATTTGGTTGAGGAGGTCATGGAGATTTTTATGGGTGACTTCACAGTATATGGATCCAGTTTTGAGCATTGTCTAAACAACCTGGAAACAATGCTTCAAAGATGCAAGGACAAACATCTAGCTTTAAACTAGGAAAAATGCCATTTCATGGTAACAGAAGGTATTGTTCTTGGTGTGAAATTTACTCTTCTTGGTGCAGAAATTGGACCCGATCAAAGGTTTCGATTATCAAGACTCTTCATAGCCTAACTGATAAAAGGATAAGGAGTTTCTTGGGGCATCTTTGGATTCTATAGGAGATTCATCAAGACTTCTCAAAAATAGCAAGACCATTATGCGGTGCGGAGAAGACCTGGTTTAATTTTGATGACTCTTGCGAGCGACCTTTGAAGAAATCAAGGTCAGTTAGTTCAAGCACCTATATTGTTTTTGCTGAATGGGATCGAAGTTCGAATGATGTGTGATGCTAGTGATTTCGCAATGGGAGCTGTATTGGGGCAAAGCGAGAGAATATTTAAGCGATATACTATGCTAGCATAACCTTCAATGAAGCCCGAAAATGACCGACTCTATCAGTGTCTTCCTATCACGAAGGAGATCTTGTATAGTTTTGCTTGTGAGAAGTGGAGCCATACATTTTGGGATCCCATATTATCGTTCCTGCTTGACCATCACGGCAATCAAATATCTTATGTCGAAAAAGGAAGCCAAACCAAGACTGATAAGGTGGGTGTTATTACTACACGAGTTTGCTATGGAAATTAAAGATAAGAAGGGTTGTGACAATGTGATAGCTGATCACTTGTCGGAGTAGAAGCGAGGAAAGAAGAGGAGCGGGACTAACGAGAGAACTTCCCGGATGAACCGCTGTTTCAATTTCTAATTTCCAACTCTCATGGGTATCTTTGATGCTCGTGAATTACTTGGCTTGTGGAGTAGTTCCTCAGGAATTCAGCTACCAACAGAGAAGAAAATTCAGGGACCGACCGGCCCGGGTACTAAATGCAGGATGACCTTTTGCTATTTAAAGGGTCTTGCGTGATTATATAGAAGATGTGTGCGGAGAGTGAGCAATGCAAGATTGTGAATGAATGCCATGCATCACCATATGGGGGACATTTTTGGGAGAAAGAACGACTCACTGGGACCTCCAATCGAGGATTTTATTGGCCCACTATCTTGGTATTCGAATAGGTGAATATGTGATAGATGCCAAAGGTGGAAATATCGGTATTGAAATGAAATGCCCTACGAGGCATATTGGTGGTGCAAATTTTTGATGTATGGGGATAGACTATGGGACCCTTCCCACCATCATTTGGAAACTTGTACATACTGCTAGCAGTGGATTATGTTTCCAAATGGGTGGAAGCAATAGCTTGTCCAAAGAATGACGCTAACACGGTTGTGAGTTTCTTGCAAAAGAACATTTTGAGCAGATTCGGAACACCCAGGACTATCATCAGTGATGGGGGAAGCCACTTTGCAAACAAAATATTTGCAAAGCTCATGAGCAAGTATGGGATCAAACATATAATGAGCCTAGCTTATCACCCCCAGACTAATGGACAAGCAGAAATTTCCAATAAGGAGATTAAAAGGATCTTAGAAAAGACTGTAAGTTCAAGCAGGAAAGATTGGTATTCCTAACTCGATGATGCACTTTGGGCTTACAAGACTGCATTCAAAACTCCCATTGGGATGTCCCCATACAAAGTGGTCTTTGGTAAACCATGTCACCTCCCTCTTGAACTAGAATACAAAGCAATGTGGGCCATCAAGAAGCTGAACTTCGATTTCAAAATTGCAAGGAAGAGGAAGCGCTCAATGAATGAGCTGGAAGAACTGAAACGAAGCCTATGATAATGCTAGAGTATACAAGGACAAGACAAAGAAATGGCATGATCAAAGGATTCTGAGGGAAAGAGTTCAGAGCGAGGATCGAGGTTTTGCTATTTAACTCAGTTAAAGATTATTTCCGGGAAGTTGAAATCAAAATGGAGTGGATACTGCCACGGTGGTGTCAGTACTACCTTTGGGCGATGCTTTCAGGTGTCTTTGGGAAGAATTCAGGTTAATGGTCAAAAGGCCCGAAGCACTATCTCGGCGGGGAGAAGGAAGGAAGAACTCCAGCTAGTGAATTGAGAGAAGGATCGCTGCTAGTCAGCTAAGGACTCAAAACGAGGCTTGACTCATGGGAGCGACCCGTATAGATTTTTGCTTCTTTATATAGACTTTGAAATTATTCTTTTAATTACTCGTTTTAAATTTCTTTAGTTCTAGACATAATTTGTTAGAACTTGCTAGGTTAGTATTTGATCAATTTAATCCTTTTTGAAATTGTTACAGTATGCCTATACAGAATCGAATGGCTCAGGTGAGAAGGAACAAACTCCAGGACGGCTCAGGCCCACTTCACCGGGATAAGAGCGACTTGAAAATGGGAGTACTCTTTTCCCTACATAAATTCTGTGAAAATTGAATAGAATACATGTTTGAATTAACGTATTGGGAATGATTTAATGGATGCTAAGAATGTACGGAATTAATAGAGTCTGGTATCTAATCATCAATTTAAGTGAGTGCAGGACTAAGTATAGCCAGTTTTTATGTCGCGAAATTGAAGTCGCAACTAGTAAGTGCGGGGAGAACAAGAGCACAGATCCGACAAAACATTTAGTAGCGACAGCCGGATCATCAATTAACTTGTTGACCAAGGGTGAAATGCAAGATGTCGCAGCTTTGATGATATATTGTCCTCCACGAAACTTACTTATGTGACGAAAAACTGTGATAAGTCGCGAGCATAAGAAAAGTGTGCCAACGAGGTCAACTTTTAAATTTGCCACTACAAATTGACGACACACAATTCGACTTGAAATTTAAGTCGCGACAAGTGCAAATAAATGAAGTAATAAAGAGTCCACAATAATGATTGAATTGCGATTGTTGAGAAACTCCCTCCACCGCCCATCTCCCTTCCTTGAAGCGAATCTGACTCTTCGTCTTTACTACTCTTTTTTTTTTTTCAATTCTTACCAAACCCTAGATCAAATTCTTCCTAAAACCGTCCGATTTCTCAAATGGCCGAACCTTCAACCCTCATCCCAAATCCGAGCGAAATCATGGAAGAGTATACTCAACCCGAAGGGGAAGTTCATCTGGAGACCTTGAGGGAGGAAACGGGCCGTGAACGACTGGAGATTCGACCGGTTTCCGGCAGCGAGAAAAGGGGAAAGAAAGTAGCAAGAAGGAGAGGAAGCGAATTACGTGTCGGAAGAAACTCTCCATCACGGAAGAAGTACTATGCCGATAAGGGGTTTGTAGGAGAAAGGAAGCCCCGACAAACTCATCTCACGCACTGAAGACTAATAGAGAGCGAAGAGGTTGGGGAAACCTGCGAGCATCGAAAGTGCGGATCTGCGGCCAGTAGTTCAGAAATTCTCGACACAGGTGGGGAGGAAGGATAACTACGTTGATGTCGGAGGAGTTTGGGTTAGGTATGGGTGAGCCATCAATGAAATCTCACGGAATGGAAGGCGAAGTATGGATCAATCTGAGAATAATGACGAGCCCGACCTTGAGAAGATTGCAAGAAAGTTGACAGACGGTAAAGTGAAATGGGGTCAAGGAAGGGAGGCAAGATATAAACATGGGAGATTTGTGAAGAGGCAAAAGGTATGGTTTTACTTCCTGGCCTGCGGTATGGTTCCGATAAGCATGTACGCACGGCCGCGAGACAAAGCGATCATTCTACATGCCGTATTGTTGAAGGGTCACGAAGCTTAATCGAGAAGCAGTCATCGAAAATTCGATAATGAGATACCATGAAGGGGAATAAAAGGGGTTTGATCCCTCACCCAGCAACTATCACAAGGCTATGTTTGAGAGCTGGTGTGAAAGGAATTTGGGAAGAGAAGAAAGAGTGCCTAAGGTTTCACCACTAAACGGGAGTAAGCAAAGGGCTAGGAATCAAAAAGAAAAAGGGGGGTTATGATGAAGGATTCGAGGAGAAGAGAAAGTAAAGATCTGAAAGGCGAAGAGGACACCTTACGGTTGCGGATCAAGAAGAAGAAGATCGGAAGCACATCGAGGAGAAGAGAACACCTTTATTTTGCGGAGGACAGAGAACAAAATGATGGAAGCCCAGTAAATTTTCAACCCTGCGTAGCTCTCCCCTACTCGAGAACGAGATATATCGAGAGAACTGGTGAAAGCTCTAGGGAGCCCGGAGATAATCTCAAATAATGGAGGTCTCGGTTCCATTTATAAGAGTGGAAGAAAGGGAAAGGAAATGGAGCCTCGACCAAAAATTGAGGAGAAAAGTGTATGAAGCGAGGTGAAAGAAAGAGATCAACGGTGGGAAGAGGCGAGCAGAAGAAGAAGTATATGACGAGGCTGAAAAGAAAAGATCAGCAATGGGAAGAAGAAATGAGCGAAGGAAGAAGCGGATGAAAGAGATCACGGAGCATCAGAGGAAAAAATTCAAGGGAAATGGAGGAAAGAGATCACGATCTTGAAGAAGTTTCAAGCGAGCCATGAGTCATTTTACAACAATCGGTATGATCGTGATTCTCGACTCTAACACTCATAAAAGGAAAGGGACTGAGATCGGGAAGCCAAAACTAAGGAGCGAGATCAAGTTAAATTCCTCTACATGTCAATGTTCGAGGACTTAGAAGAGGATGAAGGAAAGAGATCGAGAGCTTGATGTGAGATGCCTTAGGAAGAGAAAGTCGCGAAATTTGGTTTGATCAACAATAATCTTTCAAATTTTTAGAAGTCATGAGCGAAATGGAGAACACGATGAACACATTGGGGAAAAGACAGATGATCTGAGCAAGAAGGTTGATCTCGCAGCGAATTGATCCTTGAAGAAGCGGATAGAGAGGGAGAATGACAAGAAGAGAGGAAGGCTGAAATGAAGTTTCCCAAATTCTCTCCTAATTTGGCTACCCTTGATCTGGATCCTCCCAATATCTTTGCTCCTCCCCCAAAAAGAAAAAAATAAATCTTCCCATTGATTTATCCATCTCTTCCTCACTTCCAGCCTGTTATTCTCAACTTTTGCACAATATCATGAATAAAATAAGAAAATTTGTTTGATGTTGTTTGAAGTTAGATTGTGTTGTTACTTTTTGCTTTAATTGTTAGGAGAATAACAGTAGGATTTAGCTTAGGAATGAAAATGTGACATATAATGAGCTAGTTGATAGTTGATTGAAAATAAATTTGAAACACAAATAATTGCGGAATAAGGCGAAATGACATATAATTGAATTGAAACACAAATTGCATAATTGACTTGAATTTATTTGATTGAGTCCAAGATAAAGGAAAGTTATACAATTGAAGAGCAAAATATATTCTTGAGTTGATATGCTTGATGGCCAGGCACAGGTGGACCTTAGATCATGTAACCCTCGTAGTGAAGTGAGTCGAGGACATCCTTAGGGTTAGTCACGGTTAATCAAAGCTAGAATTCTAGAACTTGTTAGATTATTGATCGGCTAAATCCTAGGTGATACAACTAACAGAAATGATCTGCGAGCCATCTTCTTGATTTGAGCCATTCTTTAGTTCACTGCGTTTGAGCGAAGCAATCCTTTATCTTGAGAAACAAGCCCTTGGGAATCCCGAGCCGTACTAGATAATTGTCCTCGAGGAAAGAACCTACGATTACCCAAATTCAAAGAAGGAGGAAGAGAGATAAAGTTTGGGGAGTGGGAGAAATACGAGAAGGGTGAAGAGAGAAAAGATCTAAAGCGGGAGGATGCAATGAAAGAAAGCTTAAGGAAGAAGTTTTGTCTTGTGGCTAACTCTCTTGAACAATTAAGTTCTTAGAGGTGTTTCAACACCTAGTACTCAGCTAATACCAGCGAAATTTATGGGAGCTACTAACCCAAAGTTCCCTAAGAGTGTTAGAAGCCTAAAAGACGAGAACATTTACTTATTCTGAATGGTGACGAGGAAAAAGTTCCAACAGTGAGAAGTACAAATGAAAAATGGGAACGAACAATTTTAAACATAACAAATCAAGAAGATACCCCAAGGATGAAGTTTGGAGGAATCAACTAAAGAAGTTGCAAGGAAAAGAAGGGCAGCAGTTAAGTAAGAAAGGAGAAAGAGTCTGGGTAATCTTAACCTAAAAGTTCCATCCATCACACCCATGTGGCTTGACATTACAAGCCTAAAAGACTGATTGATCTTGAAGGTTGGAATTACCTACATTAGTGAGATCAATATGAACCCAACAAGCATGGCATAGATTTGGAAAATCTTGAAAGGATCAAAGCGCCCAGAAGGACCTCGGAGGGGTTAGCCGACTAACTAAGAAAATAGGAAGAAGAGCCAGAGCTGCTTTTCGGCGGGATCAGCGACTATACTATTTATAAAACAAATTCAACAATTTAGTTTTGTACATCGGATTGAGTAGAGACTAACCTTCATCTGGACTTGAAGCTAAATATACAAGAAAAGAATGCAATTCTAATCTTTCAATTAAATTGGTTGCATTTGCTAGCTTGAACGAGAAAAATGTCCTTTTGTTTGAGGACAAACCGTCTTTCTTTTTCTTTGCTCGGGGACTGACAAAATTTAGGATTTGGGAATTTGATGAGCTTAAAGTCATCCATTTTCCAGTCCATTTTCTTATTGATTTCTATCTAAGACTGATTTGTAATGCGAAATGTGGAATAACTCGCAACGGCTATGCGAAGGAAATTCAAGAGAAAGAGGATAATGCGAGTAGAAGGAAGCGAGAGAGGTAGGTGAAGCGGGGCGACACAAGCGGCTGAATGAAATTCGCCCAACGGGAGAGGTGCAGATTAAAGGACGATGTCAGCGGCCTTGTAGCCAGTGTGAAGACTCATATCAAAGGTCGCGACCCTGAAGCTCGGTCGTGACATAAGAGCTGATTGAAGGCGAAGGCGAAATTTGATTATGCTTGAAACTCAAGTCGGGCAACCATAAATTAATAAAGGAATAAGACATGATGTCGACACTGCCCGAGTGTGACCAGGTGAAAACGGCGATGGAGCATGGAGATTCGTGACAGAATGAAGTCATGACATAAGGTTTCAAGGGGCGAACATCGAAGTCGGCATCTAGAAGTCGCGACATCAGCCTTGATATAAGAAGATGTTGCGTGGCGTCATTTGTGATTAGCGACATCAGTTGAAAGGGTAAAGGTCACGGCGTCATTTAAGCGATCCACGCGACATCGATTCGCGAGGAATTAAGATTCGCGGCGTCATTTGGCGGTGCATTGACATCGGTTGCGAATTAAGATTAGCGGCGTCGACAGCGGTCGCGACATCGGTCTGAAATTGGCGTCATTTAGTGGTGCGACGTAGATCAAGGGATGCTAAAGGCAAGTCGCGAATAAATAAAAACTACGCCGACGTGGCGAGACAAGCGAAGGTGTGACGAAGAATCCAAGGTCGCGGCATTGGCACAACAAATGGGCGATTAATCTGAAATCCACATGGAGCGCATCGAGTTAGGGCCCGACTGGGGCCCTAAATACGCAGGTTTGCTACTGAAGGCGGCTCGACTCTGAGAGATCTTGGGTGGTGAAGGCTCTTGTATTTTAATTTTCTTTGTTTTGTTTTTTTTTTTTTAGATTAGTTTGTTATTTCTTTCAAATTTGGATCCACAGGGCGTTAGGCGTTAAAGTAGAAGGCGAGAAAAGAATTCTATTTCTTCAAGTGCACTTTTAGTTGTCTGAATTCGAGACAAATTTTGGAATTCGGATTTCCAATTTCCGATTTACGATGGGTTTTCTTGTCCGGCGAAGCCATTGTAGGGTGTAATCTAGTGATTTAGAAACCCGGCTTCCATTGAATAGACTCACATTGTTAAAGTATCTTTCTGCATAAATTTATCGAAGTTTACTGAACTTAGTTATAAAATCTACTTGCTGATTACAGATATTACGTAATTGATCCCAATGTCAGTGTCTTATACCCATAAAAGGATTGTCTCATGCTCTGATTTCCAGGAGGCCCTCTTAGTGACACAGAGAAGGCAATCCTGAGAGTGATGAACAATTTTTGGTAGGTATGCGAATCTGATAATGGTTATCTAACGAGCTCTGTGAATTTAAATCGATAAATCCTCTTCTCACTTGAAATCGAGAATGAGTTGAGCGACTTATCCATTTAAGCAAGCAGAGAGTTCACCTCGATTCGAACAGTAAGTTCAATCCCGTGTTAGCAAGGATCTAATCAAGGAAAGGATGAGCTGTTCTAATTTTGAGGAAGAGAGACCAGTAAAGTGTAAACCCATGCTATGACTATGTATTAGGAGCTGAGTTTTGATCCATATTCTGAGTATAGTATTGAAAGAAAAATACGAACAAAATGACTTTCAGTTAAAAGTAGTTATCTACTCCTGTCTTGAAAGAAAGCGAGGGGATGATTAGATGATGAACAGTGGCGTATGGAGAAATCAACTGCACTATCATATTCCTTGGACGGGTTTAAATCGTGGTTCATGAAGCAAAGATACGGTGTAGTCTGCGAGGAATTGATGTTTCCTGATAGCGATTATTTTCAATGCTCCCTTTAAAGATAAGCTGATCGGAGTGTGGTTGTTACTTTTCTTAGTTTTTATTATTTTAAGTTTTGCTAAGAATATTTCACTTGCCTATCAAAGTCCAAATAGTATAGAGTTTGAGTAGTCAGGGTAGTTGATTTAGAATTCTTGAGATCTCTGAGGGATCGATATCTGGACTTAAATCCAATTTACTACTTGTTCGACCTGTATACTTGCAGCATCCTTGACCAAAACTAGAAAGAAAATGATTTACTCTTAAGGAAAACTGCTTTTAATCAAAGGTACACAACAAACAAGTTTCATGGCATTATTGCTGGGGATTAGATAATAGTCCTTTGGTGATAACGTCATAAATTTGTATATGTCATTTGGTTAGTAACACTATTTAGCTAGGGATTATGTTCGTCGTTAAGTCTATACCTAATTATTTTTGTTTTGTTTTATATATTTAGCAACAGACACTATCCCTAGCTAAAATAGCTAGGGACCAATCTGTCGCTATTTATGCTCAATTGTATGCATTTAGCTAGGGATTTTTCCCTAACTATTTAGCTAGGGATAGTGTCCGTCGTTAAGTCTATAGCTAATAATTTTTTGTTTTGTTTTATATATTTAGCTAGAGATTGGTCCCTAGCTAAAATAGCTAGGGAAAATATCTATCGCTATTGGTGCCCTTAAATTTGTGTTTCACAAAATGTATGCATTTAGCTAGGGATTGGTCCTTAGCTAAATAGCTAGGGATTTAATCTGTCACTATTCTTACCCTCAAAATTCTTCTCATTTAGGAAATTATGTATTTAGCTAGGGATATGTCCCTAGCTATTTAGATAGGGATACGTCCCTAGCTATTTAGATAGGGATATTTCCGTTGTTAAGGCTTTTCCGAAATACTTATGTTTTACTCTTTGTATTTAGCTAGGGATTTTTCCCTAGCTAAATAGCTAGGGAATAAATCGTCCAGCATAATTTACTCTCAATTATTTTTTCAAGTTTCTTGATTTAGCAAGGGATAATTCCCTAGCTATTTAGCTAGGGATGGTATCCGTCGTTAAGTATGCCTGAAATTTTTTTTTGGCTCTATATGTCTATGAGAGTTTATCCTAGCAATTTAGCTAGAGTTGTGTCGAGTGCGTTAGGTTCAGCAGAAACAGAAACTTGACATCGTTTTCCTTCTCTACAATTATACTTAAACTACAGTTAATCTTCTCTTCTCTCATTTGTCTCACTTAAAAACAAAGAAACCATTCCCTTCTCTCACCGTCGGCCTAGATTAGGTTTGTTCCCTTCTCTCCGTTCGTCTCTTACTCAGTTTTTCCAGGTACGCACGGTTGTCTCTCGAACCATTAAACCTTAGCGATCCATTTCAAACACCAAACGAACAAACAACGTCTCTCTCTCTTTCTCTCTCTCTTTCTCTCTCTCTCTCTCTCTCTCCCACTCTCTCTCTCGGTTCTTTCTTCCACTACGGAACCTCCATTTCCTAACTCTTCTTGTTACAGGGTAAGATTCTCCACGCTCTCTTAATACTACTTGCATATCTCTTTCTCTCAAATTTGGTTTCCACTTTGACGAGTTTGGTTTATAAAGATTATTGGGTTTTTTTTTCTTTTTTCATTTTCCCTGATTTTTCCTTCTTCTTTAAGTCTCTTTTCACATCACTTATATGATTTTGACTCTCCACCATGAGTGAATCTAACACAATCGAGAGACATTGCCAAATTACTTACTTTGAAAAACATTGTTTCCTTTTCCATTTGAACACTTGCAATTCTGATTTGGAAGTGTACTCTCTATCTCTCTCTTTGCGTGTTCCTTTGCTTATTTTCATTTAATTTCATGAGAGAAAATGGTAATGAGTTTGCGATTTTAAATCGGTAGTGAGCTAAATGGTGCTTTTTTGTTAAAGAAATAACTTTTATTTTGAAAACAATTTTTTTATTCAATGTGGGTGGTTCAATCTAACTGCATCTGATTGGTGGAAATACATTAACTTTAATATTGAGACTGAACTTTTTGCAGGAATCACAATAGGGTGTGGAATTTGTTCACCTATAAGTGAAGTCCAACATCCAACCAATAGATTTGTTGCAGGTCATTTTCTTATGTGAAGCCATTCACTTGTGAATCGAGAGAGGAGTTACGGGGTAGAAAGGTGTCATTTTCCAAGCTGGCCACTATTTGTTCTTTCTTTTGGGCATTTTAACTATGTAATTTTTTCTTTCGCTTTCATGCTTCAGAAGGCCCTCTTGTGGTGTCCTTCGTGATTGTTTCATATTTATTTCTCGTGATTTTAACCATTTGTCGTACTTCTTTTCGAAACTGTGTATTCTCAATTAATCCTTATTCGCCTTTCTTTTCCACTCAATTGTCTTTACCATGTTTGTGTATTCGTGCTTTTTTATGTGAATAGTTTTCAGACCGCCGTTTTCGCGCTCTTAGTTCATATGATGGTGTGTCCTTAGGCTGCTACTTCAATTAACTGTTTATTTATGCATATCTCTGGCCTTTACTCACTCACAAAGAAAAAGTAAGGGATCAAGCTGACATATATTATTCGACTTATGGTAATATATGTTAAGAGCTACCCATTTAAAATGGAATAATTATGATATATTCAAATCAGGTAGACCAATAAATGACATATATAAAAAAATTTCATCACTTATATAATAGAACATTGATAGATAATTTATAAGTCAATAAACAGTCAATATTTATTTTAATAGCCCTCTTAATTAAGTCTAGATAATTTTTTTAATCAAATTGATTCAATAATTTTATTTATTTTGAATTGAACTGGTCTAATATTTTAATATCAATAGTAAAGAAATTTATTTTTGATAAACTATATTTTAATTCACTAATTAATCATCACCAAAGAGTAAAAAAAAATTAATTTTTTGAAAGAAGAGCAAAAATTATTTTATTAGATTGATTTTATTTATATCTAACTAGAAATAATTAATAAAATTTGTAAAAAACTAATTTATATGTTTTAAAAAAAAAATTTCATTAAACTACTATAAAAAGAGTTAATTCAATGTTGTGGTTATCTCGAGAAAATTTCAATTTTCTGAAAATGGTACCTGTACTCAAAAACTAAAATTTTCTAGATCTCGATGATTTAAACAAATTTCAATCGTTGAATCAAATGGTCTCACCTAAATCTAGCTACACTACAAGAGTTCACGCCATCGACAAAAATTACCGACGGATTAAATTCCATTGCACTTCCTGACTTAACATTTCAATCTTGAATGCAAGGCGTATTATTTTTCCACATTTTTGCTAATGCCATTTAACGACGGAATACCTATAAATAATTACTCGACTAAGTGTTCCATAGGTAATTTTCCTGCTGCGCGTAGCGCCCAAATTTAATTCATTTAACGACATAATACCTAATGAAAACAACAACTAAAGTAGTTCCGTAGGTAATTTTCTCGTGCCAACTTTTAGGTACCATTTACCAACTGAATACCGACGGACCATTACCTACAGAAATTTTTCGTAGGTAAATTTTACCTATAAATTACCTACATATTACCAACGGAATTCACCTATAAAGTACCTACGGATTACCTACAGATAGTCTTCCGTAGGTAAAGTACTTTATAAAAAATTCACAGTTTACTGACGGAAGGTTTCCGTAGGTAAAGTTTACCTATAAATTACTCACTGGTTACCGACTGATAGTCTTCGTAGTACATTACCTATAAAACATCCATGCAAATATCACTATGTTCTGAGGTAACTTACGCTCTATAAATTTATTCACTTATATTCGGCCAAAATCTTTGAAGATTATCCTTAATCATACTTAATTTATTTACACTTGAAAACAATTTTAACATGTACGCTATTTAGCTTATTTAATTATTTTTGAAGATTTTTTAAATATCTTCATAAATTTTTAGATTTGATTTTTAACTTATCAATATTTTTGTTCCATCAATAGAAAGGAATGTATTCCGTTTCTATTTTCTATTTAGTATATTTCTAGAAACAAAATTCAGCCACTATTTTTAGAAACGGTATTTTTATTTTAGTTATTGCTAATGAAATTAACTAATAATTTTTTTAAAAATTATGAATTTTCATTATTAAAAATAAGTGAAATTTTGATTTTGATAATATTAATTGATTATTTTAACAGAAAAATTGGTTGAAAATGAATTTATTAAACGGAAACGGAATGTATTAGAAACGGAAACGAAATGAATTTAATTCCATCGCTATTATTAGAAATGGAATGTATTCTGTTTCTATTTTCGATTATATTTCTAGAAACAAAATTCCTCTATTTTTAGAAACGGTAATTTTATAAATGTTATTTCTAATGTAGAACATAACTAATAATTTTTTTATAATTTATAATTTTCAGTCATTAAAAATAAGTGAAATTTTGATTTTGGATAACATTGATTATTTTAACATATTTTTTACATACGGAATATAATTTTTTTAATATATACTTGATGATCCATGTGCAATCCATGTTAATACATTCAAATCATTAATAGCACATATAAACATGATTTACATACAACAACATGTTATTTAATATTTACCAATAATAACACAATAAAATGGCCCAATTTAACTCACATAAAACAGGGCACCTCTTATCCATTTACGGTTCGCCACCGAATTTTTTAGGATACCAAAACAAACCACAAAACCCAAAGACATCAGTCCCGGGATCAAAACCAAACCTCAACACAGTCAGATCGGCTCGAAAAATAGTCCCGAAAATTTGTCCGATCATTCGCAAACAATCCCTGTTCTTAGCCCGAACTATGCGAAATGGGCCCTAAAATTCAGCCCACCCCAAGCTTCGTCTCAAAACAATTTATTTCTTTCGCTCACTTTATTTTAAAACTTAAATTAGCTCAAACCATTTCCCCGACTTCCAGATTTTCGAAAATCTCACCCCCAAGTCATCGACGACTTATCACCCAAAAATCTTAAAATATCTCGATTGTCTCGTGACCACCGAAACTTTTCTGGGTCACTAGATTTCGTAACACGAATTTAACGGCTCAGTCTGTTCCATCATCCGAGATCTAGAAAATTTCCAGTTTTCAACCGAAATTATTGTTTTACCCTTTTTCTAAAATTCGGATTTTCTGGGGTTTCACACCGAGACACTATTCATGCACCGATGCAAATCCACATCAAGGGTACTTATATAGTTTGGTATTTTTTTTATAGTTGAAACCTTTAATTATATTATGAATTGTCTCATTGAGACTTGAATTAGGCTGAATACTTTATTATTTGAACTAGATATGATGAATTGGTGTTTCTATATATATATATATATATATAGTATATATATATATATATATATATATATATATGTTATATAAGGTTATATTATTAGAAATTTATCTTATTATATTATCCCATTAATATAAATATAATATAATATTCTTATAATTTCATATTTATATATAAAGAACTTTCACTTGTACGTTTTTTAGCTCCACAATATAATATATATATGTAAATATTATATTATTATAAATTTATCTTATTATATTTTATATATATATATATATATATATATATATATATATATATATATATATATATATATATATATAAGTATTATATTATTAGAAATTATCTTATTAGGTTATCCCATTGAATATAAATATATTATAATATAAGAACTTATAATTTCTCATTTTATATATAATGAACTTTGACACTTGTATTGTGTTTTTAGCCCTATTGGAGTAATATATATGTAAATATTATATTATTATAAATTTATTATATTACACTTGTACATTATTATAAATTTTGTCCGGATTGTCCGCAAACAATCCCGAAATTTTAGCCCGAATCCATGAAAAACAAACCCTGGGCAATTCAGCCTGACTGCTTCGTCCCAAAAACAATCTATTTCTTTTTCGCTTCACTTTATTTTAAATGAAATCGCCAAACCATTTCCCCGGATTACTGCAGATTTTCGTGAAAAATCTCGGGCCCCCTCGGGTCACCGACGCACTTATCACCCTCGCAAATCTTAAAATATTCGATTGTGGTCCCGTAATTCGACGAAACTTTTCTGGTCATCAGATCCTCAAGACTAATTTAATCTGGCCACTGCTTCATCATCCGGCATCTGGGTAAACTTCCCAGCTTTTCAACCGAAATTACCGTTTTACCCTTTTTCGAAAATTCGGATTTTCTGGGGTTTCACACCGAGACACTATTCATGCACCGATTTAAAAATCCAATACTGGCGATTTATATAGTTTGGTATTTTTTTTTATAGTTAAACCTTTTAATTATATTAAAAGAATTGTCTCACTGAGACTTAATTAGCCTACATTTTTATTATTTGAACTAGATATGAGGAATCATGCTTTTATATATATATATATATATATATAGTATATATATATATATATAAGGTAAAGTATATATATATATATATGGTATATAAGTGCTATATTATTAGAAATTTATCTTATTATATTATCCCATTAATATAAATATAATATAATATCTTATAATTTCATATTTTATATATAAAGAACTTTGACACTTGTACGTTTTTAGCCCACAATATAATATATATGTAAATATTATATTATTATAAATTTATCTTATTATATATTACGATTATTTGAGTATATATATATATATATAAGTATTATATTATTAGAAATTATCTTATTATATTATCTCCATTAATATAAATATAATATAATATAGTATCTTATAATTTAATATTTTATATATAATGAACTCTTGATTAATTGTACGTTTTTGAAATTCACAATATAATATATATGTAAAACATATTATATTATTATAAATTTATCTTATTATATTATCCCATTAATATAATATAATTTCTCATATTTTATATGTAAATAAACTTTGACACTTGTATATGTTTTTAGCCCACAATATATAATGAGGTATGTTATTAAGTATTATTATAAATTTATCTTATTATATTATCCCATTGTTTAAATATAATATAATATCTTAAAATTTCATATATTTTATATGTAATAAAACTTTTTTGACACTTGTAATGTTTTTACCCACAATATAAATATATATGGGCATTATATTATTATAAATTTATCTTATTATATTATCCTTATTACTATAAATATAATATAATATCTTATACTTCATATTTTATATATGATGAACTTTGACACTTATAATGTTTCTTTAGCCCACAATATAAATATATATATGTAAATATTATATTATTATAAATTTATCTGTATTATATTATCCCATTAATATAAATATAATATAATATCTTAGAATTTCAGTTATTTTGTAGTATGCAAACAAACTTCGACACTTGTAATGTTTTTAGCCCACAATATAATATATATGTAAGTATTATATTATTATAATTTATCTTATTATATTATCCTATTAAGATAAATATAATATAATATCTTATAATTTCATATTTTATATATAACAAACTTCTTGCCACTTGTAATGCTTTTTAGCCCATTTATAAATATCTTATAATTCCCATATTTTATATATAATCAACTTCTCGCATACCTCTACGTTTTTAGCCAACAATATAATATCTTATAAATTTACGCTTTATATACTTGAACTTATTATTGACTTGGTAATGCTTAGCCCAAAAGCTATTTCAAGCGCCAATAGTGAAAGAAATAGAGAAAAGAAATATAAAATCTTCATGTAACTGTTGAGCCCCAATATCGATCCCGTCCCATGCGCACTATAACCCAAGATCCCGCCTCTCCAAACAACCGCCAATAGAGAAGAAAATAAATTAGAATCTCCTTCCGACCTAGGTGAGCCAAGCTCACTGAGAGAGTGCGGGAGGCGCGCGCGTTTTCAAGCTTTCATCCCCGAGGCTAGCCTCATATTGAATCAAGTAATCGTCAGGACTCCCACGTATATATTCATGTTATGACGTCCAAAATTTTATCAAAAACTGTTTTTTTTTTATAATTTGATCCATGGCTCTATGTTCCCTAATTTAGATGCACCATCATGTGTTATCAGTTTTCCCTTCTTTGATTTGAAGATATTATTTTAGATCGAATGGAAATATCTCAGATCTATTTTCATGCATTGTTTTACGATTCGCACCCAATTTTGGGAGAGATATGTTTTTAGAAAAATCTGTTATGGATGACGAGTAGAAAATCGTGTGGATTGGTATGTCAATCGAAAAATTGTTTGATTCCGTGAAATACGCTGTAGTTAATTTTTCGCCAAATGCTTGCATAGATTCATTAAACATCCAAAATTGTTTTTATTTATTTAGTTTCGTTTGGTTCGAAAATATTGTTGTTAACTGAAAGAAACGTGTTTTCATTAAACATCCAAAATTGTTTTTTTATTTATTTAGTTTCGTTTGGTTCGAAAATATTGTTGTTAACTGAAAGAAACGTGTTTGGATGACTAGAACGTAATTTTTTTTTTTCATTTAAAGCCTCTTGATTACAATGCTAGTAGTTGCAAAACGTGAAAAAGAAATGTGACAACTGATCTGGACCTTTAATTGTAATTTTATTTCTTATGAATATGGGTTCAGTATTGGATTTAGATAGTGTAGATCATAAATCCACAAATTAAATCGCTAGTGGGAGCCGAATCTTTCTATTGTCATCCCTAATAATGAGTATTGATAGTCATCTTTTTTGGTGGAGTTTCTTTCTCTTTATTTATTAAAATATCTCTGTTAAATTAAAAATTAAATATTTTCATTTTTTATATTCAAATTTAAAAAATAGCAATAAGTTATAAAAATTTTAAAAAAAACAAAGTTGAAAGCTATTTAACTTTTAACTAAAAATAACTTTCAATTATAATATTTTTTTACTCAATCTCGACATTGATGTCATTATCACCTCCACCATCCTCGCTTTATATCCAGCCCACTCCTCATCAATCAAAATTTCATCATTTCACATTTCCGATGTAAGTACTCCCATACAACTCGTTTGGGTTTTATGGGATTTTGTTAAAGAAAGTAAGAATGTAGAAGAAATTTCGTTATGGGTTCTTCCTCGAATCTTCATATATGTTTTTCTTTTATGTGCTTGGATTAGTCGGAAGGTTAGAACAAGCTTTCTGGTTATACTGCGAAAGAGGGAAAGGGAGTAGAGGAGAGAGATAGGGGAAGGGAAGGGAGAGAGAAACGGAGGAGAGATAGTGGGACCCAATCGTCATGGGCAATTCGCCCACTAAGTTGGTGGGTGCATCAACTAGGAATTATTTTTCCCAAAATACATCTTTTTCTATTTTGCAACTTTTTGGGTCCTCATTTTTAATTTCTTTTCTTAACATTTTATTACTAACCCACTTTCATATCAATGTGCCCCACTCTCACTGCCTTAAATCAAAATTCAATTCAATATAATTTTTAAATTTCTTCTCGGTTTCACTTATAAATTATTTGAGAGTTCTCTCTATAACATTTGACACATTATACCATTTTAACATTGAGAGGTGTCTTTTTCCCCGACAGATTTAGGGTCTGACTTCTTGAATACCGTTGTTCTCAGACACCCGGTTTGTATTTATCCGCACAATATACCTTTATTTTCTTACGGATTGATCTCGTTGTTGCTGGATTTTGTTCGATTTATTGCTCTTAAAATGAGTCTATGAGCATATTAAATCACACACTATTATTATCATTTTTGCAGCGTATAGTTCGAAATTTGGCTTGCTTTGAAATTTAAAATTATGTTTCGTGGGTATCGAGAGATGTAGCTCGAGGGAGTCTAATAAGTGAAAAGTCTGAAAATATTATAATTTCGAGAAAAATACATGAGATGAATTCTTGTCAAAGGATCCAATTCTTTTTTAAACCAAAAACAAATAAATGCATTATCGAATTATTCGTGATTATTTGATCCTTTTTTCATACGTTGTGCTTGCATGTTCATATGAATTATGAATTAATATTATTATTATTAATCACTTCTCGTGAAGACTCTAATGCCTTTATTTTTTTGCTTAATATATACATGACTATAAACGTGTCGCGATTAGTGATATTCGCTCATGGTGTTCAAAGTGTTTTATTCATACAAACCTGATTTGGTACAGAAAGTGGGTTGACTATACTATTTTCTACTATATTTAGCTTGTAAATATTAGAGTATTTCTTTCTCGCACTTTGAGATTATGATTTTTAGATCTGAATTCTTAAATTATTATTGTAATTATTTTAGAGTCATACACACACACACACACACACACACACACACACATACACACACAACATACACACACACACACACATATATATATATATATATATATATTAACAATACTTATATTAGACTGTATTTAAAATTTGTATAATGTTGTTAACTCTTTTCTCGTGAGAAAAATTAAAACATGAGTGTGGGGTCTTACAATGTGAATGGATGTATATACTAGGCTCATTTGCCGATGGCACCATTAACAAAGATTTGTTGGATGGGTTGAAAGTTTTATCACGCTTATGCATGCGCTAGGTTATCCTATGGGATCAATTCAAGATGTCCTTGTAAGAAGTGTCATAATCGGAAGTTCTTGAGATTACGATGTTAGGGGTGCATTTGTTTAGAAGGATTTGTTTCGTATCATTATGGAATAGACATGGAGAACTATATGAAAAAGGAACCCGAGCAATCAACATGCCATTTAATCCGAGCCGTTGATGTGCAACCAATGAATCCATACCACAAACAGATTCGATGCTATAGGGCCTCGAGTTTGAGAATGACTTCATGGAGGAAGCACCATGAATCTGAATGCACAAAAAATTTTATGACATGCTCAATGCGCTTGATGAAAAATTATGGGATGGTGCAATTCACACATTCCTGCATGTCCGCGTAAAAGATTGTTGTAGATATAGTCGTTGAGCATCATTTTTCAGAGAGATGCTATGATGATATCATTCGGTTTTTACGAGAGGTGTTACCAGATGACAACAAAATGATTCACAATTTTTACAGAACAAAGAAATTAGTTCAAGGCCTTGGTCTTCCGGTAGAGAAGATTGATTGTTACAACAATAACTGTATGATATATCGGGGGTGGATGAGTAGTGCATTGACAAGTTGTAAATTTTGTAACCATCCTCGATTAAAAGGAAAAGGGGGATCGCAGAAACACAAAAAAGATGTCATTCCAAGAGGATGTATTACTTTCCTAAGCCCAGGTTGCAACGCTGTGGCGTTTTCGTGGCTAACGGCGGCACATGGGCGCGATGGCATGATGAGCATATTCAAGAAGACGTGGACAATGTGTCAAACTTAACCGATTCTGAGAGTGTGCATGGCATTTAGTCACAGACATCCTTCATTTGCTTCGTGAGTCAGTAGAATGTGAGATTAGGATTATGTACCGATGGTTTTCAGCCATTTGGACAGGTAGGACAACAATATTCATCATGGCCAATACGCACTTCCATATAATTTGCCAATTATGGATGTGCATGAAGGAGACTTACCTCTTCTTATCTTATAATTGTTCTAAGAATGTCAATCTAAGAACAAGATAAATATTTTTTCTTCCTTCAACCCTTTGAGAAGGTAATTGGAAAACAACTTTTGGGAAGTGGGCATGCAAACTTATGATGTATCACGAAAATAATTTTTCAAATGAAAGTCGCACTCATGTGACTATTAGCTTATTTTCCCGATACCAATAAGCCGCTGGGTTAAGATCTGAAAACTGCTTGTCCATATTGCATGGAATATCTACATTTATACTGGGATTAATGGTCGGAAGACAATCTCTATTTTATTAACTATCGAAGCTCCCTTTTGATCTCATGCATTCAAAGGTAATTAAAACTTTTCTCAAGAATAGAATAGAAATGGCACCACCACCACCTATAATGACCGGTGAACAAATCCTAAAGCAAATAAATGACTTGGGGTTGAAAAAGGTCACTGATATTGATTATGAAGCTATTAATGGTCTAATTTGCAAGGCTTGTGGGTGGAATAAACTTAGTATCTTTTTAGATACTGGCATCAGCTCAAATCTAATTAGACACACCCAGATGTGATGCATATTGAGAAGAATGTCTTTAAAATGTGCTGACATGCTTATGTTGAAGTGAAAAACCACTAAAGATAATGAGAAGGCAAGAGAAGATCTAAAGGTGTTGTGTCGAAGGCCCGAAGTTGGAAAAAACTGCTACAAGAAAATTTCCTAAGGTATGTTATAATAATCGGATAAACCCAATAAACAAATATTGTGTGAATGGGTTAAAAATCTAAAATTTCCTGATGGTTATGCTTCAAATATGGCTAGGTGTGTAGACATGAGAAAGCACAAGTTGTTTGGGATGAAGAGCCATGATTGCCATGTATTCATGCAACTAAGACTTTTATCGCTTCCGTGAGCTCCTTCCGACAAATGTATGGTGTTTTGGACAGAAGGTTTTTTTCAAAGGTTTAACTTCAACTACCACTAAAGTGGAAGATATGGAAGATTAGAAAAAGAGATATTCACTATTATTTGCAAATTAGAGCTTATATTCCCTCCTAGTTTTTGATTCAATGGAACACCTTTCCAATACATTTGCCTTACGAGGCAAAACGCCGGTCCAAGGTGCAAGCATCGCTGGATGTATCCTTTTGAAAGGCAAAGTTCAATATTTTGCCACATTTTATAATTCTAGTGAATAATTTGAAAAAAATTATACTTTAATTTGCAAACTTATCAAGAGGATTGACATTCAAGAAGAACGCTACTAATAAGGCCAAGGTGGAAGGTTCAATTTGCTTAGTTGGTAGAAGAGGCATCCAATTTTTGTTCACATTATTTTGAGCCTCATGTGTATACAAGAATGCGAAAAGTGCCTCAGAATGACGACGGCGGGCGACAAGTGGATGGAGATTGAAGCGGACACTTCCAATATTTAAACATCCCGCCGACCATATGGACGATCGTACCCAGAGGTTATCGTACGCTGAGTATGAGGTCGCACCTAACTTATGTTCTCACAACGCTGGTGACGTTGATCCATATGCGAAGTAAGTGACAAAACATCTCTTCGCTCACTTAAACATACTTATTACTTATAACACTGTTTCCAAACTATTTTCTCATTTCATAAGCATGTATATTCATGAGATAAAACAAACATCACTTATCTGGCGAGGAGCTTGATGTGAAGCTTGACAAGAATTTTGCATAATGGTTTGAGAACTATGTAAGTAATGAAATAAGGATTTTAATACAACAATGAAGTTTAAGATGTTAGATCCTCAATTGACATCTGGCTTGTTTTATTTATAGGCACGCGATAACGCTACTGGACAATCCATTCGTTAAAGATCTTGCCAAAGGCCCTTTACTGAACCGTCGAGACATTTCCCGTATATTTTGTTAATGGTTACAAATTTCATATTAATCACATGGTTCTAGGTCAATCTCAAATAGTGTGAGCTTATGGTGAGCAATTTCACGAGACAGAGTGATTATTATGGCAAAGTTAATAGAGATTTTGCAACTAGAATACCCAAGGCTACCAATTAAACAGACTATACTTTTCAAGTGCAATTGGTCTGATCCTCTACTCGCACGTCGCGGATGAAGGCTCATAAACAATATTTTTTGGTTGATGTTAACCAGAAGCGTAAACTGAGCAAGGATGAACCGTTTATACTTGCTATGCAAGCTGCACAAGTATATTATGTACCTTATCCTACCGAGAAAAGACAGTCCGATTGGTCGCGTATGCAGTTAAAGCTAGTTCGTTATGCGATGTTCCCCGTAGTCGTTGACAAAACAAAGAACTAATAATATTGCATTCCAAGAAGATGAGTTAGTTAATCAAATGCTCGTAGTCGAACAACCTATCGATAATAAAGAAGCATTGATGAATTTAGTTTATTATTGAATGATGTTAATGGTGAACATGTTGATTTAAATAAGATGACAATGAACTCTCGAGGAACCATTACCAGTCGAAATGTAATATACATGGAAATGAAATTGAATATGAAGATGTTGAATCTAGTGATACTGATAGCGATTACCATTAATTTATTTATATTTATTTTGTATCATATCGGGCCCTATGGTTCATATATTCTAATGGTTAAAGGCTATATTCGATCTTATGGATATGTTTCGTTGCTCACGCAAATGCATTGGTGTTTATCCAATTATTATTGTTGTAACATTTGTCCATTCTATATTGTGATTTTTTCTAGTACTATCATGAATGTGTAATAATGCTATTTTTTTTTCTTAATTTGTTCATTTCTCTATGGGATATTTTATTTTTTCAACAGCTTACTTGAAATGACAAGAAGTCGGCAAATTAACACAGAAACTCATACAAAGAAATCCTGCAGACATTACTAGACAGAGACTACACAAATATCTTCACTCATCCCCAATCGTTCTACACATACGCATATCAACACCGGGGCCTCCACCTCCGCTGTCTAAATACAAGTTTGCCACCAACACCTCGAGTCAGTTATTATAGCAAGACCTTCCACTTCTACATTCGTGCTTATAAGCAAAGAGCGTGCTCAACATACAAATTCATCAACAACACCTTCTACTTCAAATTCATACCGTTGTACTCTCCTTCACCGCATATTCAGGCCTACATCTGAGTCTACGATGATCCGGAAAATCGACACGCAAGGTCTACCTACGCAACAATTTGTAAGTACCACATTCTGATTTTTCCTTTATTGTCCAACAAGGTCAGCTTAACTAATCTATAGACTCAATACCTGTCGAGTCCAATATTTTTATTTATTTAAATTGTCACTATTCTCAATGTGAATCGTAATTCATGTGTAAATAATGAGGAAAGCTTCATAAAAGTTATGATTTTTCAAATTTTTACAAAGTACTTACTACCCAACATAATATCAGTGGGAAATAAGGAAATTTTTAAGAATGTGACTCTGCATGTCAGCATGTGAAATAGGGAAAAATTTCTATTATATTTGAAATTTATATTAAGAATTTTTTTTATTTAAATAGTTACTTGCACCTCTAGTGGACCAAAAGAATGAACTTGTACTATTTTATAGCTCATGTAATGCATTTGTTCATGTAGTCCTTGTTTTGATAATTTTCTATTACATGAGTTCACCTTCTTCTCACATCTCTTTTATTTTTATTCCTCTTGTTTATGTTCATTTATGGTTCATAGTTCGAACCATCCGACCATATTCTCGCAAGATTAGGGAAGATTTTGAGGAAAAGATAGACAAGGAAGGGATCACTGGAAGTCTGCTTTCGGGGAAACTAAGGATTTCTATTATGAGGAATTTACGGCATGAAATTAATCCAATTTATTTAATGCAATTTAATAAAGATTTTAAATTTATTCGTGTCAAAGCTATTTTCAGTTCTTAACGCAGTAACTAATATATATTCTTGTAGAAACAATGTATTTGGGATGAGGCCTTAAATGCACTAATGAAGCCAGCATGGTTGTTCAAAGCAAAAGGCCGATACCGAGACATGATGTTTGATATAAAGACTGAAGGAAAGAAGCTAGATTTTGTGTCTGAAGACTCATGGAGAATTGGAAACAAAAATGGAATACCCCAAAAGTTCAAAAAGTTTGTGATCAAAACTCTAAAAACAGGAAGTCCAAGGCCACTATTGGTGGGTCTACACCATCAACTCACACAGGAGGCACTGCTACCCATTATGAGCATGGGAAAAAAAAAAAAAACGACTAGTAATCTTTATTATTATTTATTTAATTAAGTAGATTTTTACCTTCTTTTTGGTTTGTGAATTAGTTATGTTTTTTTTTTTTTTTTTTTTGCAATTATCTTTAGTTCTTAATTTAATTGAATTGTCTCTACATGTGTAGGCTAGAAAACTAGGTCGACCACCCACTGCTCCGGAGTTGTTTGTTCACACATACAAAAAATGGCGATGACTAAACTTTCATTAACCAAAAGTCCAAAGATGTTAATGTAAATTATTCTATCACTTGACATATTATGTCTTATCTTTCATTTAGATGATTGCTATAATTGAATATGTTTATGTATTTGCAGTGATGCTACGAGGCTAAGCTGAGAGCACTGACACAAAACAATGAAACAAATGTATGAAAATAATATGTTTCTAGATGTCAGGGGTGGACAATGTGCTGTCAAGCTTTATGGGCTTGGCTCACAAGCTACACAATATTATAATTTTGGTTCTACCTCTTCTTCCACATCGGCATTTGATGTTTCTCAACAAAATACGGAGGTAATTCAGCAGCTGCAACACAGGATTAATGATCAAGATTTAATGATTAGAGATCTGCGAGAGACGACACAACCATTGGTACATGCTTGATGAAATGTCTAAAGGTGGACAAGTACTAGTATCATACATCAACTTTCGCATGACCATGGTAATGAGCATCGCACATCTAGCGATGATCACACCTTTCGATGATGCTAATTTCATCTCCACAAAGAGGAATCAAGTTAAGTACATTTTTATGTAGCTTTAATACTTTCTTTTAACCATTTACTTGTTTAATACTTTCGAAATATTTAGGTATTTTTTTAATACATTTGTCCTATTTAGAATATTGTTTTTTTTTTTGGATATGTCAGTGTTATATTATTAGGCATGATTGTTATATATAAATTTGTTTTTATGAAAATCATAAAATGTGTTTTAATTAGGTTTTAAGAGCCAAATTATAGTAGTAAAATATAAATATATTTTTATATTAACCTACAATTTATCGACTATGATACCACGTAAGTGGTGAATAATAACTATCAATTACAGATGGATTACCTACAAAATCATCGACCAATATCGACAAAGGACTTCCGTAGCTAACATCGACAATTTATCGACGTATCACCTACAAAGTGGTCATCAATTAATGACGACCACCTACAAAATCACCAACAAAATTCAGCCAATTACCAACAGAATACCGACATAATGCCTATAAAAGTGGTTGTCAATTACTGACAAAGTACCTACAAAATCACCAACAAAATACCTACAAAGTATATTTGTAGCAGCACCGATTAATACCGACTAATGCCTATAAATGTATCGCAATTACCACGTGAAATGCAAACTCATTCAACAAAAATACCAACGGACTTTCCGTAGGTAAATTACCAACAAATTACCTACGGAATTTTGTTGGTATTTCGTCCCCACTTTATAGATTTCCCTCAACTTTACCTACCACTTTTCCACAATTTACCGACGGAATTTTTGTAGGTAATTTACCTACGGATTGATTTTCCGTTGGTAATTTATTTACCTACGCCACAACAACCTACGAAATATAGTTGTCGGTATTCCGTAGGTAAATTTAATTACCGACGGAATTTTTTATATTACCTACAGAATTTTTCGTAGGTAAATTGTCAATTTGTTGTATGAAGTGTCATCGCCGACTCGTCAATTCGAGATAGTAGGAATTTGCACGCTTTTTCTAGGCACCGAGTATCTGGTAGCCAGAAACGTACATGTGATGTAACAAAAGTCACCTATAACATGTACTCCCTTGTGACACATGTTGTATGAGCAGAGACGATGGAAATGAATGGCTTGATCGGAGCCATGTGTCAAAAAATCTAGGTTAAGGGACACATCGGGGAATTAAATGGAAGTTTAATGCAGGAAAATACAAAACTTAGAATAGTGTTGTCTTCTCCATTTTGAAGAGCAAAAGTGCGTTGGTCGGACGGGAGGAGAGTTGCGTAAAGTTAGGTTTTAATTCTTAGAAGAGAGTGTGCAACTTCTCTCAGGGATTCCTGACGCATCGACCGTCTGATTTCTTCTCGCCAAGAAGCAAAGTGGTTCTACGCAAAGGAGGGCTCAAGGTAATGCTTTGGGAGTTTTTGACAAACCCCGTGAGGTAGGGGTTTTATCCTACTTGTTTTACTCTTTGTTTAAGTGTTTTGTTAATGGTTGAGTTGGTTGCAGGCCTCGAACGTGTCGTTGATTTTGTCCCAAAACTCGGGACCGAGCCAGCTGGATCTCGAGCCGCTGACAAAGCAGCTCACCGTTTGGACAGCTAGTGTTGTGATTTATACAATAAATTGTGTTTTGATGGTAAGAGGCCATAAATGGCCATGGAATTCTGCTTTCAAAAGTGTGAACTGATACAGAGTGGGTCGCCTATGACCCACGTTTCATTTTGGGACTCGTTAAAATTCCGCTTGTGTGTGTAATTGACTCGAAATATACCTACCGCGGACATTGTTTACTGCTTAATAAAATTAAATATGAATTTTTGGGAAATAAAATGAGAAACCCGAAATTTGTACAGGATAAAACAAGGGTACATATGTAATTTTCCAAAAAGAGGCACATAAGTAATAAGATAAGAAGGCTATGGGTTAAAATAGAAATATGCCTAACTTGATTTCCAAAAAGAGAATAACTTAAGGACTAAAGTGAAATAAATGAAAACTTAACCCAAAAAAATGGGTTTTTGGGAGCCAAACATGGCCTAAGAAGAGATATTTGATTTAAGACCAAATTTGGTCTCATACCAATTATTTGCCACCTTAGTTCCATCCTAAAGCATCTCCAATCACAAATCTCTATTTTTATCTTTAAATAAGTATTTTCTTTATATTTAAAAATGACGAGTTCCATTTTTTCATTTTCATCTCCAATCAATACTTTTTAAATTCATCTTCAAATCACTATTTACATTTCCTAATATTATAAAAATTTAGAGAATAGTACTTTTATTTTATTTTTTTATTTTTTATTATTATAAAAATAAAAATGGTGAACATTTTCTTACTATTCACATATGCATATTTGGATATGAAAATGGAAAATGATTAGCAAGTTTTTTTTCTCGTGAAAATCTTTATACATGAAGACGTGCGATGAAGATGCAAAATGTGAGGAATGGTTGGAGTTTTGTCTCTAAGATTCAAAATCTTTAAAATTCTATATATAATGCTTTTTTATTCATAATTTTTTGATTGTTATTCATAACTATTTCAAAAGACTTTTAAAATTTATTATGAAAATAAGGAACATGGTCATTATGTCTAGCTCAAGTATTAGGACATTTAGCGTTTAAATAAGGAAGGGCATATAGAGGGAAGATGTCTCAGGTTGTATCTCAATAGGGATAGTTTATTATAATATAAATAAAAATTGTTTAGTTGTGAAAAAAGAAAAGAACCAATAATTATAGAAAAAATATCTAAAGACAATAACTACAGTCTACTACTTATTCTTGATTTTTATTTGAATTATAGAAAAGAAAGATAAAAGAAAATAAATTTTAAATAAATTATAATATGTTAATTATCTTTTATTTAGTTTTTAACAATAATTCAATTGTATCTTTAAAAAAACAATAATTCAATTGAATACTTAATGCAAAAGAAATCTACAAATGAAAAGAAAATATAAATTGGGAATAACTTTTATTACATAATTCCTTAATTTATTTATTTTAAATAAAGATGTTGCATATGAGCAACGCTATATCGAGACGCAGTGGATAATAACACAAAATTTCTTAGTAGGGAACTGTTTGGGTTGAAAAGTTGAAAGCAAAGGAAGTCTAGGGCTGGCGGAGAGGCCTTTATAAGTCAAGCCCTAGGTCTTTTTCTCATTCAATCTCAATAGAAAAACAAGCCTTAAGAAAACCCTAGAGAACATGTCTGGCATGTACGGTCACGACGGCGACGAATCGGCTCCGCCTCCCTCCTCTGGTGGATACTGAGGAAGAGGATAGGCGGGCGAGGCTACTGGGTCCGGGGCCGCGGCGGTAGCGGAGGATACGGTGGCGTGGATATGGTGGAACCAAAGGGCAGGCGTGGGAGGTTATGGGGTAAGAGCATGACGGTGGAGGATACGGTGGCGGTGGAGGCAGAGGGCGAGGTACTTAATCTCTTGTTCTTCATATTCATATAATTTCTTTTGTTGTTTCTTAATTTGAGAGATGGGGAAAGAGGAACTCGCTAACCTGCTTTTAGTGCAACAATTCCTGGCTTAGGCTACTTGAATATTTTTTTGGGAGTACCGCCGCTTCGATTCTTATGTTATTTCAATAGTTTTCTAGCGATAACTAGGGTCATTCACTTTTTTTTTTCCTCCCAAAATTTTGTATTTGGTTCGCAGGAGGTGGAGGTGGAGGTGGCGGAGGATTTCAAGGTGAGGATCGTGGTAGTCGAGGTGGTGGTGGCGAATGGGCAAGCGGCCGAGGAGGAAGCGGTAGAGAGAGGGATTGGCTGGCTTCTCAAACAGGTAAATCTTTCCTTTAAGATCTGTTTCATATTTCACTTCTTTTTTCACATTCTTCGCTTGTTTTATCACATGTTATCAAGTGGCTTTCATTTTCATTTAATTTCTTTCGAAATTGGGCGAGGGTGTAGTCATGAATCGAACTTTGCAAGAAGAGTTGAGGTAACAATGGTGCACCCTCTTCCGTCGGTGGGGCGAACAGGGTGGCAAGTGGCTGGCTATAACAGAGAGGAAGGAAGTGGTGATATAGTGGCACCGAGGAGGCACCAGGAGGGGTGGTAATGGAGGAAATAGGAGGTGGTAAACTATGAGAAAGGGTACAGGGGGTTCCATGCAGCTAATCAAAGAAGGGGCTGAGATGGCAAGCAGGACAAGTTCTCCAGCTGGTTGCCCCTAATCTATGGGTGGTGGATCTACGAGATATTATCCTCCTCCAAATTCTTATGGTGGAAACACTAATTATGGTGCAGAGGCTGTTCCTCCGCCAACGAGCTACACTAGTGGGCCTACATCATATCCTCCATCATATAACGGCCCTGCAAGTAATTATGGTGGTGATGCTCTAGGTGATACAAGAGGAGGTGGTTTGGTCGTTCCACCCGCCTGGATATGATTATAAGTGGACAGCTGGGTCCTCCCAGACAAATGGTGAGGTGGTTATGGTGGGGGTGGAGGCAGTACTACTGAGGCTCCTGTTAAGGTGAAGCAATGTGATGAAAATTGTGGGGATTCTTGTGATAATTCAAGAATTTACATATCAAATTTTTCCACTGATGTGATCGAAGCTGAGGAACCGAGAGAGCTTTTTACGGTATCGATGTTAAATCTTATTTCTTTCCTCTGCTCTAGTTAAATACTCATAATTTTTGAATTTTGTAACTGATATCACTCAGGATTTCTTTCCTTATGCATATACTGCCGCTGAGTTTCCTATAGTTCATCCATGCAAAGATTATATTCTTTAATTTGTTTCTTTGGATAAAGGCATGCTATTGTTATTTGGGAACATGTCTTATTTTATTTATTTAACTAAGTATCATTAGAATTGGACTTAATGCATTACAATGCTTAGACTGTGTATTACATTCCTTCCCTGGTCAACTATGATATTTTTCTGTGGTAAATGAAAATTCAGTGGTTAGTGAAAACCTTTTTGCATTTTCCATTTAATGGTAGTTTGTTAACTTGTATGTGCTTCTGCCGCTATTCAGGTTGGAAGAATCAAGCAAAAACGTGGTTACAAGGATCAATGGCCATGGAATGTAAAAATACACGGATGAAGGTGGAAACAACAAAGGCGATGCATGTTTGTCTTATGAGGATCCTTCTGCTGCACATTCAGCTGGTGGTTTTTATAACAGTATGTTACAAGCAACTCTTCGTTATCGAAGCCTGTGGTTTCATTTCGACTTCTATTCTCCATATGCTTATTCCCCTGTCTAGTCCATCGATTATGAAATGAGGTTATGTAACCTAATGTCGAATGGCAGAGAAGTCTGCACTACAAGGCCCCGCACCTCGCTACGGGTATGTCACTTATCCTTGTGCTCTCTTTTTAAGTTACCTTGTTCTCTCTTATTTAACTTGCAAATATTGATTTTAGTTATGGTAAATGGCTGTTGAGTGTTTCTTTCTATACTATATATATATATATATATATATATATATATATATATATATAATGACTCTAGAACTACCAAGATATGATTGTATCCCACTTATGCGCTGGATGCTATTTGCTGATCGTGTGAATCCATGGTGATGCTAATATTCATGAATTTACCTTCTCGGTTCTTACTGCTCGGGCACTGCTATTTTCTCTCCTCTTGTGTATATATATACTAACCTTAACTAGTCAAGATGTTTAGATCAGATCCCACTTATAAGCCGTTGGATGCTATTTTGTTGATCGTGTGGAATCAGAGGCGATGCTAATATTCATGAATTTACCTTCTGGCTCTACTGCTCAAGAATTGGGCTATTTTCTCCTCTTGTATATATATACTTAACCCTAGAACCGCTAAGATGTTTAGATTGTATCCCATTTATGTCGTTGGATGCTATTTTGTTGACGTAACTGACGGTGATGATAATATTCATGAATTTACTTTCGGTTCATATATATATATATATATTGACCTCTAGAACCAGTCAAATGTGTAAAACCCGAGAAAAATTCAATTTTTTCAAAAGTGGTAAAAGGTAATTTCGCTTGAAAACCGAAAATTCCTGGGGACCTCGATGACGAAACTGATTGCGGCCGCTAAATTTGTCTCGCGACCAGCGACCTTAAAAGTTTCGTGAATTCGGTGACGCTCTAATATTTTAATAATTCGGTGATAAATCGCTGCCAGTGATTTCGTGGACGCAGATTTTTAATAAAATCTCAAGTCGAAATGGTTTGAGTTAAAGTTCATTTTAAAATAATTCGAACTAGTTAAATAAAATTTTTTTGATTAAACGATCCGATCAAATGATGTATAATATGAATCAAGTATTCAAATGATAATAATAATAATAATAATAATAATAATAATATAATAATAAAAAGGAAAATCAATCAAAAGGTATCATGAGAGGGGAGGGAGAGAATTTTTAATTTTAATTTTTCTTCTTTTTGCTTCTTTCGACGCAAAAATCGATCGTAGGTTTTGCTCAGGGCCTAAGGCAAAGTTAATCTACGCAACTAGAGCTACGCGTGGGCACCAAAATCTTGGAGTTTTGTTAAACTCCACGAGGTAGGGAATTTTCCTACTTGTGTTATTTCTAACCTAAAAGTCATTTAATGGATGTGGATTGGCTTAGAGGCCGTGGAATGTAAATTTCGCTTCTCAAATTTTGGACTCCAGTATAGAATTTTTAGAAATTTTCGGATTGTTTTCTACGTCGGCTAATTTCGGACTGCTTTCGAACGTCAAGCCGAATTTTCAAGACTGTTGACAAATATGATAGAATTTTCTAGACTATTTTACAAATTCCGACTATGTTGAGGTTTGGTTTTGATCTTGGGACTGATGTCTTCGGGTTTTATGGTATGTTTTGGTATCACAATATTCGGTGATGAACCGCGAAGGGACCAAGAGGTGCCCTGTTTTATATGGGTCCAAGATTTGGGTCATTTTGTGTGTTATTGTTGGAAAGTGATTCAAAATGAATTGCTCGTGTTTGTTAATTAGCCCATGTGAGCTAATTTCGTGTAATTGATCAGGAATTGCATAACATGTTTTATGTGTGATTTTAATTATGTTAATATATATACGAATATATTAGCATGAATGTGTCAATTGGCATCATGTGCATTCCATATGCACTGCAACCTAGAAATTAGGTGTGAGTATTAGTCAGATCGACACTGTGTTAGGTGTTCGATGGTGTGTCGTGAGTATACGGTTGTGGATCAACACCGCTGGTAGGTGTTGATTAATGGCTTGATTAATAGGACAACGTCTAAATGAGTTTATAAGTTAAGGAAATGGAAATGACTCACTCCAGACTATATGCAATCAAGCAACCCTAGAACAATAGGAGTGAGTGGCCATGAGGTGGTTTCGAGAGGAATGGTTTCCCTAAGGTCAACAACACATATTTATCTGGACTCGCCCACTCATTTATATCTGAGGGTTGTCCACTAAGCAAAAATACCTTTGTTTGGAAATGGTTTTCTATTCATGGCGTAATGCATGTTTGAGGAGTCGTTGAGAAACTCGAGGCGTATATTGTAAGAGAATCGCGATATCATAGTTCAGATGGGTGTGTGAGACCACAGACACCCAAAAGTTATGTTGCCCAAAGAAGACACACTGCTATGTTTATCAAGCATGACTTCGGTCAAGGCGGATAAGAGTCGGATTGACTTCGGGATTTGCTTGCCCATCGACACTTGATCGGGTAATGGAGCCTGAGGCTCGACACTGTCATTTATAATACCACGATTACCAAGCCACAGCTTGGTGTATGCATGTGAGACCTAGCCTGCGAAGGACTCAGATATATTACTCAATGACATATCGAGTGATGGAGCCATGAGCGCCAGACATGGGGCATGGTGAGTCAAGTCTCATTCATGGCATGTAGACATTCAGTAGACATGTGTATGTTGTACTTAGATGTGTTTGATTATGCAACCATTGCATGTGTCAGGAGTGTGTTCTCAGATCTAATCAAGCATAAGCATACATGGGACAACATATATTGCTTTTATTACTAAAAATAATTATAGACAAAGATCTTTGGTGTGTGTTAGAATATTATAGTTTCAAAGACTTTCTATATTTTGTTGCAACTATTGTGTGTGTTATTCTAATATGCATGGTCGTCATCATACAATATCAATTTATGTTTTCATTATATCTCTATTATATGTTCTATGTATTTACCAGGTACAAAGAGATGGCGTATAAAGGACGGGCGCAGGAGGGACGCGACGGACGCGACATGGACGAATTCATCTAGTATTTTACGTCCCGTTGCGCCGCACCATCTCCTACCCACCCTATCCAGACATCACCATCACCATCACCATCATTGACACCTGCACCATCACCTTTATCAGATATAAGGCCACCACCCATTGTCCCTCCTCCACACACTTCTGATCCATCACCATCATCTACACCACATTCTACATCATCAGATGTTGTTCCCTTACGTAAACCACATCGATATCATCATCTCGGTTGTTGGTTATTCTCGCAGGCGTTGCTAAGTTAGTACAGAGATCGTGGATGGGAGGTATAACATAATGCACATATTACTTTAATAAAAAATATGATGTCCCTCATAGTGGTTTAGTTTTTTATATATAGTTATGAATGGCTTGTTTTCAATGTTGTATGTTTATTTTACGCTTTTCCATCTCACAAGTGTTCGACTATTATTACAAAGTCTTTCAAGAAAATGGTTCATTCCAAAGCATTCTCGCGGGAAGGTTTATATCGATCAAAAAGACTTACTTTGACTACTTTCAAGTATAAACAAAGAAACAAAAGCATTGCAAATTAATTATCTAATTTGTTCAACTATTGTTGGTTACTATTCAAGCATAAAAGTGCTGATGTCCTTGTTATTAATACACTTTTTCAGGTTTTTTTTTTATATACGTAATGTTCATGGGCACCCCGATTTAATAGACGTATAAAGTCATCAGGTATGTCGAATCCAGATTCGTGACCTTTGTCCATAAACTGAAGATTGTAAGAGATAGGCCTGATTCGAGGATGAGGCTAGAGTGGCTTCGTGACTAGGAGGAGCCGTATGAAGAAAAATCGAGATAGCCAAGAAGAACCGACTCCGACCAAAGTAGTCGGACTTTCGTGCATGCATGTCTCGCCACACGTGAGGTCAGTCGACTATCGAGCACGCTCGAGATTTGGTAACATTTTTAACTTTTAAAACATTTAAATATTTAGCAAGCCAGTCTAATAGTCCAAAAAATTCAAACCTTTGCATGGTTTTACAATTTTGGCTAAAATTTTCTTTCCTCGTTTATTTTTTTAAATATGAATTAAAAATTTTAGATAACACATTTTTATTAGGTTAGCTGCTTCCTTACAAATTTTAAATAATGTATTCTCTAATTTGTAACATATTTTATTTTTTGACTTAACTAATTCATACTTTAGGGCTAGAGAATCTGGGTCGTAGATCTCACTTTTATGAGATCTTCGGGAAGATGCATGTGAAGAAAGCATATGGCCAGCTTGTTGACAACAAGTCTCAGATGATTGTCAGAAGTATCTCTTATATTAATAAACTATTTGACTACTGCAGTAAATGTTGAAAGTTAAGTGTGGCATGAAAAATATTAGAATATTTAATTTATTTATATCTAACACTGTAATTTATTTTCTATTTTATCACAGACCTCGTGGAGGAACGTAGATACCGCTTCTCAACCGCTTGAGGGTTCTATGGATCTTCCTCAACCAATTGACTATGATCCTATCTATTCGGGAGGCCATAGGAGGTCAAGAAGCGCTGAAAAGACATCGCCTCAAGGGGAGTGGCTTTTTGTTCTAAAGAATTGCTTCTAGTTCCTCTCGTCACAAAGAAGAAGTGACGAGGCAATGAGCAATGGTGCAATGGAAACAAATGAACGTATTGCGCGATATGGAGACATAAATGAAAGAGAAGGATCGCATATTACTCTTTGAAGGATGAAATGCAAAGAAATGAAAGAAGTGAATAATGACGAAGAAATGAAGAATGCAATGCAATGTAAGATGACCAATATGCGCCACAAGAATACTTTGATGCGACAGATGGGACACTGTGCTCAAAGAGACCCACTACTTGACAAATTCTACCATATAGATCCACCAACTAATGATGAGGATGACGATTTAGGTTTAGATGATTAGAGATCATGTTATTATTTTTATTTTTACTATTGGACAATATTGTATCGACATTGCATCGCTTTGACTTATGGTTAATTAAAAAAATTGCTTTTAGTATATGTTTTTATTCATTATTAATATAAAAATTTAAAAGTATGTATTCTAATTTTTTTTAAAAACTAAAATAGTGAAAATAGTTAGGGATCATTCCATAGCTAGGGACAGTTCCGTAGCAATTTCCTTAAAATTAGACAAGAACAGTGACGTAATTGTCCCTAGCTAAATTAGTTAGGGACAATTCCGTCGCTATTTCCTTCAAATTCGACAAGAATAGTGATGAAATTGTCCCTAGCTAAATTAGCTAGGGACAATTCCGTAGCTATTTCTTTAAAATTCGACAAAAATAGTGATTTTAACTTTCATTCAGCCTGTTAGTGGACAATTCCGCAACTATTTCTTCAAAATCGACAAGAATAAGGATGGAATCGACCGCCTAATTTAGTTGTGATAATTTCATAGCCTATTTCTTCTTCAAAATTTAATAAGAATAGTGATTGGTAATTGTCCCCAGCTAAAATTAGCTATAGGACAATTGCAGCTATTTCTTTAAAATTAGAATAAGATGAAGGATCTTAATCGTCCCTACTAAATTAGCTGCACACTCCAGAACTATTTCCAAAATTAGATAAAAATAGTGACGGAATTTTCCCTAGCTAATTTAGTTAGGGCATTTTCCGTTGCTATTCGCTCGAAAATATTAACGTCCTCGACTACTTGCACCAAAATTAGCAAGTGAAAATATATAATTAGCTAGGAATTTCCGTCATGTAACAATGAAAAATTTTCTCGTTAATTTTTTGCGACAAGCACTTTAGCTAGGGATTATTTCCGTCGCTATTCTATTTTAGCGACGGAATTTCTTCAAATAGCTAGGGAAATTTCCCTAGCTATTTGGTTTTTTTTTTTTTTTTTGTAGTGAGGGGCTTAAAACCCTATATAAATGTCGCACTTTTATGTATCCAACAACTCTTGTAGTTGAGTCTTCAACTCTTTTAGTTCAATTGGAGCCATACGGTAGGGTTCCTTAGAAATTGGAGTCGTTCCATGTACAACTTCAATAGACAAATCTACTTCTTTCTGTGTGCTATCCTGCACTGGGAAACACATCAGAAATTCCTTTACTACTAGAATTTTTTTCCACATCTACCGACCTCTTTGCAGTCACACCAAAGCCAAAAAGGCTTCACAACCTTCCTCGCCAATCGCCGAGCTTGCATAGTCGTAAATTACATTTGACACGACTCCATATCGATCACACCATACCGTTACCTCCGACAGTCAAAAACATTTAAGTCTTACCGCTTTATCACAATCAACTATACCATGTTCGATAACCAATCCATTCCCAAAATTCAATCAAACTCATGAAATGACAAAGCAAGAAGATCAATAGAAAACTCTCTATCATGAGTCATTAGGTGACAGTTCTTATACACTACCGACTCTCGACACTAGTTCTGTGGACTCGTATCAAGCATATATCATATGATATTTCTCTACTGATGGCATCTATCAAACATAAGCCTGGGTAAATAGAGAGTATGAATGAGTAGAACCAGGCTGGTTTAAAGCATGACCAATACATAAAAAGAGAAAATATGCGCAATCACTTCAGGAGTGACTTTGATCTCACGAGCCTTCATAAGATAAGCTCATGTCAATATCGAGGCATATGACGATCCATTATCTCTAACACTGTACCTCCACATCCCCTATGCTGAATCGGGCCACCTCGACCCATACCTCGATCCCGAGTCGAAGGTGGTGCAACAGATCTCCCTCTACCACTACCTTGCAAACTCCTATTATCCCCTGACTCTCTGGGACAATTCACTATCATGTTCAAGCAAGCCCATCCGAAACATCCTCCTTTCGCAATCTACACACGTCCAAATGTCGCCTATGGCAACAGGGTAATTTCCGGGACTTCTCCTGTCCAATCAAGCACCTTACCGTAATCCAGGGCACCATCAGATTTCCTCGTCTTCACCTCTCAGAGCCAAACCACCGACCATCTCTGGGACTCTTTAGCTCTTTTACCCAAGGAGGAAGAAGCTCCTCTAGAAAACTTCTTCTTTTGAAACCTTCTTTACAACTTGATTCAGATATTTCTACTTTCATTGCCGCCTACACTAACTGATAGAAATTTACTTGCTGAAATATTGTGACAGGCACCAGATATCTTTTTACGGACTGTTGTAGCCCATTTTTGAACTATCTACACCGAAATGCCTCGATGAGAACTAACTCCGGTGCATACTTAATGAGATGGCTAAATTCTTTCTCATATTCAACCACTGATAAGTTCCTTTGCTTCAAATTTAGGAACTGTTTCCACGTAGTTTCGATACATACGTAAAACATATTTAACCCGAACTCTTGGAAAGCAAAGAATTCCATGGCATAGGATTTAACCTGGACTTTAACATTAGCTTCCACCAATCATATGCCTCACTCTACAATAGTGAGACTACACATCATACTCTCTAATCGGGAGGCCATCTAACTTCCTCCAATATTATTTATAGCTTTTCTAACTAGAATTCTGCTTTATCGGACTCTTCCATGTTTGTCCCATGGAATTCCTCAGCCCCATGTCTTCTTACTAGGTTTATTGGGGCTTTCGGAACTGTCAAACTTTCTAATACCCGAGCCATGTCCTGAGATATATTCAGCAAGGCTTCATTCGCTCGCAAAGTTGCTTTTAGAGGGCTTGGGGAGCCGATAACCCCGATCTCCGTGGTTACCACTCTCCGTCGCTTCTTCAACCTAATTGTGGCGGATGATCCATATATAGAAAACACAAGACACAAGGACATCCACATTATGCCAACATATTACTAGACACATGCTTTTCTATCCTATACTCTATGCCAGAGTCACCTAAACCTAGACTCTGATACCACTTACTTGTCGAGCCCCAACCCCCGCCTAAGCGAAGAGTAGGGACGCGGCATGAGACTGGGACTCTTTAACCTGTTTTTATATTATTAATGGGCCCAATTTATATATATTTTCATAAAGAAATAAAACTTGTAACATATACATATAAAACAACCACCGTAGCAGGTTCATAATCTTGCATATATCCGAGTCCCATTTATCGGTTCTTATACAATTTCACTATTACAAAACTCTCACATTTACATATACAAAAACAAATCAAAAGCCTACTTGGGGTGGTGGGCTTTATCAATGTTAGCTCTAGCAGATGCGGAATGCCATGAATGTCCTCTTCGGTACCTACACGGATGAAACACCCGTGCTAAGCTTATAGCTTAGTGGGAAACATATAACATATATGACCACTTGCAATGATCCTTAATTTTAGTATACATATACAATAGCTTATAAACATATACTTCTTTTACATATCATATGCATCTTTCGTATCATTTGCATTTTTCATGTGTCATGTTTCATATTATCTTCTATCATCTTGTATCATTTTTTTTATGCCTATATATTCCAAATAAGTGGATACGGGAGATAATCAGATATACCGAAGGTATCAACACGACAAAACAATGACCTATGTCAGGATTATGGCTCAAACGGGGGTCAGATATACCAAAGGTATCATCAATCGTATGAGACAATGACCTATGTCAGATTATGTGACCCAAATAATGTTGTAATGACCCAACAGTACGCTTTAATGACCCAAACGAGGCCAACTTATAACTTGTAATCCCTCATAGGCAATGCCTACTTGTCTATCCACTTTGGAATATGTGCAGGAAACGGGATTATTAGGTTTTTATCTGAGTTAGGGATATCATACTAGTCATTTACATGTTTGTATTACTGTTCATGTGTTCATATTTCATATATCACCATTCTTTATTTATTTACTAAATATCACACCAAATATTTCATACAAACAGCGCTTCACTTTAACAAATTTTCTGGACCCAATGGGGTTCAAATTTAAATACACTTTAATGAATTTCAAGGAGATTTGTTTTCCTAGAAGTCTAGTTTACCCAAAAATTTGAATCACTCAATTTGGATGATTGAAACTCAACTTATGGCCTAAATACAAAAAAATATTCCCTCAAACACCAAAATCAGACGTAACCGAACTGTGAAGATCCCAAAACTGTAGCCTCACTTTGACAAATTTTCAATTCATAGAATACACTTATTTCAAGAATATTTGTTCTCCTAGAAGTATAGTTTACTCATAAATGTGAATCACTCAATTTGGAGGAGTGAAACTCAACTTATGGTCTAAATATCAAAACTGTTCCGAAACACCAAAATCAGATTGGAACCGGAACTGTAAATCGACCAAAATGCAGCCCTCATTTTACGAATTTTTCTGGGTCCAATGGGGTCCAAATTTGAATACACTTATTACAAGGATATTTGTTCTCCTAGAAGTCTAGTTTACCCAAAAATTTGAATCACTCAATTTGGATTAGTGATGGCCAAGTTATGACCATGAAATAAACTTGGGTTTTGGAAATTTTTTGACAGCATCTCCCCTAAAACCCCAACATTTCCTTTATACAAACATTTCTCAATTGAGGATCACAACCAACTCAAACAACCATATAACACATTTAGAAGAGTTAGGGTTTTCCTAACTCAAATATAAACAAGGAAGGAGTTTGAGGAGTTTCCAACCTTGTTTTTTTCTTTTGAAACAAACTTTCCTATTCTTCATTCTTCTAGCTTGAACCAAGAGGAACCAAACCATGGATTTCAAAATGTAGTGCCAATGACCTCCTTTCCTCCATCGAATTTCTCTTAGCCCCTAGCTCCTCCTTTCTCTCTTTAACAAATGAGAAAATAGGTCTCATTCAAGACTGTACCTATCTTATCTCTTTTCCTTCACAAGGCCTTGTTTGGCCAAAGCCATTTTGGCATCTTTTTTTTTTTTCCTTTTCTGCATTTTTAGTCATTTATTTTTCTTTCTTTTGTAATTCAACTTCTCAATATTCTATTTTGGCATGTAAACTTATTATCTTATTACCCTTGAGTCCTTAATGTGACATTTTACTATTTTACCCTTCAATCTTGCATTAATTTCAGTTTTATCATTTTTCGGTCTTAGCAATATAAATTCTGAAAAAAAAATATACAAATTTAACTTATTTTATACCCTAAACATGTTATAAAAACCGCGAGGGTATATTTTGGGGTGTTACAAGATGTACCAAAGGTTGTTAGACGGCTTTCTTAATCCGTAGCTTGTTTCTGGTTAGAAATTTTTTGAATTTGCTTCAGGCTCATCTGCAGTGGATGGATGGGGAAAAAATAAAGGGTCCGTGTTGGATATCCAAGTGTTCAAATTGCCAGTTTCTTGATTTGGAGACAGTGAAATACCATCTATTGAGATATTTTTTCAAACCAGAATATTTTGTGTGGAATAAGCATGGGGAAACAAATGAAGTGATATATGAGCATCATTGTATGGATTTCGCCGATCCTTATAATCCAATGAATGATTATCATACAATGTTTATAGATGCTACGGTCATTCCTTCAATCAGAATTATGAAAATGAGGAGAATCCTAATCTAATGGCCCAACAAATTTATGATATTTTCATGTCGCTAACAATCCATCAGGGTCAGGCGTGAAAATCATTCACAAGCATAAGGGTTGCTGAATGTCAATATCAAGGTCGAAAGACCATCCGTCCGAATGTGCATTTGATGCACTACAACCAATGAGAGGCTGGGGGCTCAAAGTTAATCTATCAATGAAAGCTTTATGGAAACAAAGTGTATGGTCTGTGGGCTTAGGGTTTACCAATCGAGAAGATACATTGTCATTCCAATGGACGATGATTTATTAGAAAGATTCAACAAGACCTGTAGGTTATGGACCATCCACGTTTCAAGAAAACCACAACGCTTAATGGAAAATGGAGAAAGAAAATCAATGTGGCCTTCAAGAAAATGTATTACTTTCCTCAAAGATCGGCTTCTCGCATTATATCTACCCAAAGTTTATTGCTAATGAAATGAGGTGGCATGTAGAACATGTGGTCGATGGATGATGTAATGCAACATCATCTCATTCTATCGCTGAAATTTTTACCATCGATGTTCACCTTGGATTTTTCAATGGGTTGGAAACGTGAAGCTCCTACTTATACGTAGATGGGTTTCAACCTTTAATAATTGGGAAACTATACTTGTGTCAGCCTCGTTATCGCGGACTGGTATAATACTCCATGGTTATGGGTATGAAGGATACATCCATGTTCTTAACTATTCTTATTCCAAGACTCCTAATCCTAAAGACAAGTTAGATGTGTACTTACAACCGATACATGAGTTAACATATTAATAGATTATGGGGTCACATTTGGAAATTTCTAATCAAAATTTTCTGGGCCAAGAGCAGATCATGTGGACTATTAATGACTTTCCTACACATTCAATGTCACTGATGGTCAATAGCGTGGATGGTCAAGCTCTATCTTATCAGTGGAGGACCCAGATTCCTTCACTAAATAGGAGCAATAAGCAAAGCCTTGGTTTTACAATCATATAGGAAGCCCTTTGGAACTCGATCATCCATTTAGATGTAATAAGAGTGCATTTAAAAACAAAAATTTGCGGATTGGGCTTGGCGCACTCGCTAGATCGCTTAGAGATACTAAACATTAATCGATCATTCGGTTTGAAGAAGGAGACCAAGTCGACGGTGACATTAATGTAGGATTAGTCAATCATGTGGTTGGACAAAACACAATATATTCCAGGATTTTTCCATATTGAAGCTCTTATCTAATTTAACACAACCTTGATGTCATGCACATTGAGAAGAATGTGTTCGACGACTTGTTTAATACAATGTCAATATACAAGGTAAAACAAAAGACACTCTAAGTCAAGGTAAGAACTCAATACCTATTGTCAGGCCAATCTGATCAATTGCTTCAACTGCAAATGCTCCTAAGGTTTGCAACTAGATAATGTGGCTAAGGAGTTGTCATTGGTTAACAAAATTGAAATTTCCTCGATGGTTACGTGTCTACCATGGGTAGATGTGTGGATAAATAGGTGAGATTGAGGTTGTTCGAATGAAAAGTCACGATTGTCATGTCTTCATGCAGGTTGATGCCTACAAGATTCGAGAACTACTACCGCTAATACGTGGAAGGCTATCATCGTTTAGCTTGTTTTTTAAAAGTTCTAACCCGCAACAATAATTACAAATGAAGACATGGCAAGATTCTGAATCGTATTATCCTAATTATTTTATGTGTTGAAAGAATATTTCGAGTTTTTTTGATTCTATGGAACATCTTCTAGTTCACTGGGCTCTACGAGGCACGCATTATGTACAATGCACCCGATGGATGTATCCATTTGAGAGGTTAAACCCAACTTGTAAATCAGTACTGTCAATAATGGAATTAGTGCATGTGTCTTACTTAGCATATCATTTTATAGGTATCTTCAGAATTGAAGCTCAATATCAAGAATAAGGCACGTTGAAAGCTCCGATATGCAATGCATATCTAGTTGAGGAAGCATCAATGTTCTATTCAGATTATTTCGAGGATCATGTACAAACAAAAGCAAGGACCGTGCCTCAAAATTATGAAGGTGGTGGCGATTATATTCACTGATGATCCTTTAAATTTGGTCAATTTAAATACAAGGTAGACCACTCGTCATCTCCAGAACGAGACATATGACGCATCAAGAATATATGCACTTACCCTACATTTTTCTTAACTCCAGGAAGTTGAACCATAAATCAGGTTAAATTTTTTATGAGTCCAACATCTCCTATATATTATATTGTTTACAACTCGATTATATTTTTACTAACATATCCAAAATTCTATCAAACAATATGATTTACACTGATATGTTGCAACATCTCAATCCAAACATAACAAATACAAAAATTGATGCTAAACTTGAGATGGACTTTTCTATCTGGTTCAAAGCATATGTAAGCCTTCGTTTTCTCACCCTATCAATTAAACTTAATATTATTAACATGTATAAATAAATACCTATCCCTATTGTTCCGTTAAGATCCAAACTTAGGCATCTACAACAACTTCATACAAGATCTCGCAAAAGGTCCATTAGGAACTGCTCAAATATATAATGGCTATTTTGTAAATGGATACAAGTTTCACACGCTTGACGGGTGCAAGTAAAATTTCCTTACTAAATAGTGGTTTCTGGTACCAAAGGCCAAAATTAGAAATATAATGCCAATGATTGGTATGGTCATTAAAAGAAGTAATGGGAAGTGGAATATCTTAATTAACCGGCCAATTAAGCGTTAATAATTCTTCATGTGTGATCGGCTCGATCCTACTCCTAATACGGGTATAAGAGTTCATGAGAAATACAATATCATGGAGATAAACCATAGAAGACGATGACAAGTATGAACTCCTTTGCCCGCAAAGGCAAGCAAAATTAAGTATATTCGTCATACCTGTTTGCAAAAAGACAAGTCGGGACGTGGTCGCATCGAAAATCAAACCAAGAGGAGTTGTTGTAATGCTAAGAAGCTTTTCAAAGACTACATATGTGCAAGAACCTCCTCCATTTCAAGATTAGTTAATTGAAATCCATAATGTATAAATTACTGAAGAAGATCAACAAATGACATTAAATGATAAAAAAGGTGACCCAGAAAAAATTATGGAAGAATAAGAAGAATTACAAACAAAAAGTTCATCCGATTCAGAGGATGAATTAAATTTAAATTATATGAATGAAACTAATAGTTAATAAAGAGGTAGTTGGGAAGCAACAAAGTATAAGATAAGTGTTCAATTGTTAATTGTTTTTTTTTTTAAATTTCATTCAGTATGAGGGGTTGAGGTCGTGCTGGAAGTGTACCCATGAGGGATAGTTGAGGAAGAGGCACTGGAAGGGGTCATTCTTCATCTTCAGCAGCTAGGCTCAAGCACGTCAGCATTTGCTGGTCCATGCACATCTACATCTCCTATCACACAGACTGGTCCATCTAGCTCTCTTGGACCATCCATAGAGATACCTCGAACATCCCACTCTCTAGGATTAGGCCTTGAATCACAACCACATACTCCTATCACACTTGGTTTAGATTTCGAAGTAGGAAGAAGCTATATGGGTAGTCGTAAGAGACTATGAGTGCAATGTAATGAGTAGACATTTAATACTATTTAATTTAATAGTGCTAAATTTGTGTTTATGTTAATTAATACTTGTACATTTATATAATTGTAGCTTTGTTGAGTCACATGAGATGTCATCTCAAATATGCCGTATCTTTCAAGAGAGGCTACATCAAGATGGATACAAGTGGCCACGAGAGGTTCGAGATTCATATTGGGGTGAATTTCAAGTAAATAAATGTTTAGGTTACTAAAACTTGTGTATTTTGTTGATTTAAATTTTAATAAATTTCTAAAATTGTTTAATTATGTTTGAGATATTCAATGTTGATAAGGGATTGAAATGCCATAATTTCAAATTGATGTTGTTCGATTATGCTTTTAAGTTGTATATATTGAGAATTGTCAACAATGTGAATGTGAGTTGATATGAATTGGTGGATTTATTGAGAATTGGTGAATATACATTGAAACATTGTAGGTAATTTTTGATAATGCAAATATAGGGAGACTCGTTTAATTTTTTAATATATATATATATATATATATATATATAATTATGTTTGAGATAAATTTTTGAATGTTGGATATGATTGAAAAATGCTTGATAATTTAAATTGATGTTGTTTGGATTATGTTAGCTGGTTGTATATATTAGAGAATTGTCAAATAATGTGAATATGAGTTGACATGAATTGGTGGAATTTATTGAGAATTGGTTAATGTACATTGAAAAACATTATAGGTAATTTTTGGATAATGCATTTTTTAGGGGAGGCTCTTTCGATTTTTTTATTTTAAAGTCCATGTATATTGACTAGCTTTATATATTATAGAAATACTATGAGTGGGAGGATGTTTGGAATGGAATCGTTAAGAAATTGTGGGAGCAACTCGCGAGTAAGGGATATTCGAATATGCTTAATCAAGCTGAGGAAAGGCGGAAACCCAGATTTGCAATCATGAGATGTGGAGCTGGCAGATCTAAGAGGAATATGCCTCATTCCAATCGATAAGCCACAATCGAGAAATCGGCCATATGAGAATCGTGACTAGGATCGATTATCATGACATGGCTACGTCCATATCGTTATTGAGCACGCAAGACTGATTGTAAGAATCTTTTTTTTTTTTACATTTTTAAATGATTCTAATTTCATGTATATCTAATATCTAATGTTATTTGGTGAAATGAATGAGGGTTCCTCATCGAGAAAGGTACATTTACTCTATGAGACCCATATGAGAAAACTTAAAGGATCAAGAGGATTATATTTTGATCAACGTGCAAGACAAGTGGCAAGAAGCGCTCAAAACCTATCTTAGACTTCTAACTAAGAAACTCCGTTGGGCCATATGACGCTTTGTTCAAAGAGAAGACATGAGCTAATCACATAATCCTAAGATGAATCTAGAAACCATGTTCCTTTGACAAAGGAAGATGAGGATCATATATTCCTATAAGTTGTTGAGGCTTCATCACATGGCAGATACATGTATGGGATAGGTCGAAATAAATCATCCAGCTTTTGCATTGGATGGTTCTACATCCTCAGCACCCCTCGGGGTGGCTCATATGCATTAGAGCCTGAGTCAAGACAATCTTAGAAGTTGCAAGAGAAAGCATGTGCGGAGCTAGCAACTTTCAAATTTTGATGAGTGGAGACTTGGGACCAGGAGATAAATGCCATGATGGCTGCATGATAGAGGAGAGAGAGTAGAGAGAGAAAGGTTTCGAGTCATTGCACTGTGATTGTCCGCTACAGATCATCGTACACGGCCACATTGACAAAGATATCACGTTTTTTAACATTTAATACTTTGTGTTTTTAACGTTTAATCATTTGTGTTTTTTAACATTAGGACCTCGGTCTTGACTTTTAATGTTTAATGCTTTGTGTTTTTAACATTTAATAATTTGTGATTTTTAACATTTGGACCTCAGTCTTGACTTTTAACGTTTAATACTTTGTGTTGTTTTCAAATATTCGACCTAAATTCGTACTTAATGTTTTTAAATTTAAATGATAAATATATTTAAACTTGTCATGTATATATATATATATTGTATTTGAACTTATTAATATATAAGTAATAATTAACTTTTAGTGAAATATTAATTAAATAATTAAAATATTTGAGAACTTAGTGACCACAAGATGGTCACAAAATCCGAGACCGCTAATGTGTCACTACAGTGAACCATGTTATTGTATATAGCACTCACCTTAATACTACTAAAACATGTATGCATTGACTAATAATTGCGGGTTGCAAATTTGTTACTCCTGAGGTAGGTGGTCACTAAATTCACCCCGATATTAAAGTAATTGGCATAAGCAACCATAATTCTATCGATTCGCAAAGGTGGTCATTATCTAGTTCATTTAGTCTTCTACTAATTACATTTTATGACCACTTGAAGATTTATTTGTGACCACATATGTGGTCATTATCTCGTGAATCATATTAGCAGTGTCCTCAATCCAATGACCACATTTCAGGTCGACTTGTGACCACTTGGTCATCGATTTGTCTCTCAGGATGGAGATTTTATAGTGACCACACGCTGTGGTTATCGAGTGGTCATGCATACTCCCAACGACCACTTTGTGACTACTTCTAAGACTCACGCCATTTGGATTGTTAGCCATCTAACGTTCTAGCTCTGATACCAGATGTTAACACTTGAAATAATTCAAATCTGGAAATTGAAAACAGGGCTAATTAAGAACAAAGCAAACGCAAATGTATAATGCATCTAAAATAAAAGGGAATCAAAGTTAGGCTCTAAGAGGAGATTTATCAAACACCTTAGATGCACTCAGATGCAAAAAATTGAACTTGCTTTATTCATACGTTGAGACTCCTTAAATACAAAACCATTCAACAAAATGCAAGAAATACGGAAGACACTATCATGACTGACCCATGACTATCAACCATAAAAGCAAAACCCAACAACTCCTAATAAAATGCTAAAATGCTATGACTAATTAAATAGGTTTGAAAATTTTAAAAACCACCTAACAAACTTATTTATGCATTACCCGTGAATAAGACCATGATCTGTGGCAAAGAACTGAAACCACTTCTACTAATTCTTTATATGGCTTATATCTACATTGTTGAACAATAGACATGTTATGAAGCATGCTCAAGAAGAGTTAGACATAAAAGTTGGTAGAGAGAGATAGGTGGAATAATAAGATATCCTTAACCTAGTTAACCTTCAAGCTATTGTTAAGGAAACCCTAAGGCTTTTCCCAGCATCCCCTCTATTTTTACCACATGAGGAAGTTGAAGACTGCCATGTTGGTGGGTATCACATTCCAAGGCACCCGCCATAGTCAATGCGTGAAGTTGCACCAAGATCCTACGCTTGGTCTAACCTTGAAGAGTTTCGACGAGATTTTTGATGTCATGCAATCCGTAGATGTTTTTTGCACAAACATTTTGAGTTAACCCATTTGCTATGGTAGAAGATCTTGTCCTGGAGTCCATATGGCCTTAAGCAAATTCTTTACACTTGACAATTCGTAATACTACTTCAAGAATTTGACATGGTCAGCATCTATCAAATTCTCCAAAGGGATATGAAAAGGGATGGTGGTATCACCATGCCTAAGGTCATTCCGTCGAAGTTATGCTCACCTGCCTTCCTCTAGAACTTTACTAGCGCCACATAAATTAATAGTACCAAAAATAAAATAAATAATATCGTATAGATCGATTCTTTAGTTGATCCATTAGATATTGTCTCGTAATGGGTATGTATTAAGTCACAAATAATAAATAAGGGCATATATGGATTCCTCGAGGTTGAAGCCCATTTCTTCATGTAAGCTTTTGGGTAGTCATGAGTGCTATATTTCATGTAAGAGCTAGATGAAAAGGGCTTTTTCGACATTTAACCCAAAAATAAATAAAATTTTCTCAAATACAACAGGTTGAAAAATATTCCTAAATCCAATGTACTTTTTCCCATGTGAAAAATGTCTTTTGAAGAGACATTCTCTAAAATAGTAAAAATCTTAAATTTTAATCAAAAGTGTTTTTTAAAGAAACATTTTATAAAGTTTCAGAAATTATGAATTCAAATTGAAAGTGTTTCTTAAAGAGACACTTTCTAAAGTTTTAGAAATTTTGAATTTAGATTTAAAGTATATTTTGAAAAGACACCTTTACTTTTTTAATCAACATCCTATGTGGAAAAAAAACTACATTAAAGTTGAGATTATTTTTCAAACCATGCTTTTATTAGATTTATTTTAATTTTTATATTATTTTTTCTAAAACTCCCTAGGATGAAAATCACACTTTCGCGCCAAACGTAATTGATTGATGCTAATTTTCTGAAGTGACATGTAGATAAATTGAAGGGAGTGGAAAAAAGCTTGCAGACCAAGAAAATTATACCATCCATATTTGAATTTAGACATTGAAGCAAGGGGAAAATCTATTTGAACAGCTTGTGGTAGTGAAGCTTTAGTTTACTACCATTATTCAATCTTTGCTTCAATAAGGATTTGTGGCTCTCATTTCCAATTAATTGTGGCTTATCCGGGTAAGGACATGACTTCCAAAATTTTCAAAATGAAATAATTTGAATTTAGACTTAAAAGTGTTTTTGAAAAGACACCTTTACTTTTTAAATATACATCCTATGTGGAAAAAAACTACACTAAAGATGAGATTTTTTCAAACCAAGGAGCCTTATTAGATTTATTTTTAATTTTATATTATTTTTCTAAAACTCCTTGGATGAAAATCAAGTAATTTTCTACGCCTTCAAATGTAATTGATTGATATTAATTTTATGAAGTGGCAGAAAATTTCAAACCATGTTTTTTATGAGGAAAGTGTTTACAAATAATGCAATTTTAGGTTGGAAGTTCTTTTTTTTTTTTTTGTGAAAAATGATGTCAATGGTTTGAAGTACAAGCTTAAAGGAATCTTGGGTCCTACTTCATAATCATCACCTTAGTTACCGAAATCTTTGTTTTTTTTACTTTAGTCAGGTCGATGCTTATTTTGAAAACTTCAAACTTGAAATAAATATTATTTGTTAACCTTTCCCTTTCTCTTGATTATCATGAATATAATAATAATTAGGTTGAATGAAAATTATTGCCATATATTATCACGCTCATCCTAAAATCCTAGGTAAATTTCTTGATACATTGACTTTACCCTTTCCCTCTCAAGTATTTCTAAAATTTAAAACTATTGCACTCGACTCCAGGGCGGCCGACACCACTTCCACTACCCTTATATGGCTCATATATGCATTGTTGAACAATAGACATTTATTTGATACCCCTTTCCTCTGTTATTTTCTAAAATAAATCAATTCATCGTCATTTATTTGAAGAATGATGAATTTGTAAAATTAATTTTATTTTAACATTTTTTTAAGGTTTTGAATTGCTTATCCCATTTTGGCTCTCGCAGAACCCAAGATGAGCTCGAGTCGGGCTAGTCGTAAAACTAGCCCGAATAGAAATAGACATTCACCAGTCAGCTCGCTTTCGCTCGTATCAATGTGGTCAATAATTCGCTTACTAGCCTCTACTTCTCCTCGCTGGTGCTCTCCAGAATCAAAGCTCAACATTCTCAGGCTCTATATATATATATATATATATATATATAAATAGAGCCCTAGAATTTTACAAAGGTTTGGTATAACACACTTTAGGGAGAAGGAAATAACCATCTTCAAACCTAGCATTTCTTTGATTTCATCCCTTGCAGATTTGAGAGACTAGTGGCAACCAATAATTTCAAATCCATGCTGCGATGTTTTCTACCTGGGGCATTTTAATTGATATGCTTCATCAAGCTTCAATAAAGTTATTATTTTGTAAATTATTTATTAGGTCATTTTATCTGTTAGATTATTATATTGTTATATTTATTTAGTATTTTCCTAGGATTATAATTTGTATTGTTCTAGGATTGTAATTTGTATTTTCCTAGGGTTGTATAGCCCAAATTTATAAGGCCCCTGTACTCAGAATTTTATAGTTTTTTAATACAAAGACTAAGTCTTTTCATGGTATCAAAGGTGTTCTCTGATTTTTTTTTTCCAATAAGCCTACTTGCCTAGGCATTACACCTAATCGTGATGCCTTCTTTTTTCCAACGACACCACCGTTTGCCACTCACAACTTCTTTTTTTTTTTTTTTTTTTTTCCGGTAAAACCATACTGATCCCAATACCGTGCCCATGCCCGCTGCCCGATTCGCTACCGCTGACTTCACACATCATCCCATTGACTTTCCACGCTGAAGCACTGTTGGACCGTAATTAATTTCAGTGATTCGACTTATTTTCGCGTCCTGATTCCATTTTTGCTGTTTGTTTTTCGATTCAGAATTTCGATATGCCAGGTGATGAGATTTATCGTCCGATTCATGTTATTTTCAATGGAGATAATTTTGCCTAATGGTCTCAAGCCATGCGTAGTTATTTGCTCTTACTGTCGTTTACACCATCAATCGGTGTCCTTCTCCCATTTCTACCTCGGTGGGTTTCACGCTACTTTTGTTATTTTTGTGGATAATTTTTCTTTCCGATATACTTCGATTTATCTCTTAAAATCATTCAACTTTATAAAATGAATACTGACTTACAATAGAATGAAAGTGTCTTTCCTTCAACTGATCGTTTTATGATAAGACACAAAACTGATACCCTCCCCCAAGGTTCTCCAGTGAACCTGGTCAGTTGAAGTCCTGCCTGCATAACCCACAGTGAAATCATACAGCCTAACCCCACCTAAGAAAGAAGTAAACACATGTAGTACCAATACCTCAATTATATAGAAAAATCCACGACAAATTAACCACGACTCCACCTATCTTAATACAGGTCAAGTAACCACAAACATACATAATAAGGACTCATAAGGAGTTCAATACTAATATCGAGCATTCTAAGAGTATTTTGCGAATTTAGGGTGCACAAATAAAGATAAATAAGTCCAATAAACCAAATGTGTAGATGATAAAGTACCAAGTAGCTTGTAGCAGAAAGAGCCGTGTTGAATCCATGGCGAGGTAGCCCTACTTAATCTGTCTGACCTAGGTCAGATTTAAAAAACAATAAACGTGAGATAATAAATCTTTGAGTGACATAATTTATAAGGAAAATAATGTTTTTATTTTCTAACATTTCTTCTCTCAAGACCTCACGTCCACTCTTTTGTAAGGTTCCCCGTTTAGAAATATTTCACAAAACCCAACTTTACCCAAGTCCAACAATATGAAATTCATGCTCAAAAATTTAACCGACATGATTTTTAAGAAAATTATAGCCTGAATTGTTCACAACCTAAAAATTGAGCATAAAGTATGTATAGTCATCATGTCGTGAAAATAATCATGAAAGTACCATAACCATAAATATTGAAATGGTTATACCTTAATCGTGTAAACCAACAATGTACCGCACCATATACCCATCATAAACCGCCGTAAACCCGACCACGACACCGCGGCAAATCCAACAAAACTTCGTTGTAATCTCACCATCACGCGGGCAACTAATAAACCCTTCGTAAACCCAACCATCACGTGGCAACTAATAAACCTTCGCCAAACCACCATCACGTGGCAACTAATAAACCTCGAGTAAACCCGAATTCACGCGGGCAACTAATAAACCTTCGTAACCTTCCGATATCATACCGCGGGTGAAATACCATTATGTAATCGTTTCCTTACTCACATGTACCTTTCCAACGATACTATATTATAATCATTTCACAAAATCTCAAAATCTCTTTCTAAAAACAATAAGTTTTCAAAGTGGTTCAAAACCCCCAATCCACGCATCTAACATATTTAAATACCATGCACTCATCCATGAACCCGCAGAAACTTCCAAATAATTAAAATGTTGATGTAATTCACATGAAAATGATAACTTGTTTATATGAAAACGTATCATTCTATTTATGCATAACCAACCATTCGATCAAATGATATATATATTAAATAATTAACCATAATTATATATCATAATAATACCCCAAAGCATTTAAAAACATATAAAACCACTTACAGACATAGACGCTCAATCCCGCTCCTCGCAGATCGTCTCCAGCCGGCATGAGTGCTATGAACATAAATAAACACCACTTAGGCTCCAATAACCGAACCAACAAATACTGGATGCCCCGGGCGCTTTAGGAATAACTTTAGAACTATGAAAACTATCTAAATCGACTACAGTCCAATTACACAAGCAGGCTCCTATAGACCCACACTAAAATTGGGACTTTTCACCTGTGAGTTAATTTCAAATTGAACTCGCCCAATAATTCATAAAAACATCCAATTTCACTAATCCATCTTCAATTTTTCCAAACTTGACCAATTGGAACTCAATTTCCATCCAACCTTCTCGGTAATTACCCTAAATGACCCAAAAATGGAAAACTAACCAAACGATGTCCAAAATTCACAAACCATATATCAACTAAATCCTAAGACTAGAACACGCTGCATTCTTACCTTTGGTCCAAGGTTGCCGCTGTGGCCTGAAAACCCGATCCAACAAATATACCAACTTTGTTTTTTGTCAGATCTTCAAACTGAGGAATCCGCAAAGGGACCACGGAATGAGTTCAGAGGGTCCAAAATGGTGGGAGGGAGGCATGGGCCCGCCCCGGAGTGGTCGGAAATGATAAAAGGTGACTCCACTGGGTACGCTCACGCTTCAACGGGCCGATCCGGGGCTCGTCTCTACGGTGGTTCGGGCCGTGGAAATTTCACAATGACTGTCTCACCTTGCTCCTCCTCCCTGGCCGGCGCGTGTGCAAGGTGGGTGACCGAAGTCGCCTCCCACGGCTGAAACTTGAACGGCCTGAAAATGGGTCAAAACGATCCAATTCGGTGTTCACGATTTTGGGGAGTTTTTTTCTAGGGTTTTCGAGCTCAAATGAAAAATCTTAGGCTAGTTTCATTTGGCACGGCTAGGTTTATAGGGCCTGTGTGGTCGCTTTCTGTGTAAAACCCAAGACAGCCTTTGACACCGGGCAAATGTCGCTGAACCTCCGTGGTCATAACTTTTTATCCGTAAGTCTGATTTTGACGCTCAACCCGGCTCATGAACTCTCAGACGACGAGGCCTACAAACAGGCGTCTTAGTCAACCCAAAATTATTCATCCTTGAAAAGGTCAACTTTGGTCCATACTAAGTGTTGGTCAAACCCAGTCAAACTTAGCCAAACTCTTGGGTCAAACGTATAAAAATCAAAGGTTTGGTACGGTCATTACATTTCAGATCCGATAATGCCCAAGAATATAAAGCCCATGAATTTACTCTATTCTACATCAATTTGGTACTGTTCTCATTCCTCTGGCGTGCACTTCCTCAATAAAATGGGCGTATCGAGTGCAAACTCGGCCATATTCTTGATGTTGTTCGCGCTACCATACGGCCGCCTAATTCTTCTCATTTTTGGGGAAAGCCGCTTCATTTGCCATTTACACCATCAATCATATCCTTTCTCCCACCACTAATCTAAACCCTGATGATCATTGTTTGTTCTTCCTTCCACACTAATGAATGATGTTGTCCGTTTTGTTCTCTTCCTTCATGATCATGAATGAACAACCTCTACTCAAGTCTCTGTGTTGCTTTCTAGTGAATTATTTTCCAAAAAATATGAGTGTTATGATCCCATTAACGCCTTCACATGTTTCAGATGCATCTTTTAGAACACAAAATGTTTACTGAATTATCTCATATCCTCACTATTCACCATCCTCCCCACATTTTCTAAAAATTTTCCATTATTCATGTCCATTCTCACATTGATGAGCTTCCATCTAATTGGTCGACGTCAATTCTGATGACTTTTCGAATCAGATCCCATCAACTTTCCACTCTTCAAGACTTCCTACTGTCCATCTGTGTAATTATTCTTCACCTCTTCTCTGACTTCATTGTTTTCACTTCGTTTCTGCAGTCCCTACTCTTCTGCAAGCTTCCAACCTTTAACTGTTACAAAGGTAAGAGCGGATACAATGCACAAAATCGAACATGGGATTTGGCTGATCTCCTCCTAAAAACCGCTATCTAAGGTAAATGGGCTGGTAAGATCAAGACTCGATCTTATGGCACTTATTGATCGCCAAGGCTCGCCTTTGTCACTGTGGGTTTTACTCCAGAGGCGGATTGATTATGAGGAGACCTTTGCTCCTGTGGCTCGACTTTCTTCTATCAGATTCTTGTCGTTTTGCAATGTGAATGGCCACTCTTTCTCAGATGGATGCCAAAAACGTTTTTTAATGGTGAACTCTCAAAGGAAGCTCCATATGAAGCTTCTCTCAAGTTATTCTCACCTCCGGTTCCCTCACGTAGCATTTCACTACTACAGGCCTTTATGTGCTTAAGAAAAGTTCCTCGAGCATGGTTTGCAGTTCCATTTCTAATATCTCTTAGCATGGTTTTTCGCGCTTTTGATACAAATTTTTCCGAGACGGCCTGTCATGATATTACTAGTCTCCTCGTATGTCGAAGGATATGATTATCATAGGATGATACGAAGGGTATTCAGAATCTAAAGCACTTTCTGGTCGCCAATGCAAATGAAAGATTCGGCCTTCTTAATTACTTTCTTCTGGTCTAGAAGTTTCTTCTTTGCGTATGGTTATTACCTACTAGCAAGTATACTGACCGGGATGAAGCCAGACGTTCTATAAAGCAAGATAGTCGGTTACACTTATCGAATATAATCGTTCTCAATCTCAAGGGACGGCGAATCACTATCTTGACGCTACCTTTACGATAGCTTTTAAGTTGGGAGTCTAATCTATCCACCGTTACCTCGCCTGATATTTCCTCCTACAGCCTGCGTAGTCACACTATGGCCGCCCTAGATATCCTCATCATGTCACGCTCGTGATTCTTCTGATATCCGGAAGGCACCAGGATTTTGATGTATGGACTCACTTCCTACCTTCATTAACTCTTCGTGCATATCCGTATGCAGACAAGCAAAGGGATCCCACCGATCGCCGATCTACTACAGGATATCGCTTTCTTTCTGTGTGATCTCTCTACTTGAGAAGTAAGAAACAAACAAATGTTGCTCGCTCTAGCACTAAAGGTGAATATAGAGCATTGGCACCAATACAACCTGAACTTATTTGCCACGCTGGTTACTATAGATCCAAAGTTGACTATTCCACGCAACTAAACTCTCACCGATAATCATGCCATTCAATTGCTCATAATGATGTCTTCCATGAACGATCGCTAAACATATTGAGATTGATCAGCTACCTATCTTCGTCATCATTTGCTCGTGGCACGCTTAACACTTCGCCTATTTCCTCTCAGATCAGCGAATGGGACATTCTACCAAACTACTCTCCAGAACTTTTCTGAAGTAATCCAAACTCCTGTAACGGATTTCTTAAACCACCATGAGTTTGAGGGGGAGTGTTAGATTATTATATTGTTGGCATTTATTTAGCATTTTCCTAGATTATAATTTGTATCATCTCCTAGGATTGTAATTTGTATTTTCCTAGGTCAGATAGCCCGCCATACGCAGGCCCCTCACTTGTAATTTACGCTTTAATATAAAGACTCAAGTCTTTCTTCATGATCAATGATAAATTGTTTTTGGGATCAATAAATACTCTTGATTTTATAAAATAATTTGTGCAATCGTATTTAGCCACTTAATTGACATTGAAGCTGCAAATCTGCTTCGAATTTCCTTGCCATCCTCAGATGTGGTTTGCCTTTATGTGAATTTATTTTTGGGTTTTACATCTTAAGTGGAGTTTGTTTTGCTTGTTTATTGCTCTCGATTCACCATTAAATTGGTTTCTAACATTAATGCCAAAGATTAATTCTATTCCTATGCTAAATGGCACAAACTTCAAGACATGGCAATGAGAACCTCCAAATGGGTCCTTGTCATGGATCCGGACCTGCTGGCGTTTCTTTCTCCTGCACCTCTTATCGTTGAAAGCTCGATGAAAAGAGGGATATTGAAAAGTGGAGAAGCTCAACCGTATGTGTTTGATGATCATTAAGAAGGTCATCTGCACATTCAAAGTACAATATCCGAAACGATAAAGACATCGAAAGAGTTCCTAGAAGAAATTAAGAATAGATTTTCCAAGAATGAAAAGTCTGAAACAAGTACACTTTTGGAAAATCTCATCTCAATGAGATATAAAGGTAATGGGAACATTAGGGAGTGCATTATGGAAATGTCTCATCTTGCTTCAAAGTGAAGAGCACATAAACTTGATCTCTCTACATTTGGTTGTGATGTCTCTTCCCACACAATTCAGTCAATTTAAGGTGAGCTACAATTGCCAAAAGGAGACTTGGTCTCTTAATGAGCTCATCTCACATTGTGTGCAACAAGAGGAAAGGTTGAAGCAAGAAAAGATAGAAAGTGCTCATTTGACTGGTACTTCCAAGGATAAAGGGAAGAAAAGAAAGAAGGATAAAGAAGCTATAGAGGTTCCATATCAAAAGAAACAACATAAAGAAAAAAAGGTTGATGGTTGTTTTTTCTATGGAGCTGCGGGACGTAAGAAGAAGCAATGTACCAATTATCATGCTTGGCGTGCAAAGAAAGGTACACTTCTTAATCTAGTTTGTTCTGAGGTTAATTTGACTTCGGTACCTAAACACACGGTGTGGATAGATTCGTGCAATCATCACACGTTGTGTCCATGTGCCTGAGTTGCCGAAATCCAAATGATGGTAAAAGATACATCTTTGTAGGCGATGGCAAGAAGGTCGAAGTTGAGGCAATTGGGACATTTAGGTTATTATTAAAGTTTGGTACTTATTTGGATTTGAATGAGACATTTGTTGTACCGTCCTTTCGACGAAATTTTGTTTCTATTTTTGTATTGGACAAATTTGGTTATACTTGTTCTTTTGGAAATAATAAATTTAGTCTTTTTCAGAATTCAAATTTGGTTGGTACTGGTTCTTTATCTTATGTAGATAATCTTTATATGCTTGATACATGTGCTTCATATCATGAAACCTTGCAATTAAGTACTCGAGGTGTTAAAAGAAAAATTAACCAATGAGAATTCCTCATCATTATGGCATAAGAGATTAGGTCACATCTCCAAAAGGAGAATTTAAAGGCTTGTGTTAGATGGGATTCTAGATTCCCTTGATTTTGCAGATTTTGAAATTGCACAAATTCGTATATATAAGGAAAACAAACAAACACAAGGGATTGGTGGCCAACAGGCTACAAATGTCTTAGAACTGATACATAAAGATATTTGTGGGCCATTTCCTATGGTTTCATGTAATGGCCAACAATATTTTATCACGTTTATAGATGATTTTTCATGTTATGGCTACCTTTATCTCATTCATGAAAAGTCCCAATCATTGGAAGTGTTCAATGCTCAAAGCGTTGAAAATCAACTCAACAAAAGACAAAAATCGCCGGGATCTGACCGTGGTGGTGAATACTATGGGAAGTATGACGGTTCAGGTGAACAACGTCCGGAACCATTTGCTAAATTCCTAGAGGAGTGCGGTATCGTCCCATAGTACACCATGCTAGGTTCTCTAAGCACAAATGGTGTTGTCGAAAGTAAATGTAACGCCAAAGACATGGTAAGAAGTATGATGAATATTCTAACTTGCCAATATCACTCTTTGGGTGAAAAATTAAAGATCAAGAAGATATATCCTTACCAGAGTACCAACTAAAGCAATTAAGCAAACCCCTACTTAACTTTGGATTGGCAAGAAGCCTAGTCCTGGGCACTTACACATTTAGGATGTCCAGTTTAAAGTAAGGCCTGGCTGTGCCATATGAAAAGAAATTGATTCAAGAACGGTTAGTCAAGGTATTTTATTGATACTTAAAGATCCAGGGGTTACAAATTCTATGATCCTACTGCTAAATCAATTTTTGAGACCTGGAATGCTCATTTTGATGATGTCAGTCTACGGAGATAAGGATAGAGATTTTGTTTTGAAGAGGAATATGTTGATATTCCCACAACCGTTATTGACATTGTTCGTGCCCTCGCATTTCTGACATTGTTCAAGAAGCAGATCCAAATCAAAACAATATCTAAGAACCTCCCGTTCCAGAAGAACAAACTCTACCTCCTCCAGAACCTACGCCATTAAGGAGATATACTAGAGAAAGGAGAAGTGCAGTGCTAGATGATTACATTGTATTTCTTCAAAAACATGAGTTTGACATTGGTGCGGTGGAAGATGATCCAATCAACTTCCGCCAAGCCCTGGAAAGTTCTAAATCTCAAGAGTGGATTGATGCCATGAATGAGGAGATAAAGTCCATGAAGGACAATGGCGTTTAGGATCTTATCCCATTGCCTGAAGGTGTGAAACCCATTGGTTGCAAATGGATATTTAAAACCAAGAGGGATTCGAAAGGTGATGTGGAGAGATACAAAAGTTCGGCCGTGGCCGCTAAAGGCGATACACAAAATAGCAGACGGGATTTTAAAGAAGAGACTTTCTCCTGCTTTCATCGAAAGACTCCTTTAGGATAATAATGGTACTTGCGGGCGACTTTCACTCCAGCTTCATCAGATGGATGTTAAGACTGCATTTCTCAATGGTGACATTGATGAAACAATCTATATGGTGCAACCAAAAAATTTTGTGTCGAGAAATACAAAGAGAATGGTTTGCAAGTTAAAGAAATCCATTTATAGGCTTAAGCAAGCTTCTCGTCAATGGTATTACAAGTTTCATCAAGTTATCATTTCATCTGGTTTTGAGATGAATATGGTTGATGACTGTATATACCATAGGTTTAGTGGGAGTAAGCATATTTTCTGGTTTTATATGTTGATGACATATTGCTTGCCACCAACGATATAGGCATAAAAGGTATGAAACCAAGAGATTTCTATCAAAGAAATTTGAGATGAAAGATCTGTGATGCTTTTCAGGTTAGGTATGGGCTGCATACACCCCAGATCGCTCTCGGGGAATACTTGGTTTATTACAAAAGAGATATATTGAGAAAATTCTTAAAAGGTTTGGCATGCATGATTGCAAACAAGGTGACACCCTTGTGGCTAAGGGAGACAAATTTAGTCTCAATCAATGCCCCAATAATAATTTTGAGATTCAGGAGATGCAACAGATTCCTTATGCCTCAGCAATAGGAAGTCTAATGTATGCTCAAGTATGTACGTGTCTGGATATTACGTACATTGTTGGCATGTTGGGCAGATATTTAAGCAATCCTAGAAAGGATCATTGATAGCAGCCAAGCGATTCATGAGGTACTTACAGAGAACAAAAGACTACATGCTCACTTATCGAAAGTCGACCGCTTAGAGATCATCGGATATTCCGACCGATTTTGTCGGGATGCCGAGATAGCATGAAATATACTTTGTGGGCTATATCTACTTACTTTCTAGGAGGTGCTATATCTCTTGAAGAGTGTTAAATTACCATTGTAGCTTCTTCCACCATGGAAGCCGAGTTCAGAGTTTGTTGCGAGGCATCCAATCGTGGAATGTGGTTGCGAAATTTTATCACGGGGCTGTGTATTGTGGATGGCATTGAAAGACCACTTAAGTTATTTTGTGACAATAAATTAGCAGTACTATATTCCAACAACAATAGGAGTTCGACGAAGTCAAAATTTATAGACATCAAATTCCTAGTTGTCAAAGAAAGGGTTAAGAGTGGACTTATATCTATAAAGCACATTGGGACAAAATCCATGATTGCAGATCCACTGACTAAGGGATTACCACCCAAGGTCTTTCATGATCACAATCGTCAGATGGGTGTGGCTTCTTCAGATATGTCGCTTTTAGTGGAGTTTGTATTTTAGATGCTTTTTAGATACTTTTGTTATGGATATTATGGATTTTAAGGTTATTTACTGCAGTAAAGTATTCAATTTTCATCCACTCTGATTTTGTATGGTTTGATCTCACTAAGGTTTAAGGAGGACCAATTGGAAATAGGCATGGTGAGATCACATTGCATGAAATTTCCATGCTACACATCCACACTTGATCTTTGTCATTAGTTACATTGATATTTGTGATCATTGATGGGTCTAGTTACGAACATGTAAATCTATCGATCGCTTCGTTCTATATCGTGTGATTAATGGACAAGATTGTTAATAGAGCATAAAGTTTTTGATAGCAAAACTCATGAGTTCCAAAGTATAATTCACGTTTAGTTACATATATAGCCCAAGGGAGATTGTTAGAGTAAAATCAAATATATGGGTCGATATACAAATAATGAATTATAGGCTATCAAATAAAGTTAGCTAATTAAAGTGATTAATTTAAGTTTTGGGGCCTTAATTAATATATTATAAAGTGTGGACATCAATGTAGAGACAAGCGCACTTCTATTTTATGATGGGTTGTACAGAAATTACGAATAAATGCGTGGACTGTTCATATACATACACAATTGGTTATAAATAGGGGTCATGGTCCCCATATCATACAATGTTTTTTCTTTCTTCCGATTCCCATTGTTAGAGAGAAATATTAGACAAAAAACTAGTGTAGATCTGGAAGATCATAAAGCCTCAAACTCAGATTCAGATCTGGAAGATCATAAAGCTTCAGACTTAGATTCAAATATCTCCATATTTTGTTATGGATTCAAGTACAATTCCGCAAATCTTGTATTTTGATTCTTGATGATTCAATATGAATGTTCCTGTTTGTGTGATGGTTTTCACATAATTTTTTTTAAATCTCTCATTATATATAAAACTATGACACCTCAAACCCGGGGTCCGTGACAACCCGTCAACTCCGTGTGAATACTGGAATGCTCCGCAAGGTAACCCGACACTACTCACGAAAATCGGGCAGAGTCTCCTTTGTACGGGGAGCTCTACCCAAGAACAAAACCTGTCCCAAACAGTTCAATATGACATATATATGAGTAAAACGGCCACTTGGGCCCACAAACCAATACTCATCCAAATAAATCCCAACTATATACATTTGTACATAACAAAAACCAAAGCCACAACCCATCTTTCTTCTAAAACGGCCTCTAGGATGAGCCGTCTCCTCGAACGCTCCATGTACCTGAAAATAATATCCCTCGACAGGGTGAGCTATCTCCTAGTAGTGGAATCACCCTAAATGGGTTACTCTCCACCTAAGTGCATATGCAATGCTCCAATGAAAACATACATTCAAGTAAATGCGTGATCCTACTTGAATGTCTACCTGATCAACTCATACCCCGAGTCCTCACCGACTCCCTCACACTTGCCTAAGCCACGTATGAGAAACCTTAATTTTCAAAACAAAGTTGTTTGTTTTTAATTATGGACAACCCTCCTATATAAGTATTGGACCGACTCCGATTATCTATTTAGTGGACAACCCTCCGATGTATATCAATTGGGCCGACTCTGATGATTGATATTTTATATGGACTACCCTCCGATATTGTAACGACACACCCGAGCACTATTACATCAACCTCCAAACTACTCTCTCACCAAACCACCTCATGCACTCACTCCTATCGCTCTGTGGTGCCCAGCTGCATATGGAATGTAAGGATGCCAATTCCAATACAATTTATATAACACATGCAAATATATCATTATGCATATATTTACATAATTTAAATCACACAACATGTTATATAATTTCACAATCTATTACACCAAAAATTAGCCCACTTGGGCTAATTATCAAACACGAAAGCAATTCAACTGGAATTGCTCTACTTAAACACAGCTACACACAAAAATTTATTTTCGTGGTCACTATTCACGTGAATAAAGAAACCTCGGTTACTCGTCGACTAATTATCCAACATCGATTCCACTTCGTGAAACCCGAAATTCATGGCCATTTTCGGCCTCATACACATCACAATACAAGATTTAATGCATAAATCACAACCCAACAAATTTCCACAATCACCACACACATCCGTGGACTGCCCAAATGGTTCCAAAATGCAACACCCGTCCCAAGTTTTGGAACTGATCAAACGGCCATTCAAGGCCTCAACCCAACCGAAACATCATAAAACACTTAAACAAAGTGTAAAACCAAGAAGGATAAATCCCCTACCTCACGGAGTTTGTCGAAACTCCTCAAATCTGGTGCCTACGAGTTACCCTCAGCCGCAGTAACGACTTTCCTTCATCCCAACGACCCGACAATGGATCAATTCGTGAATCTAGAGAGAAGTAATTTCTTCTCTAGAAAATCAATCTCACTCACAGGATTCCATTTCTGCTTGTCGCATGTTTTGGCCCTCCTAATGTAGGAGATGAGCACTATTCCTCTTTTTTGTCTTTTTCCTCATTTAAATTTTCCAAAATGACATCTATGTCCATTCTTTCCACTATTTTGACACTTCGCACTATCTCGGCCGTCCATTTCCATCATTTCTCTACTCATGTAACTTATGGCACATGAGTACATGTTATATGTGACTTTTTTCACATCAAATATCATTTTACGGCACCCGATACTCGGTTCCTCGAAAAACGTGTAAATCCCGACTAAGCCCTAATTCGACCTAAATCTCGACGTGTTAGCCAGGATTTCAGACGATCTCCAACGGTGAAACTCGCTTTGTTATCTGATACTTGTGAGAATAAATTTCTGTGATTTCGAATCGAATTTACGATTTGACTTTTTGAGAAAATTAGAATTTCTTTCTTGGTCTTACATTCTCCTCTTTAAAAGGAATTTCATTCCAAATTCGGATAATCACAATCACTACATGCATATGCAACGGTAATATATCATGCATGCAAGGCGCGTGGGTGCGTACAAAGTAAAATAGTCATTTAAATGTTAAACGACTAAACCATCGACCTTCATCCCTAAACAAGAAGGGATATGTGGCCCACATCGTGTCCTCGTCCCACATCGATTCCTCCACCCATAAGGCGCCTGATAAAGACTCACTAAATTTCACTGGCCCCATGTCAAAACCCCGATCACGGCTATCCAAAATACACACTGGTCCCTCCTCGAAGGTCCCATCGGTGTCAACCTCAATCTGTCCCTAATCCACCACATGAGCTGGATCTGGAGTATACTTCCGGAGCATGGAGACGTGAAATACCTCGTGGACACATGAATCTCGGTGATAGCTTCCCTCACTTACCGAACCTGACCACTCCTCTCTTAGGCATCACCTTCAAGAAGACGTGATCCCTAACCTCGAACTCTAAGGGTCGACGTCGCACATCAGCATAACTCTTCTGTCGACTCTGAGTCGTGAGAAGACGCTATCGTGATCGCTCACCTTCTGAGGTGTCTCTTAATCGTGTCAGACCTCAGTAATGGAACTCTCTCCCACCTCGTCCAACATAACGGTGATCCGCATGGCCTCCCATACAATGCCTCATATGGTGCCATCCGTATACTCGCCCCGGGTAATCGTTGTTGTATGAGAATTCCACTCAGCGCGCGCTCTTCCCAACCTACCCTTACGATCCAAGACGCATGCTCGCAGTGATGTCCTCTAACACCAGATAGTCCTCTCGGGGATCGACCATCCGTCTCGTGGGTGGAAAGTTGTACTCATGGTCACCGTGGTGCCCATAGCCTTGGAAACTCTTCCAGGCGCGTCGTAAACCTCGTCCCTATCCGACACTATGGATACCGGTAATCTATGTAAATGCGACTATCTCTCGAATGTATAACTGGCAGAATCTCTCCAATGTGAAGGTAATCCGCAAGGCTAGAAAATGTGTCGACTTCGTGAGCCGGTCCACTATCACCCATACCGCATCATGTCTCTGCGGTGTCCGTGGAAAGTGGGTCACAAATCCATTGTGACGTGCTCCCACTTCCACTCAGCTACCTCCAATGGCTGAGGCAACCCTTCGCTTCGGTGTCAAATTTTTAATTCGCGACACATGAGACATACCGAACAAAGTCCCCTTACATGTCTTTCATCCCGCTTCAAAAGAGTATTGACGACGAAGATCCTGGTACATCTTCGTGCCACCTAGATGCACGATAAATCGAGAGCAGTGAAACTCCCTGAGAATCTCCTCTCTCAAATCGATCAATTGGGGAACCACTACCCATCCTCTATACCGAAGACTACCATCTGTGTGGATGGTCTAGCCTTCTCACAATTGCACTGGGCCTCGTACCCGGTCCCCCGATGGACACTCATCTCTACGCCCCGCCACCGGGACTCAATCCTCCGCTCAACAAAGATCTGCAGCCACTAAACCCCCAACGCACCCCTGCGCCTACTCTCTATATCGCAGCCCAAATCGTCCCATAGTCTCGAGCATCCGCCACCCCGAAGCCATACTAGCCAATACTCCCGCGGATTCGACCGAGTGCATCGCCCACCACATTTGCCTTACCAGGTGGTAATGCAAAGTGAAGTCATAGTCCTCTCAGAATCCCATCCATCCGCGCGTTGCCTCATATTGAAGTCCCACAGAAGATATACTCAGACTTTTATGGTATGAGTACACTTAACTCCTCTCCATCTGGTGGCGCCAAATCTTCAAGGCGAAGACTACGGCCGCCAACTCCATGTCGTGTGTGGGGTAATTCGGCTCATGATTCTTCAACTGACGGGAACTATAAGCTACTACTCCCTCCCTTGACTGCATCAAAAACACATCCCAGCCTCCAAGACTCGAGGCATCACAACATTGTGTACCCCGTCCCGGTCCGACTATCAAGATAGAAGTCAAGGCCTTCTTCAATTCCCCGGAATGCCTCTCACATCGGTCATCCTAATCAAACTTCACCTCCTTCCGGTCATCAACCTTGCTTACAAAGTTGCTATCCCGAGAAATCCTCAATGAATCTCAGAAGACCCAAGAAATTCCAATTTATGGAAAAAGGCAAAATCGTAATTTCGACACAAAATTGTTATCGCTAAAAATACGGAATTTATTTCTAGATCTCGAACGACGAAACGTATTTCACCGCTGATCGCCTCGCGAAATCTAGCTAGCACGTGAAATTTCTCGCCGACTCGAGATCGTTTGAGTTGGCACATTTTTCGAGGCACGCGTTCGTGAAAGCCAGAAATGATTTTCGATGCGGCTGAGTTACAATGACGCAGACTCATGTGCCATAAGTGGCATGAGTAGAGAAATGATGAAAATGGACGGCCGAGATAGTGTCGAATGTCAAAACTGGGAAAAGAAGGACAAAATGGGCATTATTAAAATTGTTTAAATGAAGAAAAGACAAAATACTTAATAGTATTGTCTTCTTCAAAGGGCCACAAATGAACAACCCAGCAGAGGGCGCCGATGCGTGGTCGGACTTTCGAGATTTTAAGAGAGAGAGAGCACTTCTAAAATACCGCGATCCGACCGCCTAAATGACAAGAAGGCGAATCGCTTCACGCCGGAGAGGGCTTCGCGTGGGTACCGGATTTAGGGAGTTTCCTCAAACTCCGAGAGGTAGGGTTTCTCCCTACTTGGGTTTTATTCTCTTTAAGTACTTTACGAATGTTTGAGTCGACAGGCCGCTAGGTTGCTTGACGTCCAAACCTTGGGACCGAATTAATATGGAATTTGAAACCTGAAGAGTAAAGGGAACATGGATCGCCACTTCAGCATGTTTGGGGTGTCAAATTTTGCCTCTTGCATAATAAATCATGTGTATTGATTGAATAAGGCCCGAAATGGCCGTGAAATGCGGGTTCACAAGGCGAACCGATGAATAGGAATTTTCTGAATAGTAATGTAGGGTTTCACTATTCTCAAATAAAGATTTCAAAAATATATTTTTGTGAAAATATGTGTTTTGTCGGAAGGGATTTTAAATCTTAAATTGCTCGTGGTTTGATCATTAGCCCAAGTGAGCTAATTTTTGATGTATGAATTGATTAATTACATGACATGATTGTGTGATTGGATATTATGTGGATATGTGCATGCTACTTACATATTTGCATGTGATTAGATCAGATTGGAATTGACATATGCATTCCATATGCACTGGAACACCCTAGGACTATAGGAGTGAGTGCATGAGATGAGTCTAGAGAAAAATGATTCGGAGGGTTGTCTAAAAATATTAATTATCGGAGGGTAGTCCAAATTAAAAATATCAATCGTCGGAGCGGCCCAATTGATATATACACATCGGAGGGTTGTCCACAAACAAACAAAATAATAATTTTCATACGAGGCTTAGCGAGTGTGATGGAGTCGGTGGAGGACTCGTGGATCTCGAGTCGTCAAGTAGACATTCAAGTAGATCATGCATTTTCTTGAATGTATGTTTATTTTGGAACATTGCACTCCACTAGGTGGGAGAGAGTCTACTTAGGGCTTATCTCCACTAATGAAAGCATTAGCTCACCTCGTCGAGGGATATTATTTTGCTGTGCACAGTGAGCGTGCAAGGGACGCCGTCTTGGGGATTGAGGATTTGAAGAAAGCCGGGTCGTGGGTTTTTGGTTGATGATATATACATGTATTGAAATGTCTAATTTAATATATGTATTGTATAAGGAAAATATTGTAACTCTTGTAACTACTTGGTATATAGTTGATTAATAGTTAGTATGTATTATGAGTATGGTTTGTGGGCCCAAGTGGTCAGACACTCATGTGGCTGGATATACGAGATCATATTGCACTGTCTGGGGATGTGCATATGCAAACATATCTGGGGTAGAGCCCCCGCACAAAGGAGACTCTAATTCGATTTTCGTGAAAAATGTTGGGTCACCCGACATTCACGAGTATTCCATGGGTTGACAGGTAGTCAACTGACCCCGGCCAGTGGCCTACAAATTGGTATCAGAGCTTAGGTATACGAATACCTAGGGAGCCCGGGTTTGGGTATCCATCACCATTAGGTGTGGTTCGATGTTAAGTGTAGGTATGAGATTACCTAGGAAATCACGGGACAAAACTAGGACACTACATGCATGTGTTTTAGGTGATTGTTTGATAAATTATGTGTATTCATGTGAATGTTTGATGAATGGTGTGTATACCATGTTGTATGTGTTATGATTGTTTGTGTGCTTAGTAATTAGCACATAGGAAAACAAGTGATGTGTTTGAAAATTTTGGGAGTTTTACAGTGTGTGAAACTGGAACAAGAAAATAAATTTTAAGCATATTATGGGGGATTCTCGAGTGATCCCTGCCAGATTCCGACTCACTCGGACATGGTTTCGACTCACTCGGGAATGAATTCTTTATAGGGATTCTTATATAAAATGGGGGATTTTTATATAATATGGGGGATTTTTACGTAACGTAGTGTGGGGGATTCTTATATAGTATGGGGGATTCTCATATAGTGATCCCCGCGCATTCGACCACTTATTACGGTTCGACTCACTCTGACATGGTTCCGACCTCAATTCTGATTACGGTTCCAACTCACCCAGAATGAATTCTTCATAGGAATTCTATATAACTCGGGGGATTCTACAGAATGGGGGGATTCTAACATAGTACGGGGGATTATTATGTAGCACAAGGATTCTTAAATAACATGGGGACTTTATATAACATGGGGATTCTTATATGTTATGGGGATTCGATAAGTTATTGGGATCTCGCATAATATGGGGGATTCCCATGTATTATGGGTGTTTCCCATTGTCGAAATAGCAGAGAAAACATTTTTATTCAATTGCTAAAGAACAAAATGAGACAAAATTTGCGAAAAATAAATTTTCAAAAAAATGAAATTTTTGAAAAAAAAAATGTGTTTTAAATGTATAATTAATTGCCTTGCATTACTTGTAAATGCAAGGACAAGGTGTATACACTGATTTATGTGTATGATTAATGTCTCGGGGCTGTGTTTATGCCTTCGAGATACTGTATTGAGATTTAACTGCCATGTTGATTGTGTAGATGGCTAGTAGTGGACGAGGACGTCCACGGGGCACTGGTCAGACACCACCCACATTTGACCAGCCGCCGACATTTGATCAGCAGGCCTTTGTTGAGGCTGTAGGTGTTGCAAATGTCGCATCGCACAAAGCAGCATAAGGTAGTCGGGTGGAGGTCCTAGTAACCTCCGGGTGAGATTTGTGAGCGCATCACCTCCGGGACATTCACAGGGGGAGGAGACCCGATGGTGGCAGACCATTGGTTTATGCACATCGAGAACGCATCGGAGGCTCACGAGATCACCTCCGATACTAATTTTCCCAGGATCGGGTTAGCTGCATTCCAGCTAGAGGGCGAGGCCCGTATGGTGGAGATGGGTTAAGACTTCTAGAGACTTAGAGGTTGGCGATACGGGCGAGCCTGTGAGTCGCCTCATGGGTAAGTACTTCCCAGAGATCATGAGGCATGCCAAGGCTTGGAGTCTTTAGGCCGGCTAGGCAACGACCGGTGATGGATCACGTGGCTAAATTCACAGAAAGGCCGATTTGGTCGATGATTATGTGGCCACCCACCCGGCCAAGGTGAGGGAGATTCGAAAATGGACTAAGTCATTCATTCGCCGTGATCAGAGATTTCGCCACAAAGGATATGGATTCCATGGTCAGACAACCCCGACCATGTAGAGACGAGGATGCTCGGCACCTCGATGCGAGTGTTAGTAGCAAGAGGAAGGACACACTTTCTTCCAGTCAGAAAGAGGCAGAGCTTCTAGTTCATGGTGGTTCCAGAGTGCAGCGGCCATTCGTCAGCATGTGATGAGTTACCAACAAAGGGGCGTATGGTATGCTACCATTGTCATACTGACACATGATGAGGGATTTTGAGACGTGTGGATCCTGTGGTTTCGGGGACAAGACAAACCCCAACAAGAGCGCAGATAGGAGAGGATACAAGACGTTACTCCACGCACTGCAGACAGCGCAGGAGCCGCCTCGGGGCCTGTGGAGCTACGCTGGCACCCCATTTTCACAGAAGGCCCGAGGCCGAGCGGGCAGAGGTGGGAGGACGAGCCCACAAAGTGCGGACATCAGGGTCCCGCGTGTCTACGCCGGTCACACCGGCAGCTGAGCCGCCAGGACGCCAGTTATACAGTGGTACGTTTTGCTATCTCGCCATGCGCTAGAGTGTTATTTGATTCTGTGCCACAGATTCATTCATCACGTATCGCTGCGGATCGAGTTGGGCTTAGAGGTTGAGACCTTAGAGGAGCCTTTGTATGTGAGTTCTCCCTAGGGATTAGGCAGAATAGGGATGATATGTCGAGGTTGTGAGTCGAGATCTCGGGACTCTTACCTCACAAAGGACCCCGAGGATCACAGACACGCCGAGTTCGATGTCGTCCCTGTGGATGGATCGGGCCGACACTACAAGGTCGTTATCGACAGAGCGTAGAGGGTTACCGGGCCACAATGCCAGGATTCGCATCGTGGTTTTTCAGGGGGACAAGCATGATATTTTGCCCTAGACAGTATACGAGTCCAGGTGTCAGGGACAGTTAGCGGGTTGGCTAGCGAGCCTTACCCTAGAGGACGAGGAGAGGCCAGATTTAGATCTACCTCGAGTAGTGTGCGAGTATGTGGATGTTTTTCCAGATGAGCTACCTGAACTACCTCCACAGAGGGTAGTAGACTTCGGTATCGAGTTACAACATGGTACTTCACCATCTCATGACCCGCATAGATGGCACCCGTTGAGTTGCGTGAACCCAGAGTCCGGGGCCACAGAGCTATTGGACAGCGGGTTCATTAGACTGAGCACTTCACCATGGGGCGCCCGTCGATGGCGAAGAAGAAGGACAAGACCCTTCGACTGTGCATTGATTACCAACAGCTTGAACCCAAGTTATGATCAAGAATCTAAGACTCATTACCAAGGGTTGACGATTTGTTTGATCGCTTGAGAGAAGCGAGTCTACTCCAAGATGTGACCTTCGTGACCGGTTACCATCATCCGAGGGCTGGGGATACAACATCCCTAAGACGCTAGGACGCCGCGTATCGCACCTTGAGTTTACAGTGATGCCCTTTGGATTGACGAATGTGCTAGCAACATTCATGGATCTCATGCATAGATATTCCAACCCTATTTAGATCAGTTTGTCATGGTCTTCGTGGATGACATTTTGATCTACTCCCGCCGCAGTGGGAGCATGAGTAATACTCTGAGGATCGCTTTTACGCTTGTTGAGACCACGCTGTATGCCAAGTTCAAGAAGTGAGTTTTGGCCATCGAGGTGAGATTTTGGGACACGGGTGTCGCCAAGATCGAGTGTCACGACCCAGAGAAGGTCGAGGCAAATGATGAGTCGGGAGAGACCGGTCACCGGTGATACGTGAGTTTCTTGGGATTACCGGGTATTACACTAGATTTGAGGGGGACCCAACCCGAGCTCTTTTCCTAACTCGGGACCCTCCCAAGACTCCTACCTGATTCTCCGAAAATGAAAGACCTTTCATTTCGTTTAAAACCTTTAAAAGTGAATCCGTAGAGCCAACCCAGAGATTTATACAATTACGCTTCTTAATAAAATCTTATGAAACATGGTGGGTTTTTTTTTTTTAAACATTAAACCCTTTATAGAAAATCGGCAGAGTTTCCTCTGTTTTTTTTTTTTCGGACATGTCCCCATTTACAACACTTGTAATAAAACAATTTAATTTACTCTACATCCAACAATGGGACATCAAATCCACCAAAACCAATTTCAAATCAAACTTTAAAATCATTTTCTGAACACTATAGATATATAAACAATCTTTTAAAACTTATATACATTACAAAATAAAAGTTGCACAAGTAGTTATTTACAACGAAACTATACTTTGTTAAAAAGGTGGTCGTCACTTGAGGCGGAGTGTCACTAGCTCGGAGGATGTTCGAACTGCACGTCAGTCTCTACACCTGAAAACATTTTATAAAATATTTGGAAAAAGGGTGAGCTAAAAGAGCTCAGTGAGAGTACAGTTCATAGGAAAATAATGTTTCCAGTAATAGTTCAAATACTATGTGTAAAACATTTGTATAAATATCTCATTTTCATAAACATTTACTTTGTACTTTTTCCTTCTATTCAAATACAACGTATAAAACAATTGTATAAAACATATTATTTCCAAACATTTGCTTACTTTCTTCTTTCCATATATATCAAATACAATGTGTAAAATAATCGTATAAACATATCTTTCAATATACTTTCTTTTCTTTTTGAACTGGCCATATCCAATGGAACCCGTGACAATGCTGAACCTCCACGGGTCCATGAAAGAACCTCCGAGGAAACAATCTTACGATCACCGGTGGCCCAAAAAGGAACCTCCGAGAAATCGTGCCATACTGTTAACCACCGTGGGCCTATGAAAGAACCTACGAGGAAACAGTCTTACGATCAACGATGGCCCAAAAAGGAACCTCCGAGAAATCGTGCCTTTCTTTTAAATACCATTGCACTATGTAATAACCCATTATGCAAGCAGTAAAATTTTCGTTTTACACGTAATTAAGAAGATGCACAATTCTTCCTTCCCCTCTAAAAAAAAATTTAACCCTTTCCCATGTACTCATGCACGAGTAAAGTAATTTTTTAGGCCGACTTTCCTTAACCTTTATCTTTGTAACATAGGTAAACTATGGATTCAAACATTTTCTTATATAAATACATGTATATATAAAAATATACATTCATAAACATTTCATTTCATAATGGAAAACCATAAATCATACTTTATAAAACTATGGAAGCCATAATCATTTCATATTTTCTCAACATAATTTAAAGTCAAGAAAACCACATTTCATTTTTTTTTCATTTGAACATTTATAGCATAGATATGAAAACATATACATTGGTAAACATTAATATATATATTATTTCATAAACATATATATTTTCCCTCACCTTAGTTATTTAAGCCCTTTTTCCTCCTTTAAAAACTTTCCACCTTTGTCCTTAATCGCTTCCTCCTACAAGGCACATTATCCATAAAATTCATTAACATTCATACCTTAATCTTGTTCATTTATACCATTAACTATACTATACTTTCAAAGAACCCTTAATCATTTGGTGAATCACTCCAATGATTAAAATCAATTGAACTCAACCTCTTTTTGTTCTTAAGGATTTTCTTATTCTAACTCATGACAATTATTACCCCAAACAATAGCCTACATCATGCCATGAAATTGTCATACCAAAACCCGGATATTCACTATTCATTTATGTATTTACTATTCATTTTCGTATTTACTATTCATTATACTATGCACTATGCACTATGCACTATGCATTATTTACTATGTACTATGCACTATGCACTATTTATACGTATTCATACGTATTCACTATTTTATACGTATTCATACGTGATTCAATTATTTCACGTGACGAAATCCCGTGGATTTCTCGGCACTCCACGCATAGCTCTCGACCCGTAGAGTAACTTTGACTATAGGTCCGAAATCACGGGACTAGTAGAACGCCGTAGATCTAAGAAAAACTAAAAACTAGATTTTTCCTCCTAATTTTTACCTCGAATTTCTGGGTGAAACTCGTGTTTTTGGTTCCCACGTAGCCCCTCACAAGCAGAGCACTTTTCGTGTTTGACCCGACGAAATCCGATGGTCGGAACTCCGTGAATCGAAGAGAGAAGATTTAAAAGAGAAAAATTAAAAAATTTCTCTCACCTTCGTCTGACCCTCTCTCCATGAAAACAAATCAATTGCTTTTGTTTTGTTTTTCTTTTCTTTTTTTTTTATTAAATTGAAAGTGGGACCCGCATGTCCCCTTTTGCTCTTCTCGGTCCGTTTCAGTCCCGAAACAATTTATTTTGTCCCCGTTTTAGTTCCATCTATCTTAAATGGAAATTCTTTAACTATCTGACATTTTTCGGGATTTTTTTTAAAATTTTTGTTTTGTGGGGTCCACTCGATGTCTATCGCCTCGAATTTTGTGAAAATCCCACTGTCTCGGAATTCAACGAAATTTGACTGAGTAACTAGATTTCGCGAGACGAATTCAACGGTGAAGTCTGTTTCATCATCCGAGATCTAGAAAATTTTCAGATTTTTCTATAGCAAATTACCGTTTTGCCATTTTTCAGAAAAATTGAATTTTCACTCTTTAACATAATTTCAAGCCATCTATTTCCTAACTTTGGACTCAATACATTATTATGAACATTTTTTTTTTCGAGGCTTGTTTTTCGAAAATTACTATTTATTTGACTGTTTCTAGTCAAATACCTAACTGATCGAAAACTAAATTTACTATTCATGGGAACTGTAAATTCAGGGTCTTACAAGATTCATTGAGGATTTCTCCAGGATAGCAACACCTATGACTAGGTTGACCCGGAAGGAGGTCAAGTTTGAGTGGGATGACCGATGCGAGAAGGCATTCCAGGAGTTAAAGAGGAGACTTACTTACTCCGGTCTCGATAGTTCCTGACAGTGGGACAGGGGTACACAGTTGTATCAGGATACCTCGAGGCCGGATTGGGATGTGTTTTGATGCATCCGTGAGGTAGTAGCTATGGTTCTCGCTAAAGAATCACTGAGCGCACTTCACCCCACACACCGACATGGAGTTGGCGGCGTAGTCTCGCCTCAAGATCTGGGCGCCCACTACTTATATGGTGAGGAGTTCGAGCGCACTGCACCATAAAAGTCCGAAGTATATTTTCACGCAGCGGGACCTCAATATGAGGCAACGCAGATGGATGGAGTTCCTAGAGGATTATGACTTCACTTTGCATTACCATCCGGGTAAGGCAAATGTGGTGGCTGATGCAATTTAGTTGAAGCCGACGGAGTATTGCCTAAGATAAATTATTTCAGAGTGGCGAGTGGCTGATGCTCGACCGGTGGACAATTTGATTACAAGATACGAGCGCACTGTGGTACCTTGGGAGTTTAGTGGCTACACCGTCTCTATTGAGCAGAGTGATTGAGTCCCATTAGAAGGTGGACGTTGCAGATAGTGTCCATCGTGGACCGAGTACAATAGTAATGTGACGAGGCCGGACTGCTCACGTGATGGTAGTCTTCTATATAGGGGATGGTAGTGGTTCCTTAGTTGATCGATTTGAGAGAGGAGATTCTCAGGAGTTTCACTACTCTCGATTTGCCGCGGCATCCAAAGTACCGAAGATGTACCGTGATCTTCGGCCGCCAGTGACTATCGTGAGTGGGATGAAGAGACACGGTAGGGGACTTTGCTCGACGATGTCTCACATGTCACAGGTTATACGAAAGCACCGTACGCCAGGCTACTTGAGCCATTGGAGGTGGCTAAGTGGAAGTGGGAGCACGTCACGATGGACTTTGTGATCCACTTGCCGCACGCAGCAGGCTACGACGTGAGGCTGGTGATAATGGACCTACCACGAAGCTCCGCACATTTTCTAGCCGTGCAGATGACCTTCGCCTTGGAGAGATTCTGCCGATTGTACATTCGAGAGATAGTCCGGCTACATGGAGTACCAATATCCATAGTGTCGGATAGGGACCCGAGGTTTACGGCGCACTTTTGGAAGAGTTTCCAAAAGGCTATGGGCACACCTTGTGTTAGCCCACCCTCGTACGATGGTCGGGCCCGAGAGGACTATACATATTAGAGGACATGCATGAGCATGCGGCCCTAGATCATAAGGGCGCTAAGGAGGAGCATTTGCCCTAGTGGAATTCTCCGCATACAACAATAGCTTATCAGCGAGTATGCAAATGGCACCAGATGAGGCAATCAGACACGGGAGGCCATACAGTCACCATTACGCTGACCGAGGCGGGAGAGAGCTCCACCACCGGTCCTCGATTTGATTAGAGATACCTCCGAGAAGGTGAGCTTGATAGACAACGCCTTCTCACGGCTCGTAGTCGGTAGAAGAGCTTGGCGCAGATGTGCGACGCCGACTTCTTAGAGTTCGAGGTCGGATCACGCCTTCGGGCGTGGTGTCAAGAGGAGTGGTCAGGTTCGGCAAGCGTGGGAAGCTATCGCTGAGGTTCATTGGACCCTTCGAGATACTCTCTGAGAAGGTAGGCACTACGCTAAGTGCATCGGGTTAGCATTACCGCCCATCATGTCGTGTGTCCATGAGGTGTTTCACGCCTCCATGTCTCAAAATATACTCCGGGGATCCAAATTTCAAGGGTGGATTGGGGACAGATTGAGGTTGACACGGATGGGACCTTCGAGGAGGGACCAGTGTGCATTGTTGATAGCCGTGATCAGGTTTTGCGACGCAAGACCGTGAGGCTAGTGAGGGTACTATGGAGGCACTATGGAGTGGAGGAGTCCACGTGGGAGAGCGAGGACACGATGCGGGCCACCTATCCCTTCTTGTTTAGGGATGAAGGTACGTAGTTTAGTCGTTTAAGATTTAAATGACTGTTTACATGCATGATAGAGTGCACGTTGCATGTTCATGTGAGTTATTGTGATTGTCCAGAATTTCGGGATGAAATTCCTTTTTAGGAGGGGAGAATGTAAGACCCGAGAAATTCCAATTTATGGAAAAAGGGCAAAATCGTAATTTCGATTACAAAATTGTTATTTCGTTTATTCTCTAAATCTCGGATGACGAAACGGATTTCACCATTGGGATCGTCTCGTGAAATCTAGCTAGCACGTAAAATTTCGTCGAATTCCGAGACGGTCTGAGTTGGCACGTTTTTCGAGGCATCGTGGTTTGAGTGCTTTAAAACGATTTTCAATGCGATGAAAGTTACAAATGACACGTACTCATGTGCCATAAGTGGCATGAGTAGAGAAATGATGAAAATGGACGGCTGAGATAGTGTCGACGTCAAACTGGGAAAAGAAGTGACAAAACGGGCATTATTAAATTGTTTGTACCGAAGAAAAGACAAAATACTTAATAGTATTGTCTTCTTCAAAGGGCCACAAATGAACAAATCGGGCATGAGGGTGCTGGATGTTTGGGAGATTTTAAGAGAGAGAGAGCACTTCTCTCTAAAAATACGGGCGATCCGACCGGGTCATAGCCTTCTGACAAGAAGGAGAACCCGCTTCACGCGAGAGGGCTTTGCGGGTACTGGATTTAGGAGTTTACCTCTCAAACTCCGAGAGGTAGGGGTTTCTCCCTACGGTTTTATTCCCTTTAAGTACTTACGAATGTTTGAGTCGACAGGGCTGCTAGGTCGCTTGATCGTCCCAAACCTTGGGACCGAATTAATATGAATTTTTGAAACCCAAGAGTAGCACTCAAGCACGCGACGGCTGGCCTGGGGGTGCCACCAGCTTTGCATAATAAATCATGTATTGATTGGAATGAGGCCGGAAATGGCCGTGAAATGCGGGTTCACAAGGTGAACCGATGAATTGTGAATTTTCGGGAATAGTAACCGAGGGTTTCACTATTCCCGAAACAGTGTTCTCAAAATATATTTTTGTGAAAATATGTGTTTGGTCGAGTGATTTAAATTAAATTGCTCGTGTTTGATATCTAAGTGAGCTAATTACTCTTGATGTATGAATTGATTAATTACATGACACATGATCAGGTGATTGATATTATATGGATATGTGCATGTTTACATATTTGCATGTGATTATCGTATTGAATTGGCATACATGCATTTCATATGCACTGAACACTTAGGACCATAGGGGAGTGAGTGCATGAGATGAGTCTAGAGAGGGTTTGGTTCTGAGGGTTGTCTAAAAAATACATTATACCCTGAGGGTAGTTCACTGTAACATCAACGCTGGGAGCAGGCCCACTGACACTCACATCTGAGGGCAGTCCACAAACAAATAATAGCAGTGAATCGCCGGAGCGGCCCAATTGATATATACAACATCTGAGGGCTTTCGTCCACAAACAAACAAAATACTAATTTTTCATATATTTAGTGTTAAAGGTAGTGTGATTTAGCCTACGAGGACTGCAGACCGAGTGCTGGAAATATGTAGACATTCCGCAGGATCATGTACTGCTTGAATGTATAAGTTTATTTTGGAACACACCGCATACTTAGGTGGAGAGCAGTTTCACTAGGGTGAGCCCCACTGCATTAAGCTCGGTTTCCTATCGGTGGATATTATTTTACGTGCATGTGAGCGTGCGAGGGACTCGCTCGCCCTAGTGATTGAGGATTTGAAGAAAGCCTGGTTGTGGCTTTGGTTGGATGATATATACATGTATTGAAATGTCTAATTTTAATATATGTATTATAAGAGTGAAAATATTGTAACTCTTGTAACTACTTGGTATATAGTTGATTCATAGTTAGTGTATGTATTATGAGTAGGAGCGAGGGCCCAAGTGGCCGTATTACTCATGTGGTTGGATATATTGGATATATTGCACTGCTTGGGACAAGATATGCAGTTTTTTAGAGCAGTAGATTTCTCCCGCATAAAAGGCAGAACTTCTCGCGCCCCGATTTTCGAGAGAAATGTCGTCACGACATTCACGAGTATTCGCGGCCGACGGTAGTCAATGGACCCCCTGCTCGGGGCGTCGCGTATCTCGTAATACCCACCAATCCCAAGAATCACAGATCTCAAATTGACTTCGGCCTCTCCCAACTCATCACGGCCTCAACCTTCTCTGGGTCCACTTACACGCCTGATGCTGACACCACGTGTCCTAAAAATCGCACCTCAGTATGTCAAAACTTGCACTTACTGAACTGAGCGTACAACTGATGCTCTCTCAACAACTGTAAAACGATCCTCAAGTGATACTCATGCTCCCACTCTGACTGGGAGTAGATCAAAATGTCATCCACGAAGACCACGACAAACTGATCTAGATAAGGTTGGAATACCCTATGCATGAGATCCATGAATGCCGCTGGCGCATTCGTCAATCCAAAGGGCATCACCGTAAACTCAAAGTGCCCATAACGCGTCCTAAACGCCGTCTTAGGGATATCTATCTCCTAACCTCGCCGATGGTAACCGCGGTTGTCTATCTCGTGGAGAGACTCTCGCGCCTTCTCAACTCGGACAAATAAATCGGCCAATCCTGCAGAATGGGTACCGATTCTTGTTTGTAGCCCCGTTTCAACCCGTTTCATAGTCAATGCACGCCGAAGGGTCTTCGCCCTTCTTCGCAAATAGAACCGGAGTGCCCCATGGTGAAGTGCTCGTCTAATGAACCCCTTGTCTAGTAGCTCCCCAGAATCGACTCGAAGTTCCCGCATCCAATGAGCCATCCCATGCGGAGTCATAGAGATTGGTGAAGTACCAGGTGTAACTCGATGATCGGTCTACTACCCCCGGTGGAGGCAAGCCCGGTAGCCTTATCCGGGAAAACATCCACATATTCGCACACTACTCGAGGTAGATCTAAGTCCGGGTCTCTCCGTCCTTCAGGGTAAGGTCCGCTACCTAACCCGCTTAACCGGGGTCTCGACACTGGACTCTCAGATACCATTTGGGGCAAAATATCATGCTTGTCCCCCTGAAATACCACCCGAGTACCGTCCTGCGTGTAGGCGGTAACCCTCCTACGCTCACAATTGATAACGACCCTATAAGCTGTCAGCCAATCCATCCCCAGGATGACATCGAACTCTGACATGTCCATGATCCTCAGGTCCACTATGAGTGGAGTCCCTGAGATCTCCAACTCGCAACCTCGACATATCATCCTTATTCTCGCCTCTCTAATCCTTAGGAGAACCCACATTAAAGGCTCCTAAGGTCTCAACCTCTAAGCCCAACTCTATCACTAACCTGATGCGAAGAATGAATGAATGCTAAACACCGTAATCAAATAACACTCGCCATAAAGTAGATAGCAAAAACGCACTCGCGATAACCTGGTCGATCTATCGACCAACCTCGCGGTACCACGAGACCTCCGCCTCCTAGGCAATCTCGTCTCATATGCCCAGCCGTCGGCAATAACATCGTCCGCCCCGCTGACTAAATGTTCCATTCGACCTTGGTCCCACTTCGCCCCGTCCTAGATATCCTCAAGGAACGTAAATCTTCTCGGCTTTTCTGCCGGGAAGAAGATGGATCTTCCTTCCTCTTAGTACCAACACCCATATCTTGGATGCCTCATACGTCATCTACCTTTCCTCCAGGGTCACAAATGTGTCTCAATTCTAGAGTCCACTCCTAACCATTGGAGGACGATGTGCTTCTAAACGCTTCGAGGTCGCTGACCCGCCTCGCTCACTATCAGACATGCTCGCGATAGCAACGGCCGCTTATGCCTACGAAACTTCAACAAAGCCTGTTGATCAAATATTGGTGGTGCCTGACCAGTACCCCGTGGACGCCCTCTACGTCCCCACCCTCGACTAGCCATCTACATATGTCAAATGGAAACAAGATTCATTTAATTTTCATTTCAGTCTAACTAGCAATGCACATGCCAATTACTAATAGACTTGACAACCATGAACTGATCCGTTCATTTCCTAAGTGGCGCTAACTTCCAACCACTCAATTCATTTATTTCAATAAAATTCTAAGCTTTCATGTTCATTTCATTATCAAAATCCCTAAGGTCATAGTTCCTAACCTTAGCATTTACCCTTTTCCTATACACATTGTGACCATGCAGCTATAATTTCCATATCCATCACAATCGCATATGTCCTTCACGCACTTGAAACACAAAATCACGCAATAAAAACATTCAACACAAGAAGCACGATCCTTGCTGGTGTAACACACCTCGAGACACTATTCACACACCAAAACATTATATATACTATGTCCTTGCATTTATAGGCAATGCAAGACAATTTATTCAATATATCAAATCATATTTATCAAAAAAAATTTTATTTTTTGAAAATTTCATTTTTTAAAAATTTTCTCTCATTTGATTTTATTTTATTTTTCAAAAAAATTTCGAATTTACTGCTCACGCTGACCGTTGACTATTTACGCCAATCAAGCATCGCTCACTTGCTAGAATACATAATAATCAGACTGCACATAATCCTCAATGTACTTCCTTTGCAATACAAACCCAAATGCTAATTACACACCCAAGTTGCAATACAATCCGTGTATTGCAATGTAATGGCTTAACAACTAACCTCCCTATTGCAATACAATTTCAGCCACTCAACATCCCTTGTCAACTTTCAATACACCTTATATTGCAATACAAAACCCCTTCTCTTGCAATACATTTTCCCTAGCCCACCTGCTGCTCCTATCACAATACAATTTTTGTATTGTGACACTCTCTCATGCAGCCAGCCTTCCTCTTGCAATACAAACCCAAGGTTGCAATACAAATTTTTCACAATACACCAAGTACTAGCCCAAATCGGGCCCCAAAGACCAATTTTTCCATATATTTTTTCATTTTTCCAGTTTACTGGAAGATACAAAAAAATATATATATACTTATTTTTTTTCTCATTTTCCGTAATACCAAATAAATTTATAAAAATTATTTATCCAATTTTCTTCTCAATTTCCTAACTCCGAAACCTTTAGAAAAATAATTTTTTTCTTCACTTCATTTTTTTTTCATTTTATTTTGGACATTTTGTCCAAAAAAAAATTTTCAACCTCTTGTTCTCACACTACACCAAGTGTTCAACCTTAAAATTTATTAAAATTTTATTTTGTCATCCAATAACCCAAATAAATTGATTAAAATTTATTTCATTTATTATTTTTTTTCTTTGTTCCAGTTTACACACTGTAAACTCCTATTTTTTTTTTCTTCAACACATCATGTTTTTCCTATGTGCTAATCACTAAGCACACAAACAATCACAACACATAACAATGGTATACACACCATTCACACAACCATTCATTAATTCACATGATTCACGTTATGCATATTTTTCACACAACAATTCATCAAATCACACAAAACACACCAAACACATGCATGCAGTGTCCTAGTTTTGTCCCGTGATTTCCTAGGTAATCTCATACCTAAACTCAACATCGAACCACACCTAGTGGTGAGGTTCTTACACCCTAAAGACTATATCTAAGCCCAAATCCCCGGCCCTCTAGGTAGCCATATACCTAAGCTCCGAAGACTGCTTCGTCGTGACACCCAAACCCGGGGTCCGCTTGACAACCCACAACTCATTGAATGGTCAAACCACACTACTCACGAAAAATCGGGCAGAGTATCCTTTGTACGGGAGTCACCCAAGAACAAACCTATCCCAAAATGCTTCAATATGACATATGAGTAAAACCATTTACTGGGCCCACAAACCGATACTCATCCAAATAAATCCCAACTATATACATGTGTACATAACAAAAACCAAAGCCACAACCCGGCTTTCTTCTAAAACGGCCTCTAGGATGAGCCGTCTCCTCGAACGCTCCCTCGCACTAAAATAATATCCTACAGGCTGAAGCATTCGCCCCAAGAGCGGAATCACCCTAAACGGGTTACTCCACAAAGGTGGCATAATGTCAGAATGAAAACATACATTCGCAAAGTGATCCTACTTGAATGTCTACTCCATCAACCATACCCGTGAGTCCTCACCGCCTCCTCACTACCAAGCCACGTATGAGAAACCTTAATTTTCAAAACAACAAAGATGTTTTGCTTGTTCATGGGACAACCCTCCATATAAGTATTGACCGACTCCGACATTCATTTAGTGGACAACCCTCCGATGTATATCAATTAGGCCGACTCCGACGATTGATATTTTATATGGACTACCCTCCGATATCGTAACGGACACACTCCGATAATTATTATTATTAGTCAACCCTCCGAAACCACTCTCTCAATAAACCACCTCATGCACTCACTCCTATCGTTCTAGGGTGCCCCAGTGCATATGGAATGCATGATGCCAATTCCAATATAATTTATATAACACATGCAAATATATCATCATGCATATATTTACATAATTTAAATCACACAACATGTTATGTAATTTCACAATCCATTACACCAAAAATTAGCTCACTTGGGCTAATTATCAAACACGAGCAATTCAACTTGAATTGCTCGGCCAAACACATTTTCACACAAAAATTTATTTTCATGTCACTATCTACGAACAGAAACCGGGTTGTCGTCATGCCACTATCCAACATCGATCACTTCGTGAACCCGAAATTCATGGCCATTTCCAAATTTCTCATACACATCACAATACAAGATTTAATGATAAATCACAACCCACAGTTCACCGCTACACACAAATCTGGCTGACCGGCCCAAATGGTTCCAAAATTAATAATCTTGGCCCAAAAGCCTTTGGATCGATCAAACGGCCATTTAAGGCCCCAACCCAACCGGGAACATCATAAAACACTTAAACAAAAAGTGGAAACCGGTAGGATAAATCCCCTACCTCATGGAGTTTGTCAAACTCTCAACCGTGCCTACTGCTGCCCTCTGCCGCGCAGTAATCCACTTTATTTCTTGTCCCGACGACCCGACTATTTCTGGACGCTCAGAAATCTAGAGAAGTGGCTCTCTCTATCTCTAGAAAAATCAAATCTCACTCACTGCATCTCCATTCTGTTTGCTGCACGCTTTGGTCTCTCCCAATGTAGGAGATGACCACTATTCCTCTTTTTTGTCTTTTTCCTCATTTAAATTTTCCAAAATGACATCTATGTCCCTTCTTTCCACTATTTTGACACTCGACCGTCTCGCCGCCCATTTACTCATTTCTCTACCTCACGAACTTATAAGACATGAGCATGTTATATGTGACTTTGTCACATCAATGCTTTACTCGACACCCGATACTCTGGCTCGAAAAACGTGCAAATCCCACTGCTCGACTTGACGAATTCGACTTAATTTCTACGTGTTATTGGGGATTACGAGACGATTCCAACGGTGAACTGCGTTTCATCATCCGAGATCTAGAGAATAAATTTCAGATTTTTGACCGAAATTACGATTTTTCCCTTGTTGAGAAAATTGGAATTTTCTCGGGTCTTACAACTATTCAGTCTGTCACACTTCATTGTAAAATAAACACTGCATGCCACTAGTCTTAGCACCAAAGGTGCCAAACTTATTTGGCTAAAACTATTGAATGTGACATCTAGGTTATGTTTGGTTCTTCGAAAATTTGAGAGAATATGTAACGGGAAAAAAATAAAGAAAAATATTAGAAAGAAAGAAAATAATGTTAAAATCAATAAATTATTTTTATTTGCGCTTAAGCTCATTGTGCTTGAGTTCAGCTCATCAATATGAACATTGGATGATTTAAAAATTTATTGAAGTTTTTAATCAATTTTACTTAAATTTGATTTTCTTTAAAAAAATTTGTAAAACATGAGAAAATGATTTTTTTTAATAAATTTTTTTCTTAGTACTTTCTGTACTCATATTGAACCCAAATCCCAAATGTTTGAGCTCTTAGGAAAATTGGTTGGATAACCAACATTAATGTTTGAAAATCAATAATTGTATAGAAACAGGTACTAGTCATAGCACTTGTTACGAATCGCGGAAGCTTTTATGGACGAGAATAACAATTCGAGAACACAAAGATAAAGAAATCATCATAAAAATGCACGAGAGGTTTTAACGTGGTTTGGCCAATTATGCCTACATCCACGGATGAGAGAGAATATTTTCACTATTCTTGAAAACACATAAAACAAGATTGGAGTATCAAAGTATTGTGACGACTAGGAAAAATCACAAAATCACAAAACCCTAGGATGCCCACAATACCAAGAAAATACCTCATAAAACTCCTAATCTCTCAAACTCTTACATCTCTGCACACACCAAATATCTCTTATGACTTTTTCCTTTCGTGACCCTAAATATTTATAGGGATATTCATTAAAGCTTTCCTTATTCTATAAGGAAACCTAATATTACAATAATATAACAAATAGGAATTATTCTATAAAATATTATTTACAAAAAGGAATTACTACTAAATAGGATTTGAAACATATTTTAACCATCTTCACCATGAATCAAATTCCATTAGATCTTGATAAGAGAGTAATCGACTTCACCTTGAACTAAAATTCTTTTTATCTTCATCTTCAGGTGCTTCGTAATCTTGTTCTTCCAAATATATTCAACCTGAAGCTCTGAGACCATTTGTTATAACCACGGAAGCATTGATGAACAATAATATGAAATCAAGAACACAAAGATAAATAAATCATCATAAAAATGCACGAGAGGTTATAAGATGGTTCCGCCAATTAAGCCTACATCCACGGATGAACATATCATATTGTACATAAAAATTAGTTGGTTCATGTTTTTGAAAATTGTTCTTGAGACCAGTTTTTGAAAACACAGAGGACACCATTTTGGTGTTCTCTTAAAACTGTTCTTGTTTTATTAATTCAATGTTTTATGTGTTTTCCGTGTTTAAAAAAAAAAAAAAAAAAAAGAACCAAACATATTCTTGGTGTTGTTCTTGTTATTTTTGTTTTTCAAAACAAAAATAGTTTTTAGTAAAACTGGTAATCAAAACGTATCTTAAAATAAGAGGAACTCTCAGCGATGGTATGTACTGTGAGCAATCAAAATGCACAAAAAGTTTTTGGCTGAAGAAACTGAATGTGATGTTCCATGTCTAGCGTCCAAAAATCAAAACATGCATTGAGAAATCAGTACCTACTTAATTTGGAGAATTTTGGTCTGTCATAGTGCCGTCAAGCTTCAAACACTATTGATTGATATTAATTTTCTTATGTGGCAAGTGGAATAGATGAAATTAGAAAGGATGAGGAAAAACTTTGGGAAAACTATGTTATGGGGTATCAATTTCAAATTATTTGAAAAATGATGACCAAATAATTTTATTTGAATCCGAGTCTAGCGATGTGATCAAATATTTGATAAAGAGGGTGTACAAGTCATGTAACCATTGGGTACAACCATAATGTAATTGGGGTACAACCTACCTAAACCTTAGGTACTAAATAAGATTCACACATTGCTACCCTCTTTATCAAAATTTTGGATTTTTTTATCAAATATTTAGACTTTTTTTTTATTAAATAAGATTATTTGATCATCAATTTTCAAATAGTTTAAAATTGATACTCCATAACATAGTTTTCCCAGCCAACACAATTATTCCAGTTTGGTGGCAGCCGGCATGCTGGAATTTAAAATTGGAAGCCATGAAAAAGCTGTATAACTGAGTGACATTGAATGTTAAGTTGAGCAGCCACTATCCATTATCTACTCCAACATGGAGTCTTAGCTATGTTTAATCTAGGAAATGCTAAGTTGCAAAATAGGGACAAAAAGTGGAAGTGAAGAAAAAATGAAGGAAAATAAAAGTAGAGTTAAATCTTCCACATTAGTTTTATTTACTACTCCAAATAAATTTTATATATTTTAATTTATTGGTATATATAAAGATTAAATAATTTAAGAATTCATAAGCTTTTTAAATAATTTTAATTATATTTGATTTTTTTTAAAAAAAATTCATTTGATAACCAAACACGAGAATATTATTTTCCTTAGCATTTTTTTTCTTTCTTTAGTATTTTCCGAGAACCAAGCATAACCTTAGGGCATGTTTGGTTACAGTTTTTGAAAACTGTTTTTTGTTCTTAAAAAACAAGGAGAACAAGTAAAACACTTAAAACCGTTTGTTTTTTTTTTTTTTTTTTTGTTCTGAAATATACGGAGATCACAGAAAACACTAAATTCAAATAACAAGAACACTCCATTTTTCTAACCCTAGTCTTGTGTTCTTGATATGGCTTTGGAATGAACCAAGCATTGGGGGTTAGTATTCTTGAAGCTCCTAAGGAATTGGGCATATATACTTTTCCACTTCCCAAGTCAAGGTGGAGATTATCACAGCCTTGCTACAAATGCAGAGTAAAATTGTTTGAACAACAAAGAGGAATAACATAATTTTCTTTCCTTACAACCCTGTGATCAATTTAATATGTATAACAAATAAATATACTACTTAGGAACCAAGATTATTAATTCATTTATTTAGTATATAATCTTGATATATATCTATCTATATATATATATATATATATATATATATATATATATATATATATATATATATATATATATATATATATATATATATATATATATAGATAGATAGATAGATAGATAGATAGAAAAATTCAATTAGTATTTGGATAATTGATTATAAAAATAGAAATTTTGTTACCATGTGAGAACCTTAATTTTTTTATTTTTTTATTTTTATGTTCTGTGAGAACCTTGATTAATACTATTAGTTTTCCTCCTATTATGCAAATATAAAAAGTAATCCAAATTTTGAGTGTGTATATAAAATAGTTTTAGCTAATAAACATCAATTATTTACCTAATTTTTACTTCTCATAAAAAAACCTCCTCTAGGTTTCTGATTTCAAACAATTATTTATGTTAAAATAAATAATTAATTTAGAATAACTGATTTGGTATATAACTTTTATTTTATTTATCAATAAAAGTCTAATTTGAATTAAATTGATTATACAAAATATAAAAAAATAGGGCTTACCATTTGTTTCTCAATGACACTTAAAAAGAAGGAACAAGTTCATTTTTTTTTTCAAGAGGTTTTTAGATTATGATGATACTTTATAAAAATAAAATCTTCTATTTTTCCATTCAAAAGGGCCTCTTCAATTTTGTGATAAGGGAACATTTGTACTCAGAGGCATTACCGTTACATTTCTTCTGCTAAGCAAATGTCTAGTACACTAGTGTTCTTCAGAGACTCAATTTTCACAATAAGCAAACAAAATCTATTTGCCATCAATATTTCCTTTTTTTTTCCCCATAAACATGAGAAAAAAAAAATAGAACCTATGCTTGCTACTGGTCACAAAAACAAACCTAAATTATTTGGCTGATGCAACTGAAAGTGATCCCATTTTTAAATTTCCAGAAATCAAAACATGCATTGAAAAATGAGTACTTTGGGTCTCTAAGACATAATTGATTAATGTTGATTTTCTGAAATGGCAAATGGAAAATTGAAGAGAAATGAACAGCTGTGAGAGGAAAACTCTACCAATCAAGACAATTATTCCAATTCCATAGTTGGAATTTAAGGCTATGTTTGGTTCTTGGAAAATGCTGGAAAAGAAAATTAAAGGAAAATGGAAGAAAAGAAAATGTAAGGGAAATGAATATAAAATTTATGTTTATATATATATATATATATATATATATATATATATATATATATATATATATATATATATATATAATTATTCATGAAAAAACTTAAAAAAGAAAATATCAAGGAATCTATTTTATAGATTTTCCTTTCCATGACTTTAATAAATTTTTTTTTTCTTATTTCATATTTCATAAGGGTATAAAAATGTAAAAAATACATATACATGATTGAGAAGCAAATATTACAAAAATATAGTGCAAATCAACTCTTTTTTTCCCTTACCCACTTATTTTCCTCATCAAATTTTTAAAAAAGTAGTAGGAAAATATTATCATATTTTCCATATCATCCAAACTTTTTTGAAAGGAATGTGATCCAAACTTTTTCTTTTTCTTTTGAAGAAAAATAATTTCATTGATTCCAACTAGAACATAGAATCAAAATCACTAAAAACCATAAAGGATGAAACAACATTCAGGTTAATAGCATAATTAATTGACTCAAGCCTATACATTTGATAGTTGAGCCTACACATTTGATATTACTATTGTGACTAGAATACAAATGACTCAATTTCTACAGCATATTGACGACTATTGATTTGATTTCTTGTTTCTAATGGTATATACTTTGCTCGTCTGAATAGTCCAAACACAAATAAACACCACATCACAACGACGAAAACTGAAACATCGTAATAAGACAACGACAACCACATGCGCATAAAGGTGACGACAATCACATTACGCACTGGGCTACGATGACTAAATCACAAAAAAACAAATAAAACCTAAAGTTGTGTGGAATAACCACTTTATTGAGATATAAAAGATGGAAAGAGGTGTAGAGGGTAATTTCAGGCTAAGAAGAACAAAAAAATCACCCCTCCTTAAAAAAAGATAAGCAGCGTAAAAGTTTGAAAGAAAGAAGCCGTGGTTTAAAAAGTTGAAATTCATTACGAAGGATGTCATCCAAACTTAGGGAAATGATTTTTCACAACATTTTTTTCTTTTTTTCCTAGTATTTTAAGGAACCTAAAAAAACAATACTAGAGAGGAAAAAAATGGAACCTAAAAAAAGTACTAAGGAAGAAAATATAAAGAAAAAGTAAGGTAATGGAAAAATATAAAAAATAAGTTTAAATTAAATAAATAAATTCTATATGTTTATTCAAACTCATTTCATTTGTTTATCTTTATTATATAAAGACTAAGAAATTTAAAAATATGTAATATTTTTTGAGGAACTTTGATTATATTTGATTTTCATTTATATCTTCCAATCGCGGAAACCAAAATATACATGAAAAATAATTCTCGTTAGTATTATTTTTTCTTTCCTTAGTACTTAATTTCAGTTCCAAATCGGATCCTAAAAGTTGACTCAGACGGGAAAAATCTCGCATAAATACTTGGTAGTGAATCTTAATCCTGAGCACTACTTCTCCACCTCTTCTTACTCCTCCAACATGGATTTGCCTTCATTTCCCGGCAATCGAGGGCGAGTTCAGGGGTTGGTGTTTTGGTATAAATATATTCACCGGAGAGGTCACAAGAGTAGGGAAATACCAGTCTCGGAGCCGTCTGAAGGCCCGCAAATTATCGAATTACCTCCACCTATTTAAAGGCAAATTCCTCGATTTTATTTGACCCTTTCAAACACGGCCGATAAGGTTGGTCCCTGTTTATGCTTAAATGACCGGTAATTATGATTCGATCCAAAATATTTTAGGAGCTCGATTTGAAAGGGATTTTTTGTAATATCTATGGTGGTGAAGGGGGGTGCGGGCTTCAAGGCCCAAACCCGGAGGCGCAACACCCATCTTGTGGGGAGTGCGCAAGCAACACCTCTCAGGGTATAGACTGACTCGATCGGGCTAACCTAGTTTGATCTAGGGTTTACCCGGAGGCGCAACACTCATCTTATGGGGGTGCGTGGGCCAACACCTCCTGCAATATAGACTCGACTCGATTGAAGCAACTTGGTTTGATCTAGGGTTTATATATATATATATATATATATATATATATATATATATATATATATATATATATATATATATATATATAGTGGATGTTTAGTGGTTTTGTATCAGGTACTTGAAAACTGATAAAATACTGCCCCAAATATGGACGACGAGGTCGATTGACCTAACTATGTAAATGCGTCTATTGTTATTATTTTTCTTGTTTATTCTCTTCCTATTTGCCGCTTATTTTGGTACGCTTATAATCCTCCCTGCACTTACGAACACTCATATGCAGTAATCACGAGGTCAAGTAAAGAATTAATGATCTACCACCAACGACAAGGTTTTCGGGCTTTCCGCTGTAAATTTTGTCACGCTAAGATCATAGGCTACAACAATGCCGCATTCGTCTTTGCTCCTCAAAGATTTGTACATGCTTGGGAAAAATAACAACTAGGAGAAATTGCTAAAAACCATAAATAATGAAACAATATCTAGGTTAATAGTATGATAAATCGTTATAAAGCCTACAAATTTGATAATATAGTGACTAGAATATCGATGTACAACCCATTTTTCAACGTGATCGATGACCATATAATTTGATAACTTCAATTGATCGAATCTGTTTTGTGTTTCTGAATCGCTCCACACAAATAAAATGCCGCAACAAGTCGATGAAAAACACCATGTTGTAACAAGCCGAGGACAAACCAAACACTACAATAAGACGTCAACAACACGAAAAACAAGAAAATACCTAAATATTTATGGAATAACTACTTAGAGATAGATTGAAAACAGAGAAGTAGAGGGATGATTTTAAGCCAAAAAGGACCAAAAATCACCACTCCTTGCTTAAGGAAGATGAGTGGCTACCCAACTTAAAATAGAACAAATGGCCAATAAAGAAACCAAAAAGGCAAACAGGTTTCTTTTCTCTCTATCTTAGGGTAAAATCAAGATCACTAGAATAAATAATAAGAGAGCCGTGATGAGTAAATTGCGCTAGATTGTGGTAGCCTGGACTCATCAGTCATCACCATATTTAAGTCAAATTTTGCTTGTACTCTTTCTTTAAACAATGGCCGAACGCTTGTATTTTTATTTTTTATTTTTATTTTTTTTTGTAAGGGGCGAGGATGAGGGGGCGGGCACCTGAAAATTTTTCCCTTATGTCCAAGAAGGGATCACAATTCGTGTCGGTGTGTCATGTCAATATAAGATTATTCATTGTATTCACTAACCCAAACATGACCCAATTAGAATTTAGGTAAAATAATATTAATTATAATTAACTCATCAATATTTAACACAAATAACTTATTAAATATGTTAATCTGTATTAAATATTAAATGATATAATATTTAAACGGATCGAATTCATGTTATACGGATTGGGACGAATATAACTTTTTTATTAAACAGATTATACAAGTCAACATAAATTTGACCCAAACATAATCATACTCAACTCAAACCCACAAAAATGTGCCATGTTCATAGGTTGCATCAAAATTTGCTAGGCCTACGACCAAGGAGATTCAAATATGACAGCAAGGCTATACCCATAAAAATTCATGAGTAATAATACACTATTGAGCTATAACCCTCATTTATTATTTTTTTGCTAAACTTATACATCATATACATCCCCCTAAAATCAAAATTTGGCTCTCTCCCTGATTGCAGGTATGAATGTATCCATCGGTTCCAGGATATTTGAGTTACAATTATGATAAAAAAAAAGTGAAGGAACTGCTAATATCATCATCATTGAAGCTGTAGACCTTACTTTAATTTTTTAAGTTTGAACTATGTATGGGCATCGGCCATAAGCTCCTAGGAATACCGATTGCAGCTACTGGATTTTGTTCACTTCCATAAAATAAAGATATAGTAAAAGGATGTTCAACAAATTCATAAATAAATTCTCATGGGGAAAGTATGTTTTTGTGTTATCACGTAAATTAGGGAAAACAATAATCCAAAATGGGAAAATTAGCTTAACATTTGTTCATTCGTAAAATATTTTAGAAGTGAAAATGTTATTTATATAACGTCCTTCTCTAAGTTTGTATTTAAGGTTAATTAATCTAATATCTAAAATTCACTAATTTAGGTAGTGTTTAAGATTAATTAAGATAATACCTTAGTGAGAGAATTTTTTAGAATAAAATTCCTATTTGTATAAAAATTGATATTTTGGAATGAGTGGAGATGTTAAAGCTGATTTCCTTTCTGGTTTTCTCATTATTTATAAATGGGAACATCAAAGCAAACTTTCTACAATTTTGATTCTCTAGTCTAAGGGATCAAACAATTAAAACTAGATTTTTATACATTTATTAATTTCTCCGAACGACTTATTCAAGTGGGAACATTTCTAGTACTCCACAGCTTGTAAGTTTTTTCTGAAAAGAAAATCATTTTATTGATTAAAATTAGCGCTACATTGATGAAAAACACATATACCAAATTGCTAAAAATCATAGAAAGCGAAACAGTATCTGGGTTAATAACATTATAAATCGACTCAAAACTTACAATTGTGATAATACTATTGTGATTAGAATACAAATGACTATAGTTTTGTAACATACTAATGACAATAATTTGATTTGTTGTCTCTATTTGATCGAATATATTTTGCTCACATGAATTGCCCCCACATAAATAAATCCTCATAACAAGACGACGAAAAAAAAACATCGTAACAAGACAATGACAGAAAACCAAACACTGTAACAGGATGATGAATCACAAAAAACAGAATAAAATAATGAGCCATGAGAAATAACCACTTTATTAACAAGATGACGAAATCACGAAAAACAAAATAAAAACCAGAGCTACTTAGGTTAACATATGAAAACTCGACAAATTTGAAGACTTTCGTTTCTGTTCATTGCTTTTGGTCTAGCATATCAAATGATCGATATTTTCTTTGTCACGCTTAGAAACCAAATTGACTTCAAATCAAGTGGGGTACATATGTGTTGAGATCAAGCAGGGCATGGAAGAGAGATGAAACTGCATTCTGAAGCTTATGGAATTTTTCATTGAACAACAACGAAACAAAAACATTTTATATTGAATCGGGCCGGTTACAAGAGAGAAAGTTTTGCTTTGAGGTGCATCATAAGTCCTGCAGAGGTCGGGACAATGTGTGAGGAGAGCATGACTTGAGGTGCACATGGACGTATGATGTTCTAGGAAGCAATTCACTTGAGAGCTTATCACCTCGATGAAGTGTATACAACATAGTAATATGAGGAAGCAAACGTGTCTTGAGCAGCACTGTCACATGCTTCAACAATATGACACCCTTATGCTTATCAAAAATTGTTGCCAATAGAAATGGTAAGTGTAACGAAACGTAACTATGGGGTATGGCCACACTCAACAACGGTCAAACTATGCAACCATACAATGTAGTGAGAGTTTCCCCACTCTCTAGTCCAAGCTTGTGGTCTTTGTTAAAAAAAGTCTTCTTGGTTCCACCACTAGCATCATATATGTAGTCTCCTGAATTTTCTAAGTCACTGAACCATCGGAGCATTAACCTTCTAACATGTACCTTCAAAACAAACAAGAAAACGGTGGTGGTGCGCCCGCCGCCTCTCCGATGCCTAAGTCAGATCAGGGAATCAGGAGAGTGAAAGAGTATGTCTTTTTTAGTAAAGAATTTGTACCTCTTTTGTTGTGATTCCTCCTTCCTTTATGGAGGAGGAAGATGATCCGATTTCCATGGAAAGTATGTGATTTCTTTCCAAAACGGAAGGGGAAAGAGGGCGTTCTTTGCGTGCCATGACCTGTTCTTCCTTTTTTGATGGCCAAGTCGGATGCAACTTATGCCCTAAGAAGTGTTTGACCACCTCCAAAACGGTTATGTGTGTGTGTGGGGGGGGATCTTTAAAATGAGAGATCAATCGGTAATCAAGAGTTTAATTGCCTTCTTCGAGATGGCTCCCGGTTAGGAGAGGATAAGTCTAGGTGATGCATCCCATGAC